>OY482671.1:100351821-100706639 GCA_960531455.1 Urophora cardui
AAATAAATGACTATTTCAGAGGGGTAGAGGGGCTCTCACAGGACTTGGAACTGAAATCAAAAATTTCCGGAGGCTTGTATTTTACAAGATATTTGTTGTTAAAATTTTAAAATTTACCAAACAAAACACGAAAACTGCGATCTATTGCCGAGATAAAAGCACGTATTAAAACGAGCAAATGCATATATGTATGTATGTGTGTAGAACAACATTTTGCGTTGGCCGTCTTCAGCCGCGCTTTAAAAAAATAATCCTCAGCCGATATAATTCTCTTTCTGGGGTAATTATCTCGTAAACTGTAAACTTCCTGCAAGTTTTGATTTCAGTTTTGAGATATCTGAGAGCCCCTGAAAAAGTAATTTTTTTTCGTGGTGCGCTTTCTTAGTGGAAAGCCGACACTTTTTTGTTTATAACGTGTTTTTAGTAAAAATGAGATAGCAACAAAATATTGACGATTTTTTCGCTGAAATGACGATTTTTTATTATTATAATAGAAACGAACACACACACATGGTATGTATAAAAAATGAGCTTGTTTGTCCTCTTGGGGTACTACGTATTAATTTATAAGTAATTGTAATCGAAAAACGGTTATAATCGGTTAGTTCCCTACGATTATTCGCGATTAATAATCGAACCCTTTCGATTAACCTAAAAAACGGTTAATCGATTATTAAATTTTTTTTGCCATCCCTAGTTATAAAGACAATAATTGGTTGCGATAAATACGAGCGAACCACAAATAAAATATTTACACACAACAGTCCGCACATACATATGTATAGATACATATACAATGCAGCAAAGCAACCCTTCAGTTTAAATTTTGAATATATATATGTACATTAGGGTGGCCCTTAATTTGAAAAGTGTTCGAACCCTCGATTTCCCCCCCTAGAAATATGTTAATGGTCAAAAAACATAGATATACGAAGTTTTAGGCCGATCAAAAAAGATTTAGAGGTCGCTCAAAGAGCATGAAGTTCCAAAAATTACGATTTCTTGCTTTTTTTATTTTCAAAATGACTAGGATCTTATAAATCGGTCAATTATTAATAGAGTTACAGAATAAAATAACTGGCGTCTCCCATATTTACAGTGATATTTGTATTGTGAATAAGCTATTTATAATAAACATCGTTGCAATTGTGAGGCGCACTCGCTTATAAGCGATAATTATTTGCAAGCAAGGCCGTATTTAGGGGGGGGGTTTGGGTGTTTGAACCCCCCACGAAATTCTGGTAGATATACATATTTTACTTCTATCATATTCAAAGCTATATGTTGAAAACACTAGTTTACAAATAATTAATTTGAGAAAATACCAAGAATTTCAGGTATAGCGGAGGGCTGGCATGAACCTGCTGAGGTCAAAACCATTTTTTTATGGTTAGGGTTTTCAGATGACGTAATTTTGGGTTTTTTTGGTTACAACTTCAATAAAAAATTCTTTTCGCTGAAGTTACAAATACCCGCAAACCGTATCTACTCCGTTCGAAAGATAACTAAAGTACGCTTCTAACGACATACCACTTATAAATTAAATTATGTTACATACATTTTCTAAAATTTTAGCATATATCCTTATAACTGAATAAAATCATTGCATGGCTGAAAATTCATTACTCGGTTTTATTAGTGTCTGGATTATAACATTTTGTGTGCGTTGTTATAGTCCGATTTCACCTATCTTCAGTACTAACTTTTCAAAGTCAAAATTTTATTGATTTTTTGCGATTATTGAAAAAATTTTGTTTTTATTGGGGTTTTTATAGGAAGTTTTAAAAATCAGGAAAGTTTTATGCTTTTCAAAATTATTCTGTTTTATTGCAAACATTTTAAGCGTAATATTAAAAAGATTCGATGAATACTTTATTTTTGGCGATTTTTTTCCAAGTGAAACAAAATGGATGTTTTATGGTCGAAAAACTCGACTAGGTGACCCAACTATATGAAAACCACTTCACAGATCAAAGGATATTAGAGGAAGATATAAAGCTTCCCAAGCACTGTTTGCCAGCATAAGACCAACAGTCTCAAAAAAATAAGCTGTTGCTGGTCTGGGAAAGTTACCATAATTTTTTGAGAACTTTTGAATTTCGATTCCCTCTGAAAATATCTGAAGTCGAAGCACAGAACAGTCGAATATATTTGTTTGTTTATTTGTGCTGTTGCTTTACTGTGTAATTTCAAACAGATCAGTCGACAGCAAAGCACAGATAAACAGAATTTTAGTTTTTTTTTTTTGTACATTACTATTTCGATTGTGTTCCCATAAAGTAAAAAAAAACACAACAACAACAGTGCTGTAAAAATTTCCACAATACAGCAACAGTCGACTATAATTTTTTGAAACTTAAGCCTGTCCAGTTGCTGTACAGTAGAACGCTGTTTATTTTTTAATTTTCAAATGAAAATGAAATTCAATGGAAATAAAAAAAAAAGTTGAAAATAATTTCAAACCCTGCTCAAAAGACTAAAATAATAACATATCTATCAATTTTAAAAATCGGATGTCAAATAACAAAGTTGCAAAAAAAAAACAAGTTAGAGTCTCATCATAAGCTAAAAATCTTGGGGCGGACTTTTACAGCTGTTTTCGTTTCCACATGGTTGGGTAATCTAACCGAGTTTTTCGTCCATAAAATATTTTTTTTTTCACTTGGATAAAATATCCAATAATAAAGTATTCATCGTGTTTGCAATAGAACAGCCTAATTCTTAAATGAATAAAAGTTTCCTGATTTTTAAAACTTCTTATAAAAACCCTAATTTGAAAATCAAGTTTTGTAAAAAATGTGAGTACAATTGATTTTTTTGGTCGGTTTAATATTTCGACACAATTTCTGGAGATAGATCCGTTACACTGGGATGAAACAGACACTTACAAGATAGGAAGAGATACTGTTGCAAGTATAAAAGTGGTAAATGACACAGCAGAGCGCGGCGTTAAGCTCATAGAAGAATATAACAGAATCCTAACAAATAATGAACAGGAAAAACAGTATTTATTACAAGTGGTAACTGAATGTAGAAAAGAATACGAATCACACAATAAGTCATCGTTAATTAAATCATAAATTATTTTTTATTTTTTAGAAACTAGAAAAAAACTTTTTAAGCATGGATGTAACTACAGCTGTTTCACCTTAGATCCCTCTAAGACTCAGCAGGTTACTTTTGCTTCTGCCAAGACTCGAACTTGCGCACCTTGCAGTACAATAACTACAGTTCTAACCGCTGAGCTATTGCCTGCCTTCGACATCTGATAGAAAATTTGTTGCTAGTTTCTTTCCTACTATAATTCGTTTCTAACTTATGCACATACATATGTACATATTTACATATTATTGTATGATTAAACATAAGTAGCGAATAAAGTGTAGGGATGTTCAAATGAACTTAATTTTTTATTTTAATTAATTTAATTTAACGAGCACAGGCCCAGGTTATATTTTATTTTTTTATTTTTTAGAAACTAGAAAAAAAATTGTGAATTTATGAAATTAATGTTTTAATTAAATAATTTAATTTATTTAATTTAACGAGCACAGGCCCAGGTTATATTTTATTTTTTATTTTTTTTAGAAACTAGAAAAAAAAGAGCCTGTGCTCGTTAAATTAAATAAATTAAATTATTTAATTAAAACATTAATTTCATAAATTCACAATTTTCACAATTTCTAAAATTATGTACATCTATACACTTTAAATACACACTATGTAATAAAAAACCTACTGCGTGCTTGATGACTAGCATGGTGTTTTTGATATTTATTTTTAACATTTTTACCAGCGCACCGATTTTTGTAAGTTATACCACATTTAAAAGATAATAACTTGTGGAATTCGCGAAAAATATGTACAATTTCAAGCTGTCTATAATATATAAAATATAGAGGAATAAATTCCAAAAAAGCAAAAAAATCGTAATTTTCTGAACTTTAAGCTCTTTGAGCGACCTCTAAATCTTTTTTGATTGGTCTAAAACTTCGTATATCTAGATTTTATTACTATTTGCACATTTTGATGGGGGGAAATCGCGGATTGAAGCACTTTTTTTTCCCCCATACAACTAAGGGCCACCCTAATGTACATATATAAAACTAGTAAACAATCATTTGGTTGAAAACATCAGTTGGTAAGGCGTTATTTTCGCGACCGTTATTGCATTGCATTGTGGTCGCTGTGGTGCAGTGGGTAGAGTGCACGCCTGCTATGCCAGAGGTCTCGGGTTCAAACCACGGTCCGAGCCAAACAAATTTTTCTAAATAGTAAAAATCCAATTATTGGGTTTTTTAAGAGCAGCGGTAACCTCTCGGCAGTGGGCGGCATACCCTCCGAGAGTATTTCTGCCATGAAAAAGCTTCTCACTAAAAATGCATTCGCCGTTCGGAGCCGGCATAAAACTGTAGGTCCACCCAATTAGTAGGAAAAAAAAAAGGAGCACACCTCGAATTGGGAGAGAAGCTCGGCCATAAAACTCGTCAGAGTTATAATAGCGCCATTGTATTATATTATATTATATTATTATATTATTGCATTGCACGCTTAATAAGCTACACGACAATACTTTGTCGTTTGCCTATAGGGTATACACATCTATATAGGAAGGCAAGCACTTTTTATGCAAATATCCCTTTCAATTGTGGTTCACTGTTCACTAACTTTAATTAAATAAAATATTTTGTACTCAAATATGTCAGCGATTATTAAATTTTAACAAAAAATTTGACTTTTAACAAATTTCCATTCTTACTTAAAATAGCATTTAATACCATGGACAAAAAAAACTTAATTCAATTATGTATCTTTTTGGCTCTGGTGGCAAATATTTTTGCTTTTTTAACAATTCCTCCACACTTACGCCGCATTTATCCAATCAAGTTGAGATATTTCGCAAAGCGTTATAACGTTATAGCATGTCTCCACATAATACCATGTCTCCACATAACGTGTTTCGCTCTTTTTTTCTGCACTCGCTCTCTCAATCTTGTTTCGACCTCAAAACGAGTGCCGAAAGTCGCCAATTTCCATACAAATTTCTGAGAGCGAGTGAAGATTGAAACACTATTTTCGTTCTCAATCCTCTTGCCAAACGCGATGATATCGATGCCTTCTCTAATTTTGTATCGAAAATCTATCGAAATCTCACACAGACCAAAACAAAAACAAGCAAACATACAAACATTTAAGAAGAACAAGAAAGAGAAATGTTAAACTGAATCACGACCAGCCACGTGGAGACGGGTTATATAGCGAGATGTTTTGCTAGATGTTTTGTTGGCGAAACAAGTTATGTGGAGACGGGCTTTAACGTCGTTTGCTCCTTTTATCTTTATTCGCTCTCTCAATCGTCGTTCGACCTCGAATCCAATGCCGAACCCCGCTAATTTCCATACAAAATGTTGAGAGCGAATGAGCGAATAACGAATGAAATACATACATTGAAGAAGAACAAAAATGAGAAATATCAAACTGAACGACAATCGGCTTATTTCGCGAGATGTTTCGTTACATTATTCGTTGGCGAATTAAGTTATGTGGAGACGGTATTTTACTACTTTAAACATTGCTACTGTTATTACAGGAATTCGTAATTGTTTACAAATCTCAGAGTCACTTAAGTCTTCAATACTACTAATACATACCAGAACTGTAAATAGATACAATCAATGAAGTTTTCATTCGCCCATAAATCTTTTCGAATATGTGTTTGCCTAATTGCAAGTGTTGAAATCATCAAAAGGATTGTAAAGAAACACTGAGTGTGTTTTGAATAGGCGGAAAAGCATTCAGTAGAGAACGTGGAATGGAATCAGTTTTGTCATTCAATACTACAAAACTACACTCAAGAATTAAATTTTTGTTTTCATAATGCACGTTTTAAACCAAACCATTTTTATTTTAACAATGAAAATTTTTAAATTGAAAATGAAATTTTTGAATTAAGAAAGAAATTTATGAAGTAAAAATGCATTTTGGATTTAAAAAGAAACATACTTAAATTAAAAATGAAAATGAATGTTGATTCAAAAACTCGCTCTTTGTTCGAAATTTTTTTGTGAGAAAATATTTATTTGTGTGAAATCCAACAAAAACGATAATGAGAATCGATTTTTTTTTTATTTTGTTTTTACAATGATTCATATAATTCATTGATTCTTTTTTAGCAAAAGGGAAGTATAAATAGGTTACTACAATTCAATATAATGTTTAATGTTCCACTATGTGATGGCGTTGGATTGAATTTCAGGTTGATGTCATGGTTCGAATCCGAAGGAGAATATAAAACAAAGAAGATAAAGGAGAATAAGGAGAATAAGAAATAAAGATAGCAAACAGTTAAGGCGAAGTAGAAAATAAGAAGAGAACAAGCGGAGGCTATATTTTTGTAGTTGGGACTCGGATTGAGAGAAGATGAAGAGAATGCCGTGGGATACAATTTCGAATCCGGAAGAGAAAGTGATATAGAGAACACTGCAGCGTTTTTTTCCCATAGTGCTTAAAATAAAAATAAAAATTTTTAAATTTAAAATGTTTTTTCTTGATTTAAAAATTTTACAATGAACATTTTTAAAATAAAAATGTTGGTATTTACATCACTTTTAATATATTCTGTTTTTTTCCTGATTAACAATGTCTTCTAGGAACGAGAAGTGTGCAGAATTGAGGCAGCTGAGGCGGACTCTGCCAAAAGCTGGACATTAACAGAGAAGATATTCCAGAGTGCCAACATCATCGGGTTCGTTGCATTCCGTACACGTCTGACTCTGCGTCAGTCCCATTTTTGGCGCATAAGATGTTGTGTGACAGTGCCCTGTTTGTACGCCGACCGCCAATCTCCAGTCTGCTCTAGAAAGTGTAAGTGGGTAGTTTACAATTTTTGATTTGTATGACGAGAGTTGTTTCAAATTATTTGTATTGAATGAGTTCAATTCTTATCTCATTTGGATGAGTGCTGAGTTAAAATTTCAAATGCTTCATACTGAAACAAGAAAAAACACTTTTTTCGTTTGTTAATATTCTTTAACAAAATCTCTTTTACTATATTAATATTAAGGTTACAAAACAACAAACAATAAAAACAGATAAGGTTTTAGTAGAAATAATGGAAGGTTTGTAACATACATACGGAAGGGAACACGTACGATATAACGCCATTATGAAGGCTTTATATTTATGTACAATGTACATTAGATGCGTTTTTTGTTTCTTGTATGGGATTCTTCAAAGCTTCTCAGATGATCCCTCCGGCACCGGAATATGAAAATAGGGTGCTTTGGAGCAAGTAAACTGAACAAAAAATTTCACTTTTCCAAAAACTGGATGAAGCTACACCCACATTTCTGGAAAGCGCATTAAATAACGCAGCCTACCATGTTATTTAAATAAACAATATTGACCGCTTTCATGAAGACTATAGGGCAAGAAGTTGAAGATTCATGAGAAACAAAAAGAAAATGATCAATTTAGGCGATATTATCTTCCCATACGCCATTCGCTTTAGCGATTAATTCTACATTTTGGTATTGCAAAGGTACTACGCAATGGATTTAATATAAATCGGGAACAGTCTTTATTGTATGAGATATTGTTACAGAATGAAAAAATAATTTTTTCTATTTGAAAAGTACTGAATATAATGTACAAGCTTCTTCTGTAGATCAACAAAATACAAAGTAGAAATACGATCAAGTACATTGAAATTGATATATCTAACACCCTTCCTCAATTGAGAAGTACTTTAGCAGCTGTCCGCAGAAGGTTTAGTTTAGTGGCAGCTACCATTTTCTCGCTGGGACAATATAAACATTTGACATTACTCTTCTGAACGTGGTCCTTGACAAAGTAGATTTTAGTATCAATATGTTTAGTTCTGCAGCTCAGTTTTTTCTTCTTTGATTAAATTTAAACAGCTTTGGTTATCTTCATAAATTACAGTTCGTGATGTTTGTTCCATATTGAATTACGCAAGTATTTTTCATATCCATAAAGCTTCCTTACAAGCTTCAGATAATGCAACAAATTCAGCTTCGGTTGATGAAAGCGACACGCATGTTTGCTTCTTACATGACCAACTTACAGTTCCGCCGTTTAACTGAAAAATATAACCAGAATTAGACTTACGATCACATCTGTCTTCCGCCCAGTTTGCATCAGCAAACCCTATTAAAATGTTACTATTTTGCATACAGCTTAATTTTAATGAAAAATCAATTGTGCCCTTTAAATATTTAAGTACACGTTTTGCCTCGTTCCAATCCTCCTGAGAAGGGGTACTAACTTTCCTAGCTAAAATGGAAACGCTTGCTGCAACATCTGGTCTTGTGTTAACACTTATGTATAGCAATGACCCAATCAATCGTTGATATTGTGTATTGGATAACAAAACTTCTGATTTTGAATTTGATTTTCCATACTCCGGATCCAGTGGATAACTTGAAATCTTAGCATCCTTTAATCCAAATTCATTTAGTAGTTCTTCTATATACTTCCTCTGCCGAATACAAACATTTTTATTATTATCATTAAAAACTTCCATGCCAAGATAGTGTTTAATATTTCCAAGATTATTAATTTCAAAATTCCCTTTAAGTAATGTTTCAACTTCTAAAATATTATTTCGTTGAGAACTTGCAACTAAAATGTCATCAACATAAACCAACACATATGTAATCCCTTCCTTGTTGGTGCATTTTGTATATAGACATACATCATACTTGCTCTGAGTAAACCATCCAGATATAAAAACGTTATGCAATGTTTTCTTCCAAACATTCGCTGCCTGCTTCAGGCCATATAAACTTTTGTTAAGTTTACAAACAAGTGTATTATTCCCTTCCTCAAATCCTGGAGGTTGTTTCATATATATAGTTTCATTTAAATTTCCGTTTAAAAATGCTGACTTTACGTCAATATGCACAACCGACATTTTCCTCGATCCAGCAATACTTAATAAAATTCTAAACGTTGTCTGTCGCACAACTGGTGCAAAAACCTCATCATAATCCTCACCATATTTTTGGCTAAAACCTCTTGCTACAAGACGTGCTTTATACCGACTTATTTTACCCATTTCATCGCGCTTAATTTTATACGTCCATTTGCAGCTTACTATATTTGAATTTTTAGGTGATACTACTAAATCCCAAGTCTTCGACGATACAAGTGATGAATACTCCTCTTTCATTGCTGCAATCCACGCATCACGCTGATCTGATTTCATCGCTTCTTTGTATGTTTTAGGTTCTTTTATTTCATTACTAACGCTGTAACTTAAACGTACCGGCGGTTTCCCTTTATTCACTCTTGATGATCGACGTACTATGGGTTCCGATTCCTGCATGTCAGGGCTTTCCTCAATGGAATTACCAGCTTCGGATTCTCTATCATCATCATTTGAATTATCCTGCTCAAAAAACGTTTCATTTAATTGTTCAACTGGTCTCTCTCCTAAATTAAATTCTGCATCAAAACTCTTAAATGAGCTATCATCTTCATGTTGCATATTTGTTATTACTTCTTTCCTGCCTTCTTCAATTGAACGATTCTGCGGACTTAATACATCAACAGATATTTCCGAATATTCCTTTCTATTGTCAATTATGTTATCTTTAAGGTATTCATTATCAATAAAAACTACATCTCTGCTAATAGTTATTTTCTTTGTCTTTATATCCAACAATCTATAACCTTTGGCATGCTCATCATATCCCACAAATGTAAGTAACTCAGACTTTCTGTCCCATTTCATCCTTTTTTCTTTAGGAATAAAAACATATGCATTCGAACCAAATATTCGTAAATGTTTAACATCAGGAATCTTACCTTCCCATCTCTCATAAGGCGTACAATTAATTGAGCTAGTTATTATGCGATTTTGCAAGTAGTTTCCTGTTGAAAGTGCCTCACCCCAAAATAAGTTATTTATATTTGCTTCTGATAATAGACATTTCGCCATTTCCACTAAAGTTCTATTTTTCCTCTCAGCAACACCATTTTGTTCTGGAGTATAAGGTACAGTATATTGACGCTGCACCCCCTTACTATCATTGGTAGATATCAATCTTTCTTCTTGTGCAAAATCCTAACTTTTTTCATTCATAAATCTGAACATACCTTGAAATTCTGGGAATTTGCGTGGTTTCCGGTGTAGCTCCATCCAGTTTTTGGAAAAGTGAAATTTTTCTTTCAGTTTACTTACTCTAAAACACCCTATTCTGATATTCCGGTGCCGGAGGGCATATCTAGAAGAAACGCATCTTATGAACATATCAACTTATCTAATCCACCTGAATATGTGCACTTCATACATAATTTCCTTTTGGAAATTTCATTAAAAACGAGGCATCGTTTTATTATTGTTTTTTTCTCATATTAGGTCTAAATACAACTTTTTCGAAATAGTCCTCCACTATTTTATCATTAACACTTCCTTATTGCTTTTTCTTTCTTGTTGTTTACTTTTTTGCAAGAAACAAAATAATCTCCGAAAACCATTCGCCACCCACGGTGAACATTCGTTTATTGGCCGGAAATTGCGGTAAATTAAGAAGTTAATATCAACTGAATATGTTGCCTCAAACATTTTCAGAGCGAGTTTTATTGTTGCCGTAAAGGCGTTGTTGCGGATGTGTTGTGTGTGAGATTGCTTCAAAAATTCTGCAATATATACACATAGCTGTATTGGAATTTAATTCTTAATATTAGAAATTATTCGACTATACTTCATTGGTTCAAACAAAAAATCCATTTGGTTAAGTCTTCTAAAAGAATTTAGCATGAAATATCTGCGTCTGCTGCGCTTACTGTTGTAAATTATGTTCATGGCTTATTATTTATTCTTAAAACTGAATGAAAATCCAGTTAACAAAACCGCTACAATAACACTGAGATCTCTTGGTAAATACAGAGTTCTGCTCTTCGTCTTAAGCTTAAGAACATTCTAATCGGCATTATAAATAAACTACATAACTTCGCTACACTTCTTCACACTTCACCTCTCGCTTCATTTTACATGCATATCAAAGGTAAAATGGCATTTCTATACATACATAAATATATTTTACAATTTCAATAAATTAACATTAAACTTCCAGTACAATGAATATAACAGCTTTTTTCAGTAGCAGCAGCAGCAGATTCAGCAGCAACGAGCACCCCACACATTAATTTATTTATATACGTAGTTTAGTTCATTTTCAATTCCAATTTTCCACAATAATTCACCAGCAGATTTTCAAAGTTATTAAGCTCATTCAAGCAATACCAACACAAAAAGTATACAAAAAGACACAAAATCGAGGCAAACCCAAAGCAAGGCAAGCCAAGTCGCAGTAAGCATCCTCTCAAGTATGTAAGAGTAGAGCTTTAATAGTCTGTCTGATAGTCTCAATTTCATTTCGAATGCTTACAAACAAAGTGTTTTGTTGGCTGCAGTTTCTTGCATTGCATGTACATATGTATGTATGTATGTATGCACGTAAATACAAAAAAGATAAAATATATGCAAATAAATATAGATAAACAAATTAAGGCACAATTTAGAAACATCAAAGAAAATACTACTAAAACACATACAAGCAGACAGAGAGTGTCATCCCAATAGACCAAAGGGCTTGAGAATAATATTATAACAAGCTCACAAATATAAGCGTTAAGCTTGAGGAAAGCTTGTGTAAAGTATTGAAAAAGTCTTAAGAATAATTGTAGAAAAATCAAAACGGCACCCTTTTTATAAGCTTACAAATGTAATTGTAGAAAAATATTACTTGTGAAAGCTTGTTGTAAGCTTATAAATATAATTGTATGTATAAATAGTAGAAAAAAGAAAAAAATAAATTTTTATTTGCATTTTGCATTTTTTTTTTTTTTCTTTCCTTCTTCACCTTTACTGCAATGTTCTTTATTTTATATTCTCCTCCTGTTTCGGACCATAACATCAATCTGAAATTCAATCCAACGGTATCATATAGTGGTACATTCAACATTATATTGAACATTATTGAGGCTTTTATACTTCCCTTTTCGAAAAAGGAATCAATGAATTGTATGAATCATTGTAAAACCAAAATTAAAAAAAATTTTACGGCAAGATTAACACAATGTTATTATTAATAGTTTTTTAAGCTTTCATTGCAAGTATAAAGGAAGCTTATCGTAATATTGTTTTCAAGCTTTTTAAGTAAGTGTTCCTCAATTATTACAATCATGCTTGTGAATAAGCTTACAATTAAGCTTATAAAAACTGTATTGCAATAAGCTTACAATGGACAATTGTTATAAGCTTGTTCTCAAGTCCTATTACATTTCGCTTACATCCTGGTCTGTTGGGATAGGCACTAACTGACTCAGCATACCCAGCCAACATTGTAGCGAAGGTTCGAAAGTGACCATTGATCTCCAATATGCAAAACAAACGGAGAAAAAACTTATAGCCAAGCGAAAGTTTTCCAACTTTTTTATGCGAAATACACTTGATTTGTTTCGCAAAAAGTTTAAAACCACATTTTGCTATGGAATGGAATGGAATTGTGGTAGGCCTGGAAAACTTTGTCTTTCCCAAGCACTCAGGCATATTTTCCCATTGTACTTAAGGCCTCTAGAAAGGATAAGCGTGTAGGGAAAAGATGTGATAGTGAAATCAGGGCTCCTCTGCAAATTTCCCAGATTCTTTAAAAAATCTGACAAGTTGGTCGAGTGGTAGAGAATATGCATCCGCCATTCTCAATACAACCGACCCGAGAATTCGCCATCTTAGTCTAGTGAAGGGCGGACTGGTGCAGAGAAAATGCTTCGTGCCGTCTACCGGCGTCGTCCTCCTCCAAACAAGATAGGCATAATGAGCTCTCAATGATACTTATGGTGGTCATGTGCTGTCCCCATGCCTTGTGTCCTGTAATCAACCCCACATGGCCCCAAAGCTGCCTCCTTTTCTGCTTGATCCAAAGGATAGTCGTGGTGCCAGCCTGTCATTCTAAAGCGCATATGGAAAATTCTAAAATCGACTTAACGCTTTCTACAATCAAATTGAAACTTTTTAATGTATTCTTCGGAAAAGTGTAGTTCTCGAAAAATAGGTTCGATTTCTATGGTCTCTCTTCTTTTGTGGCATTTAATGTAGAAGCACTATGAAGAGACTCATTGGCTTTGTTTCATATGAAAAGGGATTTTTTCTAATTTTATAAGATAGCATATGAACGGAATAGCGGGCATGGCTTCATAGTGTTTATTTTGTAGAGTTTTGACAAAAATGTTTACTGTGCTGAATACAACAAAAGCAAATACTTATATATAGACAAACAGATATTACAAACAGTGTTGCCGCAGCCTCAAAAAATTTGCTATCAAAAATTGATACCTTCATGGTTTTTTTCGTATCACCGAAAATTTTTTGGAAAAAACACTTAAATTAATAAAGAAAGCTATTTTCGAGCTTTTAACCCGTATAACAATTTGATACGTCCATTTTTTTTCGTATCACCAAAAATTTTTTTACAAAAACTCTCGATTTCCTTGTATTTCGGGCAATGTGCATACGCGCGTTTTCTGCCGTTATGTGTGGCTAGCTTTAGTGAGCCGTTCTCATTCCTTCCATGGGCAGAGATAATAATATAATAATATAATACAATGGCGCTATTATAACTCTGACGAGTTTTATGGCCGAGCTTCTCTCCCGATTCGAGGTGTGCTCCTTTTTGTTTTTTCTACTAATTGGGTGGACCTACAGTTTTATGCCGGCTCCGAATTTTTACTAATTAGAAATATTGTTTTGGTGTTTTGCTCGGACCGTGGTTTGAACCCGAGACCTCTGGCATAGCAGGCGAGCACTCTACCCACTGCACCACAGCGGCCATGGGCAGAGAGGCGTACTATAAAGTTTGATAAAATATTGCTCTTTTTTGTATTTTCAAAGACCTTAACAATACGTGGCATTCACAGGTTGTTAAAATTTTTAAGAAAATCTTAAAAATGAAAAATAATCGGTTAATATTCTTTGATTTTGATTACATTGTATCAAAATTATTTGATACGGATTAAAAATGTATCAAATTTGTTCTACGGCAAAATAAAAAGTATCTACGTATCTTCGGCTTAAAAAAGTATCACATTTGATACGATTCTATCAAAACGGCATCACTGATTACAAATACTTTTGTAGGAATATGTTTTAAGTCTTCAAAAAAGCGACAACCACTTATCAGGAAATTCAAGGAGTGTGCAATATAAACAGCTGTCATTTCGCTATCCAAGTACCCGTCGTCTCCCTTTTCACCGCTGTTCACCCTGACACCTCTACACGTAACTAATAAACATCTATGTGAATGCTAGACAACGGCAATGGCAAATATATGTGCAATAATAACAACAACAATAGATAAAATAACGGAAAACATATTTTCTGCAATCATTATGCACAATCTGAGCGCAGACAAGAAACATGAATACGGGACGAGCATCATGAGCAAAAGCTTTACAAAGCAGAAAGATAGAAATACTTACATATGTACCTACAAAAAGATATGTATGTGAAACGGAGCGTTTTTTGGTATAAAAAGGCAAAATTCACACCTTGAGTATTTTGCTATCGTTCCCAAAGGATATGAAGATACATATGCACATACATATTAACATACATAGTGCATATACATCATAGATGGGCATACTGCAGTAAACTCAGTAATTCAGTAAAAAAGCAAGTGCAGTAAAGCTTACTGAATGCTTATAAAATTGCAATAGCTATTAAAATATTACTTTATGTTGCAAAATATTCGAGTTCGAACTGAGTTTTGCAAAAATTTTCGGTAGAAAGTCAAAGACAAATATTTTACTGCTTGAATACTGGTAATGCATTACTACTACTACTTGAAACTGCCCATCTATGATATACATGTGCACATACACAAAACTATAAAACAATCTTAGCTTACACTCCTCCACCACGTTCTGGCGCTTTTCCGATCGTTTATTGAGCGTATATATTGGATTCCTTTGCCCGTCTGCCTTTGTGCCAGCTGTGTGTACGAAGGTAAAATGCTTGGTAATGCTAGGTAACGCTCATGGTATCTAGTGTAAGAAGATATGCAAATTTAATGAACAAAAACAACAACAACAACAACAAGAAAAGCGGCAAATGCAGAAAAAGCAATAATATTGCTGCAATAAAAAATTTGAATAAAGTAAGTAAATGTAGACCGTACACACACAAAGCCACACTAATGGCGTTTTCGATTCTGGCAAAAATTTCGCACTTATTCTGCATTTTTATCGGGCTGTCAAATTTGTTTGTTCTATTCCACATAGATTCCACACATTTTTTCAGGGTTGATTGTTCTATTGACAAAAATTTCGCCCTCTCCCCGACCACAGGGCAGCATTTTCTGCCCTTAATATAACCAAGGGGTTGCATTATTTTTGTTTCATACATCACATGAAAAGTGCAACATATTCTTAGGGCACAGGGCGCATGTTGATAATGTTGCCTTGTAATAATTCAGCAATTTGGTTCAGAATCGAAAACGCTATAAAATACAGCAGCTGCTTATGTGTGTATGTAAATATTTCCCTGCATAAAGGTCGCTAAGCAATACGGAATACGCTAACAGCAAAAAGGCTTACGCTGACAGCGTTGCTTTCTATTATACGCTCATTCGCTCTGCTCCAAACGTTTTAGTACTTAATTTTCTGTTAAGTGCTCATATCTCAAATAGAGAGGGCGCTTATCTCATTCCAATGCATAGATATATGTATGTAGATGTATGTGCATTTATAAATGTAGGAATATTAAAGTTTTAACCATAGTAGAATTTTTTTTGTTATTAAATAGGCCGCAACGCTTAATATGCGCAAAAAATGTGAATTATGCAGCTAAACAAAAAATTCCTTTTTATTATTCCTTATTATAAGGCACACCACATACACTACATAAGGCATTATGGTAGTCCTTATAGCCTGATGAGATCAACACAGAAAAATCAGCCTTTTTTCAAGCCTTTGCCCATACAACTTTTAGTCGCTTGGAATTTTCAGGCTTTATTTCGTAAGTATTTAAATCTTCTGGAATAAACCTTAAATAAGGCGTAGATTTTTTGAAGGGTTTATGTATACATATACATATGTACAAATGTTTAAATCTATGCGTGTGGAAGCATGTGTAGGCGTTTTGGCAAATATGATATTGGCAATTGCCAAAGGAATATCCAATCACAATTTAAAGTTTAAATAAAATTTGTTAACCAAGCCAAGCACACACACACACTTTCTTGTCATATTATTTTATGTATGTATATATATGTTCATACGTACATATGTGATACTCTAGGGTGGTCCTTGGAAATGGGGAGATAACGTTTGCATCAGACTTCCCAAACCTCAACCCCACCGTCACGATGGTGCTACTATAGTCGAGGATATCACATGAAAATTTGGAATTCGATTGCAGACGGTTAAGGCGTATCGCACAGTAGTCAAATATCATATTTCACCATGAAAACTCTCCATTCGGGATCCATATTTACACATAAGTATATCTTTGATTACCTAAAGTCGATAAAGGTATTAGATACATAAAATATTAATTTAAATTTTTTAGTCTGAATAGCGTAATCTAAACTGGTTCCCGACGCGGCACACTTTCCAGTCGAAACCAAATTTCATATGTGATATTTTTAAGCGTGAGACTAAAAAGAATTTTAATATCGTCGTTTAAACTTCACAACCGACTAAGTGAAACTTTCATAAACGGCCGTGCCAAAATTGGGATTTATTAAACTTTAACTACTGGCAGCCACATCACTGTTTACAGCTACAAATTCGAAACTGTTAACGACCTCGTCTATTTGGGAACCAGCATTAACATCAAAAATAATGTCAGCACCAAAATCCAACGAAGAATAACTGCTACTTTGGACTAAGTAGGCAACTGAAAAGTAAAGTCCTGTCTCGACAGACAAAAATCACACTCTACACGACGCTCATAGTTCACATCCTCATGTACGGCACAGCAGCATGGACAATGCCAAGTTCTTCGGAGGATTTATGGACCTTTACGCGTTGGCGAGGGCGAGTATCGATGAAGATTTAACGTTGAGCTGTTCGAGCTTTACCGCTGTGGTGCAGTGGGTAGAGTGCTCGCCTGCTATGCCAGAGGTCTCGGGTTCAAATCACGGTCCGAGCATAATACCAAAACAATTTTTCTAATTAGTAAAAATCCAATTATTGGGTTTTTTAAGAGCAGCGGTCACCTCTCGGCAGTGGGCGGCATACCCTCCGAGTGTATTTCTGCCATGAAAAAGCTTCTCACAAAAAATGCATTCGCCGTTCGGAGCCGGCATAAAACTGTAGGTCCAACCAATTAGTAGGAAGAACAAAATAGGAGCACACCTCGAGTTGGGAGAGAAGCTCGGCCATAAAACTCGTCAGAGTTATAATAGCGCCATTGTATTATATTATATTATTATGTACGAGCTTTACACAGACATCGATATTGTTCAGCGAATGAAGGTCCAGCGGTTGCGTTGCGCAGGTCATGTCGTGAGAACGAATGAAAGTGCTCCGGCCAAGAAAGTATTTCTATCGAAACCCGCTGAAAGCAAAGGAAAGGGAGACTTTCACTGCGTTAGGAAGATCAGGTGGACGGCGTGCTGACGCCCTAGGTGTTCCCAAGTGGCACCATGCTGCACAAAACAGAAACAGCTGGTGCGCTTTTTTGGACTTGGCCAGAATCGTCTAGACGGTTACGTGCCAATTAAGCAAGTAAGTAAGTAACTCCTGGTGCCCAGTTTTAACGATCCTTGCCATAAATTTGGCCTTTGAGAAGCTCTATGTTTCCTTATAATGTCCTTTTCAGTTCTGAAGTCGTAGAGTTGGCACAATTTCAATTTTTGGCACAAATTTCGGTTATGAAGTTTAAACGATATGCGACATAATTTTTTAATTAATCACCCTAATGTACATGCTCATATGTTTGTATTCTCAGATATTTGTTTTGATTTCTTCTCTTTCTTCTATTCTTATTGCTCCGCCTGGCGCTATGAATAAAACAAAAGGATTTCATTAATTTTTGTGCTAATAAATGCAGTGTTGTGTAATTTTATATTTCTTCGTTAAGTGTGTGTTACTGTGTATACATACTCGTATATGTACGTGACTTTGTGTACTTTGGTTTTACATTCAGAACTTTAATCTGCTCCTTATATGTAAGTACTCGCTCGTATTTGCATATCGCTCATTTGCTGCAAGACCGGCATAAATCAAAAAACGTGATTTTTGAGTTAATGATGCAGAATTGTTCGCTATATCATACTTCATGTTGAGTAAAAAATTCATACGAATATCTCTTATATGCTCCGCTTGAGAAGAGAATATGCCGTTATTTCATTTCATCTGTTTCAACTTTTTTTATACGTGAGAACGACATATCTCAGTTGTGCCACTGCTGCCGTCGTGTTAAGATCGTTTGGCTTTCTCAAACAGAGGCATATTTTGTGTTGTGGAGTTCTTCGTGAAAAGGTAATGGTATTTTTAATCTAGATTTTTTCAAGTACACAGCGCTAATTTGAGTTATGACTATCTTGTTGAAAAGTTTGATTTAATTCAAACATGGTATATTACAAAATATGACGTTCTAGTCAGTGTTGCCAGAACTTTTCCAGAGTTCCAGCTAGATTATCAAAAAAAAAGCTAGAAAAAGCTAAAAAAAAAAATTGTTAAACACATCAAAAAAAATTTAAAGCTAAAAAAAGAAGCTAAAAAAATTATGAAATTACCCAGTAGAACTTGGAGAGAGATCTCCCCAAGCGAGAGCAGAAAAGTACTCTGTTTGATATCCTTTGCGAGCAATATCAAAATTTTTTCAGTTTTGTTTTATTTTTTTGTGTTTATTACTTCCCTTCCTAGGACACACAATGTTAAAAGCGATTATACAAAATTGTATACTTATACAAAAGGTACAGGGAGTAATGGAGTATCTATTGACTAGTACTCCCGGATTAATAAAACGATGATACCAAGTCCTACTGCGTATTTCAATGCTTTATTAATAGGTGATTTCCCGGGGCAGTAATCCTGACATAAAATTTGCAAGCAGCTGCAACAAAAATTTTTTTATCCTGATGTTTATATGGATCAAAAAAATCTTTTACAATCTATACGGACCCGAAATTGATCCAGATAAACACCAGGATAACAAAATTGTTGCTCCATTTGCATGCAAAATTGTTATGCGGATCTGGATCACAGCCAGGGGATCTCGCCTAATGTGTTTTCAAAACACACATAAATTCAAGGACAATTTAACAGGTCGGTTCAAGATACATATACACATACACGCCGTGAGCTGAATGTCAAACTCTCGTGACCGAGATGTCAAAACTGTAAGGAAGACGAAATAATTTGACATTCAGCTCACGTGCGAATGATGGATAAACTCAGAGAATGAAGAATTTGACGAATTTTAAACGCGAATGCATGTATAGAATATGCAGAAGTAAACAAATTGGATAGCTGTCGAAGAAGAACAAGAAGTCAGCTTATCTGTAGAACCGACGTGTTTAGTGGAGCCTGCATACGTTATTTATTTTCATATACTACATATATGTAAATTTGTACTTCAAAGTCAATAAAAATAACGAAATGTTAAAAACAATGTTTTACATTCAAATAATGGTAACTATAATGACTGTATGAATGTATATGAGCAGTGAGCAGCGCTCATTTTTTGGGGAGTTTTAGCAAATAAAAAAGCTAAAAAAAAGCCAAAGCTAAATCAGAATTTTTGCAGCTAAAAGACAAGAAAAAAAGCTAAATGTAGCTTGAAAAAAGCTAGAATGGCAACGCTGGTTCTAGTTGATAAAAATACTATCGCCAACTTAAGTATTTCGTGATATGACGTTATTACATATAAAAGAATGACTAATAAACAGTCATCATTTTACATTACAACAAAATGTGTCGTTGTTGTATATAGAATTATTAACAGTACCAATAAATTGCTCTCACTAACACAAAATATGATGCTATTGCTGATAAAAAATATAGCTATGTATGAATAAAACGCACGATCACAATAATAAAAGTTGTTGTTTTAGGTTATTTTAAAATGTCAAACTGCAACAGTAGCAAATCATCTTCGAGTTTATCCCGATAATCCTCTTTTTCGGAAGAATTTGACGACTCCGTGGCTGATGCAACATACTGTCCAAAATCACCACAACAAGAAAGTAATAGTGAGGATAGCAAGACGAAACATGTAATCCATTAATTTTTTAATTACTTGAAGTAAAAAATTAACATTTTTCGTTCAAAAGACTGTTTCTACACTCAGAAAAATAATCACAGTAGTATCAACAGTTTTCTTCTGTTAATCCCTAAATTCGTTAAATTAACAGAAATATGTTTAAGTAGATTTAGAGTTATATAAACGAAAACATCTTTTACTTTAACAAATATATCTATTAAAACCTATTTGTTAGTTCAACACAACTGATCGTCAATTATTAAAAGAAATTTTCGTTGATATAACTGAGTCACTGTTAACTTAACCCTAATATCTGTTGCTGTAACCTTTATATTTATTTGTTGATTCAACAAATCATTACTGTTGACTATCAAAAGAAAAAGTATTTATTTTGCCAGCTTTCTCCGTTGTTAATTGTTGCTTTGCTTGCGTGTGTGAGTTTTAATTCACGGATGCTTGTTCGAACAAAGGTAAGTATAATAGCCACTAAAGTTCAATATTCAACATACATATCGCTAGCTTAGAGTGCAAATTGTGTAAGTCCTTTTTTTCAAACTTTGTAGGAGAGACAAAAAAAAAAATAAAAAAATTTCGAAATGAAAAAAAAATTTCTGTTCATATAAAATTTTGGACTTACAAAATTTTCTTCGTTTTTTTGAACTTACACAATTTGCGTGTCACAGAATACCAACGAGTAGAAATATGACAAGTATCAGAAACTTGTTTAGCGTAGCGCGTATTTGATTTTTCTAGCGTTCTACATAAAAATACACTTTTTCATAAAAATGGACTTACACAGTTTGAACTCTAAGCTAGCAATATGATGCCGTTGGATTGAATTTCAGGTTGATGTCATGGTTTGAAATCGGAGGAGAATATAAAATAGAGAAAACAATATAGCAAGCAGTGAAGGCGAAGAAGGTGCCGCAATGGAAAACAAGCGGAGATGAAGCTACATATTTGTACTTGGAAACAGAACGGAGGGAGGATGAAGAGAAAAATGCAAACAAAATATTTAAAAAACTTGCCAATAGCTCTAAAAATACACATTATAAAGTAATTGTTAGAAATAAATGGCCATGTAAAACACAAAGGGATTTATTTTTAAGTGACAAAATTTCAACTGCGGAAAATTGTTGATTTAACAGCAAAAGTGTTTGGATTCACAGCGATTTTTTGTTTTCAGAGTAGTACAACAATAAAACTGTTAAAACAGAATAGCGTCTATCAATTTAACAGATATATCCTTTGGATGTGATTTGACTGTGGAATCTGTTGTTTTAACCCGTAATCCCGTTGATCTACCAATATCTTTTCTCTCGGTGTATGAATTATAATTAATTTATGTTTATTTTTATGATATTCATAAGTACATAATATGTATATTTGAAGTTCAAAAGATTGAAAATAAAATGAATTAATACGAACTTATTGTTTTTTTTTCTCAACAATAATGACACATTATAACTTAAGACACTCTATTGAATATATTTTTGCAACAATAACGTCATTATGCAAAGGAGAGTTGGTTCTTATTTAGGAAAAAACCATAAATGGATACTTGGTGTTGATTTTGCTTTATGGATATGTTAAATATATTATACTGAATTGGTTTGTTTTGAATTTGTAGGATTTCCTATTTTCTGTGTAAGATTGGAGTCAGTTGAAAACTTTAAAAGCGTTTTCTGGATAATCGATTTTTTTTACTTATGCCGGTTTTGCAGCAAATGAGCGATATATTTTTATTGTAATACATACATACTTCCTTTTGTATTGTATGCATGTTTGCATGTACACTTATAAAATAATTATTTTTCATTTCACTGCACAATGGGAATTTTAAATTATTTTTATTTATTCAAAAACTGAGTGAGCTGATGTGGCCACAAATTGTGCTGTCTGTTTTTTCAGTCACACACAGACACACACACACACACACACACACACACACACACACAGCCAAGCAAACCACAATTCGCCTCCAATAACTTCCCAATAAACATCAGGCCAAAAAATTTCAAACGTTTGAGGAAATCTTAATTGTCAATTTGACAAATGCATCTCAAGTTAAGAATTAAAATAAAATGTTTATGGGGTTGGAGAAACTCTAATTTGCTGGCATGTGTTAGTGTTGGCGTTATATAAATGGAAGCTGTAATCGAGTCCATGACTAAGCCTTCATTAGTGGCAACAGGATTTTCCTTATCAGTATGCTAAACTAAAATTTATTCATTGCAAATTTTGTGCCAACTTGCACAAAGCACGTAACACCCGCTTTCCCGCTGCTTCTCCGCTGCTGATGGCGCAACGGCAGACGCCTAGCAAGCATTTGCCAGAGCTGCCACCCTTGTGCCTTTTGTATTGCAAAATCTAAAGCATAAATAAATACTCCTTTGGCAAATAATTACTCATATAAATATGTATGTATGTATATATGTACATACCCTGCAGGGAACTCAATAACTAGTTAGCCAAATTTCTAGTTCCGAACTAGCGAAAAAGTGTGAAAAGGGAACTATATCAATTGTAGTTAGACCCTCACCAGTTCAGAAGGAGTGAATTGAGTGACCATTATAAGACACACTTTGATTTGTATGCAATTTCGAAGTGACAAAGATTCTATGAAAATTTTTCGTTCGTTGAATTGCCGTCGGCTTTGTACATTTCTGCAATTCTCAGATGTTTAGTGAAGCATTTTATATAAAGAGCTTTCTATTTGCATCTTTTATGAAATGAAATGTTCCCCTAATTATGCTTTTCCGATCCCTCATTCTTTTTTAGTTTATTATTTTATAAATATTATTGTAAACTTTTATTAAATAAAAAAATAAAAAAATATTAGTTAAAAAAAAATAAAAAAAAAAAAATTATCATCCACCCTGACACCGCCAGGATTCGAACCCGCGTCCCTCAGATTGAAAGGCACATGCGTTAGCCAGTCGGCCATCACGCCACTTGCAAGAAGTGTGTCAAAGGCTGCACTTAAGCGGCAGATGTAGAACTGTAGAATTTGTGGGTACTTGTAGCTAGTTCAGAACTATCGAAATTGTGCCAATAAACGAACTAGTGCAAACTGTAGAATTTAGTACTAGTTCGGAACTATCGAAAATGTAGTGCAGAGAGTGACAATTGACACCGCCTAGGACATCACCGTGTTAATTTCGCCAGTAGATAACATGCAAAAGAGATTTAGCTCGCACTAGTAGTGTCGAAAAATGCACTAGAAGCGACCTAGTTCGGAACTATAGATTTTCCCTACAGGGTATGTAGGAACTAACTACCCAGCAGTATTTATCAGCTGGAAAACAGCACATATTTCCTACTGAATATTCAGTAGAGATGTAGTTCTAATATCTGAACTTTCCCTTTCGTTTCTATATAGAGGTGGCGTCGAAAATCAACTACCTAAAAACTGCCGAACGAGAAGGGAGAGTTTCTGTAGGAAAAAAGGCCTGAATACGCAGGGAGAACTTCCATAGCATGTATTTCAGTACACCTGATGTCTTCGCTGCGTGTTCAGTTATTTTTTCAGCAATGAATTTTGAACTTACTTTCAGGCTATTTTTCATAATGAATATTCTATTGAATATGCACCTCCTTACCTCAAATACTGCTGGGTAACTAATATGTTTACATACATAAGTAAGTATGTATGTATATACGTACATGCATACATATTTAATAGTGGAGTGAAAAGTCAAAGCTCGCAGGCGCAACAACTACATCAAAACAAATTGCGGAGAATCAACAGCTGCCAAAAATTTTTGAACAGGGTGCCTGCTTTGAATTCATATATAGGTGTGGGGCTGAATAAATTTTAATTTGCATTTTAATTAATTTGTTTTTAGTTATTTATTTATTTTTTTTTTTTTTGGCGCAAGAACTTTTCCATACTGTATATCCTTTTGCAAAAGGAAGTCAAGAGTGCTGACAAGGCCATAAGAAGATAAAAGAGACCCATGGCGTGATTTGTGATTATTATACCTATCCTTTGATATTTTAGGTACATATATTAAAAAGGACCTCTTTGTGGAGGTGTTAGAAGGTTAAAGTATTATACAAAATTATAGCTGGCGCAATTTTACTATATATTTCCCAACATAACCCTTTTTTCCTTTATTTAAAAATCACTCGGACGAAATTTCGCACATTTAAAATGGCAATAAAAAAAATTACCTCAAGGAGCAAACCAGGTTGGGGTTTTTTCTACATATAGTGATCTTTCGTTCTCTATAGGAATCATTCCGCCCCAGACAACAACCCTCAATTTGTGTCGCAGTGCAACGGACGAATAAAATAGTATTTGAAATTGAGCCAAGTGATCGACAACAAGCAAGCCGTAAAGCACGTCCCCACATAACTTGATTCGCCAACGAAACATGTAGCGAAAGCTCTCTCGCGAAATAAGCCGTCCCCACGTAGCTTATCGTTATTCAGTTTGACATTTATCATTCTTGTTCTTCTTAAATGCTTTGTATTTTTGCTTATTTTTACGTTTTTGTTTTGGTCTATGTGAAATTTCGGTAGATTTTCGATACAAAATTAGAGAAGGCATCGATATTATCGAGGTTAGCAAGAGAATTGAGAACGAATCACGTGTTTCATTCTTCATTCGCTCTCAGAAATTTTTATGGATATTGGCGAGTTTCGGCACTGGTTTCGAACGAAGATTGAGAGAGTGAATGCAGATAAAAAGAGCGCAATATGTTATGTGGTGTTAAATTATCTATTTTTTTCGATGAAGATATCTTTGGGTTGGTTAATGGATGGAAAATATATCTAAAAAAAATAAATACTTGGTATTCCGCCGAAACTACCCCAACTGGCTCTTTCTTGCCCTCCCACCCATCCCGGCGGAAACACAAAATGCACCACCCTGTATTGTTCTACCATTAGTTAGTCTTTCGCTTGTTGGCGTCTTCTGATTACCATATTAATTACATATCGACCACATTTGGGTTTGTTCACCAAGAGCACATAAACGTACACAATATGTAACGCTAGGATACGTCATACAGAGAGTTCAATGTAAATTGATGACAATTATCTGCATTTACATATCGTCGTTTACATTTCATAACCGCCTAAGTAAAATTTTCATAACCGCCTATGCTAAATTGAGATTTGACAAAGTTTAGCTCCTGGCGCCCGTATCTATCCCTCCGTACCATAAATTGGGTCTCGGGAAGCTATATGTAGTTATATTTCCTTCTACACCATTTCCAGATAGATTTTAGAAAGCGTCTATTGGATTTTAGAAAAGGGAAATTGGATTTTGGAAAAGGGAAATTGGACTTTAGAAACTGTAAATTGGATTTTCGAAAATTTATATAATTACGTATATGCACATTATACTTTCATATACAATAAAGAATTTCTACATATCGTTGGCCCCCTGCCAGAAACACGAATGTGGAAATTTTTTCAAGTGCGATGTCTGCTCTTTATCGGGTATATATTGATGTAATAACAATTAATCTATATATATATATAAAAATCAAGCCCATTTTTTTGTCGCCGGCTTTCGCCCAAACGCGTGGAGGGATTTTGACCAAATTTACACACCAGCTTAGTACCTTGCCCTAGATGGTTTATATACATATTTTTTTCAAATCCGGAAGTCGGTTCCCGAGATATAGGTCAAAAGGTCAAAACGTGGAACTGGCTTTCCCCTGAATAATTTCGGACGATATTGGTATCAAATGAAAGGTATTGAGCAGAGAATTTACATATAATAGTACTAATTGTGATTCCTAGGTCGGGTCTCCAGATATGGGTCAAAACGTGGACCCGGATGACCCTCGAATGTTTCTGAGCGATATTGGTATCAAATGAAAGGTGTTGAGCAGAGAATTTACATAGAATGGTACTCATTGCGATTCCTAGGTCGGGTCTGCAGATATGGGTCAAAACGTGGACCCGGATGACCCTCGAATGTTTCTGAGCGATATTGGTATCAAATGAAAGGTGATGAGGAGAGAATTTACAGAGAATGGTACTCATTGTGATTCCTAGGTCGGGTCTCCAGATATCGGTCAAAACGTGGACCCGGATGACCCTCGAATGTTTCTGAGCGATATTTGTATCAAATGAAAGGTCTTGAGCAGAGAATTTACATAGAAGAGTACTCATTGTGATTCCGAGATCGGGCCTCCAGATATGTGTCAAACGTTGACCCGGATGACCCTCGAATGTTTCTGAGCGATATTAGTATCAAATGAAAGGTGTTGAGCAGAGAAATTACATAGAATAGTACTCATTGTGATACCTAGATCGGGTCTCCAGATATGGGTCAAACGTGGACCCGGATGACCCTCGAATGTTTCTGAGCGATATTGTTATCAAATGAAGAGTCTTGGTGAGGACTTCAGCACAGAACTATTATAATTGTGATGCCTAGCCCGGGTCTCCAGATATAGGCCACAACGTGGACTCGGATGACCCTCGGATGTTTTTGAGCGATATTCACATCAAACGAAAGGTCTTGATGAGGACTTCAACATAGAACTATTTTATTTATGATGCCTAGGACGGGTCCCCAAATATGGTTCAAAACGTGAACCTGGATGACCCCGGAAAATTTCTCAGTGATATTGGTATCAAATGTAGGGTTTTGAGCAGGGATTTTACATAGAAATGAACTCATTACCATCCCTAGGTCGGGTCCCAAGGTGTGGGTCAACACGCAGACCCGGATAACACCGGGATATTTCTCAGGGATATTGGTACCAAATGAAAAGTGCTGAGCAGGGCCTTTACACAGAGATCAACTGATTATGATTCCTAGGTCTGGTTCCTAAATGTGGGTCAAAACATGGACCGGGATGGCCCCGGAAAATTTCTGAACGATATTGATGTCAACTGAAAGGCAGGGCTTTTACATAGAGATGAACTCATTATCATTCTTAGGTCAGGTCCCCAGATGTGGGTCAAGATGTAGATCTGGATGGCCCCGGATAATTTCTCAGCGATATTGTTATTAAATCATGGCGCGTGACGATTCCTAGGTGAGATCCCAAGGTATGCGCCAATATGTGGACCCGGATAACACCGGGATATATCTTAGGGATATTGGTACCAAATGAAAGGTGTTGAGCGGACTCTCATGGAGGGCCGTATCCATTACGATTTCTTGGTCAAGTCTCCAGATACCGTACCCATTATGGTTCCTAGGTCAAGTTCTCAGATGTGGGTCAATAAGTGGACCCGGATGAGCCCGGGATGCTTCTGAGCAATACTGATCTAAAATGAAAGGTGTTGACCGGGTCTGCTATATAGAGATATTTTCATAGTGATTCTTAGGCCCGATACCCAATTATGGGTAAAAGAGACGATTCGGATTCCAGGGAATGTTTTTAAGCAATGATGGTATCAAAAGAGAAGTGGAATACAGGGCATGTTATGCCAAAACCAGTTCCCTAGGGAAAGGGGAAGAGTAATGAGAATGGAAAAGGCAAAGGCAAAGGGACGGAAAAGGAGATGGAGAATATAATAAAAATGGAATGAAGAGGATGGGGAGAGAGACAGTGAGACAGGGAATTACAGAAGGTATAAGAATGGGGAATAAAAAGGAGAAAGACAGAAAAGGAGAGGTAAGAGAGAGCGGTAGAGAAACGGCAACGGGAAATGTAACGGGAAAAGGAAAAGAAAACGGCAATGAAAGGAAAGGGAAAGATAGATGGAAAGGGAAAGAAGAAGGGATTGGTAGAGGGGAGAGGAGTGGGAGATTAATACGAACAAAAATGGGATAAGGACATGAAAAGGGCAAATTTTAGAAAATATACATTTTTTCCTTCCTTTTTTTTAAACTTATCTGACTTTTGCTGAGGTCTTGCAGCCCGAGCAAAGTTCGGTTTCTGGATACTTCCAACTTATTTTAAAGTGTGCCGCTTTTCGCTTCTAATGCCTATAATAGGAAGTGGGCCAAAGCAAAGCTTGGCCGGGTACAGCTAGTATTTGTATAAATGCTTGAGTAAACATACATATATAATATGTACGTGTATGTACATAAGTACATATACAAATATTAATTGTTATTACATCAATATATACCCGATAAATATCAGACATCGCACTTGAAAAAATGTTCACATTCGTGTTTCTGGCAGGAGACCGACGATATGTATTCGACAGGAGGGGGGGTTTTGGGGTGTTAAAACCCTCCCCCCAAAGTAATTGAATTTTTAAATAATAGAATTTAATTCTACATAGTCATTTGAAAAATTGTAATTTGTTGTTTTCAAAGCAATCTTTCAGCCGACGATGTATGAAGATGTAAAATAAATGAATATATTAGTCACTAACAGCGTTGCCGTTTTGATACAATTGTATCTTTTTTGATACTTTTTTTCTAAATTTTGTGATTTGATACTTTTTTGTTCACAAACGGCCTATTTTGATACTTTTCTGTTGATAGAATTTAATTTTTTGAAACTATGAAAATGTTAAACTAAAAACTAACCTATTGTATCTGGATAGTATTAAAAAGTTGTGGGAATGTAGGCCAATTAAAAAACCCAGAAAAATATAAACTGGACAGAGACATTTTTTAAAATTTCCTCCAAAGTAATGAGTTTGCCTCTGTGGCTGCTGAACTGGATTTTTTTAGATTTAAGGGGAATTGTGAGTCGAAAATGTACTTCTTTTGAAAATTAGTTCTGAACTGAAAAGTCACCAATAAGGTTTCTATTATTTTTTTAGAGTTTATTGTTAATCATAATACAGGAAAAATAAAAACTCATTTATTATGACTTTCAGTTTTCGTTCCATGAGCAAACTGTTGTGAAATAAATTTAAATAAAAAAAAATTATGCCATTTGCAAAAAAATACTGTTAAACAGAATCAAAAAATCGAGATAGATATAGACTTA
This sequence comes from Urophora cardui, assembly GCA_960531455.1. Classification (NCBI taxonomy): domain Eukaryota; kingdom Metazoa; phylum Arthropoda; class Insecta; order Diptera; family Tephritidae; genus Urophora; species Urophora cardui. The sequence continues at coordinate 100,380,931 of OY482671.1, forward strand.
TATATATCAAAATGATCAGGGTGAAAAAAGAAATCGATTGAGCCATGTCCGTCCGTCCGTCCGCCTGTAAACACTCTAACTCGCGCAAAAATTGAGATATTTTGATGAAATTTGAAATGCAAGTTGGTATCGAGACTGGGACGGTTGGTATTGAAAATGGGCGAAATCGGACCATGACTACGCCCTCTTTTCCTATATAGAAAAAATCGGAAATTTGGTATCTCAGCCACTAATATAGCTAGAGCGATGAAATTTTACCCACGTGTTGAGCTCAGGCCCCTATGACGAAATTTGATGAAATTTTGGAAAATGGGCGGTGCCCACTTATATAGGGTCAAACATTGAAAGTTTTATATGTCATAACTCAGGAACCATTGAAGATATATCGATAAAATTTGGTATGCGCAATTAACTTACTTATGCAAACATTTGGACGGAAAATAGTTAAAATCGTTTGACGGCAACGCCCACTTTTATATATGTGTATTATAAAGTGACCTAATAAAAACATTTTAAGCGATATCTCTGTCAAATATAAAGATCTATCACCGAAATTTTGCGGACGTAAAACGAAAAACACAAAAATTTTGGAAAATGGGCGGTGCCACGCCCACTTATTAAGGGGCAAACATTGAAAGTTTTATGAGTCATAACTCAGAAACCGTTGAAGATATATCGATGAAATTTGGTATGCGTAATATACTGACTTAGGAAAATGTTTGGACGAAAAATTGCCAAAATCGATTGACGACCACGCCCAAATTTATATATGGGAACTATTAAGGGGCCTAATAAAGATATTTTAAGCGATATCTTTGTCAAATATAAAGATATGTCATTGAAATTTTGTGTCATGAATCCAACTATAGACATAAAACAGAAATAGAAAAATGTTGGAAAATGGGTGTGACACCGCCTCTTTTCAGACAGAGGAATCTACGAGGTTTCGGAACCCATAACTCTACAAATAATTAAGATGTTATGACGAAAATCAGTTTGTACACTTTAATAACTTGTGGTAATACATGCTCAAAAATTTAGCCAAGTCGGTTTATGACCACGCCTACTTTTTAACAAATATATTTCTGGAAAACCCTTTGGGAATTTGTAACGTGACATCTTTGTAATTAGAAGTTGGACGATTGATAAAAATTTTGAAAATGGGCGTGGCTGCGCCCACTTTATGCGGCACTCTATTCATATAAAATACACCCTAATCGAAGAAACGCAAACAAACAAGGAAAGCATAAAGCTGAGTATCTAACGTTCGATTCCACTCGAACTTAGGCTTCCTTACTTGTCAGTTTTAGTTTAAATACAGAGAAAATGCAATGAATTGAGATTTAAAAGGTGCCTTTGTTTAATGTGTGCATACGTAGGTCCACTCCCCAAACATAAATTTAAGTAAAAATTGTCTGGACGAGTTTTAAGTATTTTTTTTTTTAATTTTCCGTTGGATATTGAAAATCCCCCCCCAGAATTTTTTTCTGTGTGCGCCACTGATATTCGAAAAATTCTGTGTAAAATTTATTTTACACGCACATTCTAAAAACAAATTCACGCTTTCGAAAATCCAATTGACATTTCCAAAATCCAATTATCTCTTTCTAAAATCCAATTGTCGTTTCTAAAATCCAGTTAACGCTTTCTAAAATCCATCTGGAAATGGTGCAGTGTCCCTTTCAGCTTTCAACTCTTAGAATTGGGCATCAGGAATTCAATTTTAATTTTTTTCCACAGACATCGGTTAGGCGGCCATTAAAAGCTCTTTAGGCGGTTATGAAGTTTAAACGGCGATATGTATGTATGTACTAAATACTTGTTACATAACATTTAGAAATTGAGTAGCAAGCGCAAGCATATACATACATACATACACTCTAGATCTCATAGAATATGTACTTATGGATTCTGGTGTATGTATGTACGTTCTTTAATATCAAACGCCAACCGTATGGGTAGAGGTATGTCGCTACAACTTTGTCTCGAATTATGCAAATTTTCCGACTCTGTCAAAACATTCAACGCAACAACATCACCCAAATTGTTAGCTTTGATATTAACTGCGCTTTTACGTAATGGGCGCAATGAGCCAGCCAATGCCAAATTTATGCAAAGAAAATATATATGTATGTACGTATGTATGTATGTATGTATGTATGTATGTACAATATGCGGTAATTGCAAATACATACATGCTATTTATCCTATTTATTACACAACGTATTTAATGTAAGCGGCAACACTTTTTCGAAGCGTACAAATATCTCGAGTTGCTGCCAAAATAAAGGCATTTGCCAAAAATTTTAATACACTCTAATTATCGTTTGTTGCAATTTTAATTCTCTCTATTTAGAGTAATTGTGTGATTAATTTTTTTTTTATGAACAGCATTGGAACAGGAAATTAGTAATTTGGCAGAACTGCAAAGCCCATTGCCATTTCAAATGTAGGTGCTTTGAAGAAGTGGGGAAAAATTTCAAATCGAATCTAAATACAAGGTTTAGGTGTTAATAGACAAATTATATAAGGATTAATCTTGTAGAATATTTTAATCCGTTAGCTTTCTCACTAAGCAGTGTGTTTGACTCTTTTTATAGGAAACTGGGAAAGGGGATTTATAAGGTTAGTGGGTTAATATGTTGTAGAAAATCTTTTGCCGAAAAGTTCCACTAGAGGTATCCCAGGACTAAACTTTTGTAAAAAGAACGTAAAAGACCACAGAAAATAAAAAGCAAGTATGACGCCTTTAAATATGCAAAACATAAGACTCCTTGAAATATGCAATAAAATTAATATGCATACATATTTACAACAGCAACAGCGGCAGTACATATTTTTTGCTGATTGTGATGAGCAACGCTCCATGCAAACTTGACGATTACGAACGCTCTGCTTGTACTACAAAAGCAGATTGCGCTTCAAACTGAGTTTCTGAACAAAGCCATATTTTGTTTATAAATATACTTAACTAGGTACGCTACGATTGTACCGTGATTTCAATAACAAAAAATTGTTACGAATTTTTCATAAAAACTGTCATTTTCATATGGAGAGCTGTCATTTTTTACGAAAAATTCGTAACAATTTTTTGTTATTGAACAGATCTAATGTCTTCAATAATATATTTTCTAAGACTTTTTGGTGTTTAACTGTTTTAACCCTAGTACTGAGTTCACAGCCGTAAAATCTCGCCAGCAACATGCATTTATTTTGCCGTGGAATATTTCAAGATTTTTTTTCAAATGAGAATAAACGTCAAAAAGAAAACTGAGAAAATGGAAAAAGAAAAAATTTGGAGCATCGCCTCAGAACATACTTTCAAATTTTGGCCAATAAAAAAATTGTATACAATTGTGGCTGCTGTGGTGCAGTGGGTAGAGTGCTCGCCTGCTATGCCAGAGGTCTCGAGTTCAAACCATGTTCCGAGCAAAACACCAAAAAAATTTTCTAATTAGTAAAAATCCAATTATTGGGTTTTTTTAAGAGCAGCAGTCACCTCTCGGCAGTGTGCGGCATACCCTCCGAGTGTATTTCTGCCATGAAAAATCTTCTCACAAAAAATGCATTCGCCGTTCGGAGCCGGCATAAAAACTGTGGGTCCACCCAATTAGTAGGAAAAACAAAAAGGAGCACACCTCGAATTGGGAGAGAAGCTCGGCCATAAAACTCGCCAGAGTTATAATAGCGCCATTGTATTATTATTATATTATATTATACAAAATAAAAATGCCAATTTCAACTAATGTCACTTTTAACTCGAAAATAAATGGTATTAGGAGTGTTCAATATCTCAAAATTTTTACATATTTTTACGAATAGTTACGAATTTATGTTCAATAACCCGAAAAATTCGCAAAAGAGGGCCAAATTGAGAGAGTAAGCCCTCGAGAGAGTTGATAAAAGATGCAAGTAAAATTTTCACTTGCAACTACTTGCAGCTTTAAAAAAAAATAGAAGTGTCAAAAATATATGATGGCAAAAATTTCAATTGGAAATATACAAACATTTTAAACGCAAATTTCTAATTGTGTACTAAATAAATTAGTGCAAAAAGGAATCTTGACGATGTTGTGGAATAGCCAAAGTAGATTTTTGTTTTCCTAATTCAGTTATTTAATAATAATAATAATACCCAACGGTTTACCCTCCATTTCCCGCCCGACCGACGCGAGGGGCGCAATCCGCATGACGCACGGATATATTTCCATTCACTTCTAATTTCAAAAATTTTAATTACAACCTAACCTAAAAATCAAATTGTCAAAACAACGTATCAGCTGTTATCTTGCGAATGTTTACGATTTTGTATTCAATTACTTTGGTTGATAATTTTCTCTTTTTCTGGTTTTTACTCTTAATTTGATATTGCCGTTCTTTTTGCAAGTACTTGCAAGTAAAGTTGTTGAGCAACGCTATTGTCTATTTAAATTTGCGTGAAAAAATGTTGCTGGCATGATGTTGCTAGCATGTTGCACAACGTTTTCACGGCAGGAACTCAGTACAACTTTGTCGTGAAATATCTGTGAAATTTCACACATGTTTCACAGCCAGTTTTTTTGCATGGATTTTGACAGCACTTTCACGTGAAACTCGAACTCAGAACTATGATTTAAAGTACACGGAGTAAAATGGCTAGACATCTTCATAATAACATATTTACACAAATATATGTACATATGTAAATATGAATATAACTTACTTATTACATTATCTTCACTTCTTTCAAACCTCTTATATTTACAACCTACAAGCTCCTTAGAATCCAAAATCTCCTTCTATAAGACAACAATAATAGCAGCAACAACAGCCATTTCCAGTTGGAGCGGCGGCATCAGGCAACAACCGACAGCCAACAACCAACCGCTGCAGCAACCATTAAGCTCCAAACAAGCCAAAGACATTGCTTTTACGAAAAACCAAATATCTGTGTAACAACAAGTCAACAAGATAATTATTAAGCAATTTGAATTATCCCCACGATTCCCCATCCATCAGCCATTCAAGGGCACATCAAGCCGAATGCGACTGATGGATGTTTAACAATCTTGCGACATCCGCCCTTCGGTTGTAATGCGTCTATGTAGAGTTTAAATTCTTAGCTATATTAAATGGCGCGCGATTCGTTGTCCTTTCGCAAGTGCATTCCCGAATTGTGTATTTTAACATAGAATCGCACTCGAAGCATTGTCTTCTATGTAGTGTTTGGGTGTTACCTGGATGTAATAAAGAATCAGTCGATTGCTTTTAACAAGCATACGAGAATGATTTCAACATGTTGGCAACATTTAATAAGATGTACATAAACGTCTACATATCGCAGGTTTTATTCAATAGGGATTTAACTCAAAAATATTTTTTTTTGGGAAAACGCAAACAAACTTTTATAATTTCAAATAGTTTCCTTCTACGGCTAACTACAAAATCACTTTTATTTCAGCCAATTTCATCTTTTTGAGTATTTTATAAGACTAGACTCAAAGGCATGACCCAGTTATTGAAATATATGGCAAAATCCCAGTAATCGAAAATTTCGAGTTAAATCCCTATTGCATAAAACGTGCGATATGTGTGTGTTTCTTATATATTGTTATGTATGTATATACTAAACATCTGTGCTGTGTCGAAAGCTGCCAGATGTAGTAAAATCTATTAAAACGAATACGTATTATTAATTATACTAGAGTGCTGCCCACTGTCGAAACTCGACAGTTTTTCTACATGTTTTCTTATGACTAAGGTGCAACTATAATAATATAATACAATGGCGCTATTATAACTCTGACGAGTTTTATGGCCAAGCTTCTCTCTCAATTCGAGGCGTGCTCTTTTTGTTTTTCCTACCAATTGGATGGACCAACAGTTTTATGCCGACTCCGAACGGTGAATGCATTCTTTGTGAGAAGCTTTTTCATGGCAGAAATACACTCGGAGGGTATGCCGCCCACTGCCGAGAGGTGACCGCTGCTCTTAAAAAATTCAATAATTGCATTAGTAAAATAATTACAAAATTTTTTTTGGTATTTGCGCGGACTGGGGTTTGAACTCGAGACCTCTGGCATAGTAGGCGAGCACTCTACTCACTGCACCACAGCGGCCACAAAGGAACAACTATAGTTTTTGTATAATTGTTTGTTGTTATTGCCAGTGTTACTATTTTGTTGTTGTTCCTGTTGATGCTGCTCCATTATTTTTCCTAATATTTGTTGTTGTTGTTGTTATTGTTGTTGTTGTTGTTGGTGTTTTTGTCGTTACTCGTCTTCACAATTCTCCTACCTACTTCTTTCTTTCTATTTCTGCTCTTTTCTTTCCTCAATTTGTTTCCTACTTATTCTTTCTTAACCTTCTTAGTCCTTGACTATGTGCTTTTGTTGTAGTGCTTTTGCTACCTCTTTACGTTTTTACTTCTTTGAAACTACACACCACTTCCAGCTAACATGTTCACAATTGCGTGGTAAGTTTGGTGAGCACGCACAAACTCACCTACGCACGCGCAAACTCACCTATGCACGCGCATTGACTCAGCTCTTTTGTATACAAAAGCATGCAACAACAACCACACGGCAATTTTCCAACGACGATTGTGTACGTATTTTCCAACCAGTTTTAATGAAAATTGGTGCAGTTATATTTGAGAGCAATACCGTTCTAATGGTTTAGTTTAGTTTTAAAATCGGTTCAGTAGTTTCGACGGAGAAGATGGAACAAAATTTATGTTAGCGTATTAATAATATAGATTATGTCTAAAAACACTCTGAAATTCGTTAATTATAATTTTTTTGCAATTTTCATTTTAAGATTTATTTTCAATTGACAGAAAATGCTGCTAGTAACAGCTCACAACAACCCAAATACATGTTGCTGGCGACATTTTACGGCTTTGTGTTGCACTACATATTTTTATAACAGTAGCGTACGCTTCATACAAGCCTAAAAGCCTGGCTTGGCTAAATATTTTCGTGCTAAAGCAACCGTTTTTTAGATATTCTATTATAGTGCTATAATAAGCTACTGCTGAAATTGCCATCGGTATAACCTGTCGGAAAAACAAGCAACCAAAAAACTAAAAAACCTTTGCGCTTTCGTGTGGGATCTGGAGATTACTCTATAAGTTTGGCGTCATCAATCAATTCAATTGAATTCTTCCCAAATGATTCCAATAATCTCTCTACTTTTGTAGATAATTCACTTTGAAGAACTTGAATTTACTTTCGACTGAGCCAGAGATGTTGACATCCTGAACAAAAGTAGGTATAGATAAAACAAAGAAGTCATATACATTCATATCTTAATATTATCCCTTGTATATGAAAACCTAATTATTTTTCATCATCTTCATTTTATCGATTTATTCCAATATATTCAGTCTCATACGTTATGAATATAAACAACAAACCAAATATGCAAAACGAATTTAATCGAATTCAATGACGGAACCGCAATCAGACGTTCAGACAGCAAATGAAATTACATAAATGGCTGATGGCTGTGCTTCCTACATAGGCTTAGCCAGCCAATCCATGCTAGACCTGCCACTGTTTTATAGATACTATATTTACGCAATAGACACTGCTGGCATCAAACATTCGAAATTGGTCTTAAACATCCAATATTAATGTCTAGCTGAACATTAACTTATTCCCAATAAAACAACGTATTCGCCGAGTTCGCTTCTCTGATTATATTATTGCGGCGATACTTCGCGATGATAGATCTCAGCGCATCCGAATTCCGAGGCCAGTGACCTCTCTTTAGCGATTCAAGGATTTTTATATTGTCGGATCGTTGGCGATTCGAGATTTAGACTCATTGGCGAATACATTCTAGAAAATCTTCTTCTGCGAATCCGCCTCGAATTCACTACGATATCATGTGAGCAGAGTTTTAAATGGTAAATTAAAGTCCAACAGGGAATTTCTTCGTGTAAAGCAAGACTTAACAAAATTAATAAATGCTATTGCGATAATTGATTTTTCTCGAGTCTATATCGAACTCGATATGAGTCCGAAAAAAGACATTCACCTCCGCGAAATTATCTCGAACTCGCCACGATGTCATCCTCGCTTTTGTGTTTATTGGGTTTATATCCAACTATAGTTCTCCAACGTTTATTGTATAATGAAAATACATTGCAACTGATTTCGGAAAAAATTAAAACCAAAGTGAGAAAGTTGCGTAGTTTAACGCCCTTATTTTACAAAACGCCGTGACTCGTTGCGTCGCAATCACTCACATTCACTCACTTTCACCTTCACCTAAAAGTTGGTATTTTATAAGCTTTTACGTTTTCTCGTTCGCTCTGCTGCGTAGTCACGACGATTGTCAAACGCTTTACGTAGCCTATTTACCACTTTTCTGATTTTCTTCATTTCCTTAGTAATTTTTGGTGTGTTTTTTTTTTATTGAACTGTTTTATTGAGTGGTTAACCCTGGAAAATTGGCAGCTTGCAACCCAATAAACATTTTTCTTCATTTTCAATTTGAGGTTCATTTGAGGCACGTTTTTAGTTTGGGATTTCGGGCTGATTCTCAATTTCATAGATTTCATTTTCTCCAATTTCAAAGTTGGTGCGAAAGGGAATGCAATCAATAGATGTATGTATGTATTACATATTTGTACTATAGAGTACAGAAAAATTTAGGGATAGTGAGAGAGTTTGTGTTATGAGCGCAGAAATGGAAAGGAATAAATATGTACTAGAGCTCTAGATACCGGGGTATCGAGCAATTCGATCTAATCGTTTTTGTTTGAAGCCCGTTTGTTGTTCAAATGCCCGTACAAACATTCGAGCATTCGAGCTTACAAACAAAAAAATGTGTATCGGAAAAACAAAAATAAAAAACTACATATAAAAAAAAAATAATAAACAAAAGAAAAAAACAAAATACCCGAATTGTTCAAATGCCCGTACAAACATACGGGTAATAAACAAACAAACAACTGTTCGAGCATTTGAACAACAATTGTTCGGGCTACTCGAAAATGTTCAAAAAAAATCGAGAGCTCTAGTATGTACATATGTATTACATATTTGTACTCTGATGTGATGTTTTTCATTTACCCGTGCGGGTGAATTTCGCCGGTGCCTTTTGTACAGTCATATGAGTATATTAATACATATCTTTTTTAATATGCATACATACATACATATGAGAAACAGACTATGTTTTTAATAAAGTTTGTGTAACTTCACAAAAAGCAACAAACAAATAAAATAAGAGTAAGAAACACAGAATCATTATTACACACAATCATTTTCAACCATCATCATTTCAACCGCAACTGCTGAAGTAAAACAACGAACGCTGATTGAAATTTTCAAACATACAAAATTTCTTCGTTCCTTGAAACCTTGACATGATGAAATTCGTGAAATGATACAAAATGTGAAACAAGTTTTTTTTCAAATGTGTTGTAGTTATTCTAAAATTGATAAACAATGTTTGATGAACACATGAGAATATGTTTATTTTCAACTTATATATATGCTGATTCTCAAATTTAGAAACAATATTTTCTCAACGTTTGAGAATTTCTTTTTCAGTGTTTAATGGGAATTCAACAAAAATAAAAAAATTATTTGTTGACATTATGTGTAAATACATATGTACATATGTACGTGTTTTGTTTATTTTTGTTTTTTGAATAAAATATTTATATGCAACATATTAAAAAAATGTGTGTGTTAATATAAATATACATATGTATGTATCTACGTGTTATTCAATGTTAAAAAATAAGATGCATTTGTGTGTTCGTGTGTGTGTAAAGTTAAAACGTTTTTATTAATAACTGTTTAATTTAAATCAAAGAAAAAATTTGTTCAGCATCATATTCGGGTTCGCGAGATTGACACGCATTGATTGATACCCCGTTTTTTTAAAATTGGCTAATTTTAGCCGTTGCAAATTAACCAATATCGAATGCTCACTCGAACAAAAGGAAGTGACTCTTTTGACAGTTAAAGTGACCGTTTTCGTCACTTTGCGTTTTATAAAATACCAAAAACGTAACATACTCACCAAAAAACGTAACACATTCACTTCGAGTCACTTACAGTCACTTTCAGTCACCTAAAGAGATACAAAATACGAACACGACAATAAGTGACTCTGGGTGACTCGTTGCGTCGCGTTGCGTTTTGCAAAATAAGGCCCTAAGACAAGTATCAACTCTCTTTAAAAATTCTAGTCATTTTATTAATTTTTAGTTAGCCAAGCCTAATGTATACTGCGTTCTTTGTAGGCATACAAATAATTATGTCCAAACATACATATGTATGTATGTATGCATATTTTTTTCGCTTACAAAAATAAATATTGTACCTACACATTTAATTTAATTTAGAGCGAAATGCCATTGACGTCCAAGCTCTTTTTTTAAAATGCTTACTAAAAATAAAGAAATCAAAATTCTTGGTGATTCATCGAAATAAAAGAAAAAGCATATAAAATCAAAAAATGAAATTTCATTCGACTTTAGCAGGGCAGTGGTCCTCCTAAGTTTATGTCTATATGCGTTTTACTTAAAAAAAAAAACTAAAAATAAAACAAATTTCTTGTTGTCAAATATCTAGTCAAAAATATCTATGTATGTATGTAGCAATTTCTGATAATCAAAGTCAAGTGCGAAAGCAAATGGCGCTACAAATTGCTCGAGAATTAGATGTAACAGCATAGTCGATGTCTACATAATCTTATTATGTGCATATGCATGCATGTATGTACATATGTAAATACAATAAAGACTTACACACAATATTCAAGTCGGCTTACTGTTTGGTTTTGGGGTAGTTAGGCTTTAAAGTAATCCCATTCATTCCTCTTTCAACTTCAATTCATTCGGCTCAAATACTTAATTCATCAACAAATATCGTTTATTCGACATATGCATGTACATACATATGTACTATGTTCTACGTATCTACATGTACTTCTTTATATGTATGTAAGTTTATGCGGTCGGAGGAAAAGAAAAGGAAAATGTAGCTTCCGAAAATTAATGGGAATGAATAATTTCTGTGTTTTTTTGTTTTCCAAATGATGACGGCCAATGCGCACAAGGGTAATGACAGGAGGCGTAAAATGCAATAAGTCAAAGCAATGAAAAATAAGAAAATATATGTATGTATGTATGTCCATTAGGGTGGTCCTTATAGTCAAATGAACATTTTTTCAGTTTCATCCCCTAAATATACCACATATAATTTTTGGTCCCGATCGGAGGTGGGCACAGGGGTCAAAATTCAGAAGACTCAAACAATTGATTTTAATTTGTTTTATATCTAATACCCAAAATCAATACTGCTGTACTCAAAGAGACCATATATAAAATGTGCTCACGAACGTAGATGGTTAAGGGGTGTCGCAGAGCGGTCAAAGTTCATATTACCATAAGGGACCCCTTTGCGATACCCCTTAACCGTCTCCGATTGGTACAAAAATTTACAAGTGGTACCTTCGACTATATTAGCATCGACTTAGCGGGTGAGGTTGAGGAAATATGCTATACAATTTGTATCCATATATTTGGGGAACACCCTACCTATGTATGCGCATAAACAAAATGAGCCAATGAATCTTCTTATAAGCAACAAAATTAAGAAATTAATTTTTTATAGAGACGTCGAATAAATGAAAAAAAAATGCCGAAAGTACGCACACTCATTAAATATTTTATCACTTGTCGTTGCTACATTTTTGGTTTCTTGTGAGTAACTACGAGAACTTGCGAAGAGCTTTACGTTAATGTGGTTGCTGATTTCTTTTCTTTTGTTGTTGCTGTCGGTAAAATATCAATGGAAAATTCTCAAAAATACTTAACACTAACCCAACATCAGCATCAGCAGCGACAAACATATACAGGACAGTTGCATGAACGAATACAAGTCTATAGACAAGGAGCGTAAATGTTAAAATTTGTTTTAAAGACACCAATATGAAGGTAAAAAGATCGTTATTGCGGTATTTGATTGTGAAGAAATGCCTAAAAGGTTTTTTTAGTACAAAAAATTTTATACTGAAAAAATGTTGTATTATATGTATCTAGCAGAAAGTCAGATAACATCAATCTAAAACCAATGTCAAATTTATGACTTTTTTAAAGAAAGGTCTACTTTTTGAACATTTGGATAAATTTGTTAAAAGTGTCAAATTGAATATGAGCAAGCAAATAAAATGCTCTCATTTTAATGAAAAGGTCAATGCTCGCAAAAAAGCGGAGAATGCCAACAAAAGAAATTTCAAAGAAAAAACATAATAGGGTAATAATTTCTGAAAAGGGCCACCCAAAACATAAAATATTTCCGTTTTGGTCGGCAGTCGCGTTTTTGGAAAGCTCTTTGTGACACCAATAAACACCTGATGTTGTTTTTGGCGACAAAATTTTTTTTGTTATATATAAGCAATTAAATTTTTTTGACCTTTTTTTTTAAAACGCGATTGCAGACGATCTACCTAACCGATTTTGACAATTAAACCAGCATTTTCTTTGTTTTTAAAAGTTTTTTGTTATCATATATTAAAAAAAAATAAAAAAATTTTTTAAGTTAAATTCTTATGAAATTTCTTGAAAGATGGTCGCAAAAATTGTGTTCTCCGCCTCCTTTCCATAAAAAAAAATTAGTCGCATGTACAAAATTTTACTACCTATAATATTCAGAAGTCAAAAAAAATGGTCGCAATAGGGAAAAAATTAGTAATTTTTTATATGAAACTGAAATATGAAAATCTGTTCATTGAAACGCTTACAGATCTTGAACCGTGGTACGGAATCGCACGACATTAAGTACGCTTTTTTACTATAATACCGTGAAGCCGTAAGACATAATCTAGCCATCATCGGAAAAGTGGGAGTGGTACCTCCCATACCAACTAATGCTCTCAATTCATGTAAATCTTTCAATATTTTTCGTAAAACAGTGGCGATAGATAGATAAGTAAAGTAGATGTTGAATACATACAAAAACACTGGAGCTTGTTTATTTTATTGCGAATAAAAATAAATGTACATAGGTATCACATATTTTTAGTTCTCGATCTTGCATGGGAATATACGAGATTTCTGAGCCTATAACTCGACAAGTAATTGAGATATTATAACGAAACTTGGTGTATACACTTCTATAACTTATGTTAATAGACACGCAGAAATTTATTGAAATCGGTTTATGACCACGCCTACTTTTTAACAAACATATTTCTGGAACACCGTTTGGGAATTAGTAACGTGACATCTTTGTAACTAGAGTCATAAAGGAGTGAAATTTTGCACAAAGAATAATATTCATATGCTTAGTTCGATGACTGATAAAAATGTTTAAAATGGACGTGGCTACGCCCACTTTATGCAGCACTCGCTTTATATAAAATACACCGTGTTTCCATCAAACGCAAACAAACAATGAAAGCATAGAGTTGAGTATCTAATGTGCGATTCCACTCGAACTTAGGCTTCCTTACTTGTTTTGTTTCATCTTACCAAAGATACCTATTAAACTTTCGAGTTCCATTCCCTAACTATTCGACGTGAGCCTATTAGCAAATTGTTGACTTGATCAGGGTTGCAAAACTAAATTTTCCGAAAACGAATATTGTGACATCACTTAACCAGCCCATGTTACAACAAAGCATGCATCGTCAACGTTTGCAGCTAAGCTGGACGATCCATTTTTTTTGACTTCTGAATATTATAGGTAGTAAAATTTTGTACGTGCGACTAATTTTTTTTTATGGAAAGGAGGCGGAGAAAACAATTTTTGCGACCATCTTTCAAGAAATTTCATAAGAATTCAACTTAAAAATTTTTTTTATTTTTTTTTTAACATATGATAATAAAAAACTTTTAAAAACAAAGAAAATGCTGGTTTAATTGTCAAAATCGGTTAGGTAGATCGTCTGCAATCGCGTTTTAAAAAAAAAAAGGTCAAAAAAATTTAATTGCTTATACATATATAACAAAAAAAAATTTTGTCGCCAAAAACAACATCAGGTGTTTATTGGTGTCACAAAGAGCTTTCCAAAAACGCGACTGCCGACCAAAACGGAAATATTTTATGTTTTGGGTGACCCGTTTCAGAAATTCTTACCCAATAGTGTATAACTCTAGGAAAACTCAAGGTTACTCATACGCCGTGGAGTGCTACTGGCAGCAAGTAACAATTTTCATGCAACATAAGCCTACGAGCCCATACCGCGATCTTCGGCTAAAGAAAAAAGGTGAACATTCTAGTTGTCCTATACCGGAATATAAATCATAAGTTTAAAATATTGCTACTATATTGAATTTACTTACCTTTAAGTAATTCGCGAACCAATTTAAGATATATACAGCTAGAAAATATGCGATTTTGAACATTCAGCCTGCAACATCGGAAATCAAACTATATCTCGAAAACGACTTATCCGATTTTAATTCGGATTTCATACCTATTTGGCTTCAACATAAAAATTTGAATTACATATTGGCTTGGTTATTATCTTTTTTTTTTTGTTGATTTTTGTCCATTTTTGTTTAATTTTAAACATTTAAATTTAATTTTAATTTAAGAGTTTTCGACCAAGAAAAATGTGTGAAATCCCAATTTCGATGGCACGATATCGACTAATTTCTCCTCGAACACCAAAATATTTTAACTTATGTTTCACACATATTTCGGACTAGCATATGATCCCAAAAGTTTAAGGCTCATATTATACAGATATTTCGAAGTCATATCGGACTCCAAATTATAAGTGCTCCGAGAATGTTTGCTGGGTAAGTAGATATGTATATTTAAATTTTCCACCAATTACCTTTTGAAACATAACTTCGAAAAATAAGTATTATTTCCCAACCCTGATAAGAACAGAGCAACAAACTACGGCTAGGTATTTACACCTCTCTGATTTAGCAGTCTAGTTGGCGTCGTGTTACGTAGCAATTGAAAAAAATATATACATGTACATACATATAGAATCCCTGCAGGAAACTCAATCACTAGTGAGCAAAATTTCTAGTTCCGAACTAGCGAAAAGATGTCAAAAAGGAACTACATCAATTGTAGTTAGACACTCGCCAGTTCAGAAGGAGTGAATTGAGTGACCATTATAAGACACACTTTGATTTGTATGCAATTTCCAAGTGACAAAAATGATATGAAAATGTTTCGTTCGTTTAATTGCCGTGGGCTTTATATTTTTCTGCAGTTCTCAGATATTTAGTGAAGCATTTTATATAGAGTTTTCTATTTGCATCTTAACTTGTGTGAAATGAAATGACTCCCTAATTATGCTTTCCGATCCCTCAGGCTTATTTTTAATTTTTTTATTTTATTTCTTTTTAAATATTTTTGGAAATGTTTATTAAATAAATAAAGAAAAAAAATATTATTTAAAAAAATAAGAAATAAAAATTATCATCCATCTCGACACCGACCGGATTCGAACTCGCGCCCCTCAGATTGAAAGGCACACGCGTTAGCCACTTTTCCATCGTGCCACTTGCTTTAAGCGTGTCAAATGCTGCTCTTAAGTGGCAGACATAAAACTGTGGATTTTGTAGGAATTTTTATCTAGTTCAGAACTACCGAAATTGTGCCAACAAACGAACTAGTGCTAACTGTAGAATTTATACTAGTTCAGAACTATAGAAAATGTAGTGCAGAGGGTGACAATTGACACCGCCTAGGACATCGCCGTGTTAAATTCGCCAGTAGATAACATGCAAAAGAGATTTAGTTCGCACTAGTAGTTGCGAAAAATGCACTAGAAGTGACCTAGTTCGGAACTAGATATTTTCCCTACAGGGATGCGCCAAAAAAAATAACAAAAGTATTGTTAAACTATTCAGTATCTACATGCACATGTTCTTCTGCAAATATAAATGAGTATATATCCAGGTACCTATCATCTAAGCATAGCAATTTAACATTTAAATGTATGTATGTATGCATGTTTGTATTAAAATATTTGAGTATCACAGTGATTTAATATTTCGCTGAGCAGTATAGCCCACAAATAAGCTGATTGATTAATATTTCCGTTTATGTTCACTCCATCAGATATACCATATGTTCATACATACATACATACATATGTATATTTTTAATTAAAGCAATTTTTCTTGTTGAATGAAAAGTAAGAATGTAACTGAGAGATGAGGAGAGATACTATAGTGAGGGAGAACTTTTCATAAAAACACTAACGCTTCTCTTCCCAAACACTCACTCTTCTCAAACAAAATGCGCGTATTGATAGGTTTCGATTGAAATATAGTATTATGCAGATATTTGCTGAGCATTTTTTCTCATACAAGTAAATGAGAAATATCAACGATCAATATATGCCCACCAACACAATCTCTCACACAATTTCGCCGTCCTTAGCATGCAAATCATTGCTGCATTAGGGTCCCCACAAACAGAAGCGATACGATACAGCCCACATATGCAATTGTGCATGACGCGATACGATTTTTCATATGTGGGCTGTATCGTATCGCTTCTGTTTGTGGGGACCTTTATGCAGTGAATTTCGTAGATGAGAAAGCCAGTTGGGATAGACTGCGAATTACACTATTATAAATACTTCAATATTTTTTAAACTTTGATTTGGTTTGAAAGGAATTTAAAACTTTTTTTGGGTTAAATTTTGAACCTTCGAAAGTTTAAAATTTCTTATTCTTTTTTGGTTTAAATTCAAATTTTCAAAAGTTTAAATATTTCTCTATTTAAGTATTTTTTGGAATAAATTTCATACTTTTCTGGATTAAATCTTACACTTTTTCTAATTTAAACTTTTAAGGTTTAAATTTTAAACTTTCATTGGTCGTAATATTTTATTTCAACCAAAAAAATTTTAATTTTTGATTTGAAATTCCAACTTGATTTTTCGAGAAATGAACAATATAAAAGGCTCATTTATAGTTATTAGACAATTTGAATGAACGAATGTGTGGCATTGTTTGAATGGAGAAACAAACACAAAATAATTATGTAAAAAGGTAAAATGACGGAGGAAGAAAAGTAGAAAAATAGGATAGGAAAAAGATACAATATGGAAAAGGATGAAGGGAATGTTGGGGGGAGAACAATATGGAAGAAAAGGAGAAAAGGAGGATAGGAAAGAAGATACAATAGGGAAAAGCATGAAGATGATTTGGGAGCAGACTTTTTTTTTTAATTTAAAACAAAGAAAGTTTTAAATTCTAAACTTTTGAAAGTCTTAAAATAAATCTTAATTTTGAATAAAATCTAAACCCTAGAAATCTAAACCTTAAAAATCTTTTAAACTTTTCGAAGTTTAAATTTTAATAATTTTTCGGTCGTGCCCTATATATCGACCAAAAAAGTTTAAAATGTATACCAAAATTTATTTCTGTGTACCAAACCGACCCATATAAACAAATATTACCAGAGGAATATTGTAGAGCCTAACGTTTTTAAATGAGATGAGATGGCACTTGGAGTATTCGAGAGGAAAGTTCTTCGGAAAATGTTTGGGCCTTTGCGCCATTGTTAGCGATGGCGAGTATCGACGGAGATTCGGCGATGAGCTTTACACAGATATTGCCATTGTTAAGCAAATTAAAATCAAGCGGCTGCGTTGGGCAGATCATGTCGTGAGACTGGAAGAAGATGCTCTGGCCCCGAAAGTATTTCTAACGAAATCCACAAAAAAGGAAGAAATTGGAA
This sequence comes from Urophora cardui, assembly GCA_960531455.1. Taxonomy (NCBI): domain Eukaryota; kingdom Metazoa; phylum Arthropoda; class Insecta; order Diptera; family Tephritidae; genus Urophora; species Urophora cardui. The sequence goes on from OY482671.1 coordinate 100,398,603, forward strand.
GCCTCTACTGCGTTGGAAAGATAAGGTAAAGACTGACTCGTCCTCCCTTGATATTTTCAATTGGCACCCAGCAGCACGAAACAGATACGACTGGCGCGCTTTAATGGACTAGACTAAAACCATCTAGACGGTTACGCGCCCCTTAAGAGGAAGAAGAAGTTTTTCTGATCATGTTTCTGAATTAACGTAGCTTTTTTGAAATATATGTAGGCTGTTAAATACATGACGCAGCACAATTGCTAAGTGAGTGTAAATAATTTCAATTGCTGATGGTTCAGCCTAATTTGAAGCGGAGCCAACTAACAGACTGAAGGACGGAAGAGCAAAAGTATATGGCTTAATCGACTCAGCTCGGGGTGCGCTTCATATATTTAAGTATGTATGGCATGTGTGTTCACTTCTCCTTTTGGTAAAAAAGAAAAGAAAAATTATGTATTGAACTAAAGTTATGTATAATACCATTTCATTTTAATGAAATGTATAAAAATCATTTAATCTGATTATCCCCACGATAACAATTTTTATGATGAACCAAGCACTGTGACTTTTTTCCGCTAACGATCAAAAAAATATGCATATTTCGCTCACACAAGAAATTTGTTTTTCTCCCACTCATCGGTTAAGATATGCTCGCGGCTGCTGACAAAGAGATTTCAAAGTGATCGAACCGAAACGAAGCGCATGCAAAAATTCAGAAAGCATTTTCTTTTGCTCGCGTTCAAACGCTTACGGAGAATAGCAAAAAATTGTTAAATATAAAAATATTTTTTGGAAGAATCGGTGAAAACGGATTGCGTCGTCGGAACGTGTGTGTTGTATATGTGTTTGCAGTGTGTACATATGTATGTGTAAATTTATATCCATGTACATATATAAATGCAAGTGGTGTGGTTTTTTGTTAAAGTGAAAAATATTCTGATGAAAGAAAATTAAACAAATTTTTGTCTAAAAGTAAATAGAAAACGTGCAAAGTTGCGGCAAACAACTTGGAATTCAATTAAAAAAAAAGCATATGCATTCTAATATTGCACAACAAATAGAAAAAATAAATATTTAAAGCAGGTAGAGGATATATAAATAAATAGGTATTTAAGGTAGAAATAACGTCTGTTAAGGAGCTGATGATGGCAGTTTTTTAAGCGTATTTGTGAATATTGATCAGCGATCAGACCAACGAAGCGAAAAAATGGCATTGAAATAAATTGTAAAGGTGCGTTTACGTGTGAGATATGTATGTATTTACATCAGGCGCGGATCCAGGATTTCGGTAAGGGGGGGGGTTTTGAAAATTTCATTTTTTGGAAGATATTTTTTAAGGGCAGACGCTGGTGAAAATATGGACTAATACCACCTACTATTATTATTCTATATACTAGTTGCACCATTTCCCGCACCTTAAAAACACCAAACTCAAAACCCTCCAAATTAACAATATGTATGTCATCACATAAAGTGCAGGAGATTTCAATTGAAGTTCTAAATAACATGTATAACGTACATGTATTTAATAAATTCATAAATTAAAAAAGCCGGCATATGCGGGTGTTACGCCTTCAGATGGCTCTGAAGCTACTATATTATAAACTTGACCACTGCGCGACACCTAGTGAAGGGTAGCAGTGATTAAACAAACAAACGCTCGTCAAAGTCGGATTTTTTTTTGGTTTTTCTGATTCATTTTTTTATTCAAATATTTATCGTTTTTATAAAAAGGATTATGCACAGTATACGCAGTAGATTCTCTACATTACAAAGTTTTGGGAACGATTGGTATGAACGAGTCGTACGATCGAGTTCCAACTATGGTCACAGTTGATAGTAAGTAGATCGTAAAAGGATAAATGAAAAAAGTGAGCCAGAAAATGTAAAAAAGTGGTAGGTAATTAAATGCTCACTAGAGGAGCATAAATCGAAAAGAATGCTTTAAGCACTCGTTTCTAGTAAACCATGACCATAGTTGGAACTCCATCGTACCACTCGTTCATACCAACCGTTACCAAAACTTTGTAATGTACTGTGTATACTGAGCATAATCCTTTTTATAAAAACGATAAATATTTGAATAAAAAAATGAATCAGAAAAACCAAAAAAAGTCTGACTTTGACGAGCAAGGGTTTGTTCAATGACTGCAAGTTGCATGTCGTTAGAAGCGTATTTTAATTATCTTTCTAACAAGGTACTGCTTGCGGTTATCGCACTTGCAACCTTAGCGAAAAATAGGTTTGAATGTAGTGATACCCAAAACTGCAAAAATTTACCGTTATCTCGAAAACTAACCATACAAAATATAAAGAAAAAAATTTTTGAGATCAGGAAGACCGGACCAACTCCCCTATAACTGAATCTCTTGGAATTATTTCAAATTAATAATTTTAGAGAAGTGTAATGTTACTAAGCTGAAGAGGGGAATCGTTCAATCACATTTTGCATTTAAACGGTAAGAGTCCCCATCTTTTTTTCTTCGGAATTCAGCTTACGATGCATCATTATATCTACAATATTTTTTCCGAATTTTTTCTAGGCGGAGAACATTGATAACAACAATTATCCTTAAAAAGGATACAGAAATTTTTTTTTTAATTTATTTCAAAAATTATTTTAAAATATACATAATTACCTAACATGTGGCGTAGTTCGTGTCAAATTTAATTGTACCGTCGATTAACAATAATTTTTTTTAAAGAAGTTAATGTAAAACTTTTTTGGCGAATAACTATTGCAAAAATATTCATTTTGCAAAAATATTTCGGTGACTAATTCTTGACACGGAGAGCTATCGATTAAGGCGCGAATCATAAAAATCTAAGAAAAAAAAATTTTTGTGCTGATTTGAAAAATTCTGACCCAAAAGGCAAAAGTGGGGAAAATCCAATAGCTTGCACAGAGTCTCAATGGCCGTGTGTGTTTATGCGTTGGGTCATTGCGGCTGAAGATGGAATGTACTCGGGTTCAATCCCCGGTAGCATCCACTTCCGGAAAGAGTGCTGATGATCGAAAATGGTTTTTCGTGAAATAGCTATACACTCAACCTTCGCTGTAAATAGTTGTTGAATTTTAATTCCTCTAAATTTCGGACATTTTCTATTTAACTATAAGTTGTAATTGTATGTTATTGTTGCCTACAAGGACAACTATTTTAATGAACTGATTCAATTGTACATGTTTCACCTTGTGGATATGTGCATATAAAATATAATCTGAAAATAAATGAAAGCTATCCAACCATTGCTTTTGGAATGATAGAGTTTTCCTTGATCATTTTGGTAAATTTGGGCGCAGAATCTATAAAGGCATTAATTTGGGATCTATGATAAACCACAAGGGGGAGGGGAGGGGGCGGGGTTGAACCCCCAAAACCCCCCGTGGATCCGCCACTGATTTACATATATATGTATGTATATATTTTCACCTACCTGCGTACATATGTATGTATGAGCATTTTTAATTTATATATGTATGTATATATACTTTTATATATATTTGTGTACATACATATATATATGTACATACAAATGTGTTCTTGGGCATGGATATCAACAAAATAACGTCACGATGAGCAGAGAAAAGCAATTACTCGCGAACACACACACACCCACACATATGGCTAAATTTTCTTATAGCGAACTAAACCTACATACATACACATGATCATACATATGTACATATATACGAGTATATACATATGTATGTACTATGTATTTATTTGCATATATCGAAGCAGAAGTGGGATTTTATGGTGGCAATAAAATTTTCCGGAATTTTGTTTATATCAAACATCGTGTAAATTTTCAAGAAAAATAAAGAAAATTAAAACCAAAAATAAACAACAGCAAACCTGTAACTTGTGAAAGGTAATATCGAATTGCGTTATATGTACACTAGGGTGGGGCGATTTGTATGGAGGGAAATTAATCGATACCGCGCTATCGAAATTTGGATTCCTCTCATTTTTCTGAGTACAAAACTCCTCCACGACATTTGTCTAAAATTAATTTTGAAGTTCCGGAATTTGGTTTTTATGAACCAAGACGAATTTTTGAAAATAAAAATTGGGCAAAAATGGACAAAAAAATATCCAGGCCAATATGCACATCGAATTGAAGCAGAATTTTGTGCTGAATGCAGATATCAAATCCGAATTAAAATCGGATGATCCGTTTTTGAGATATAGCCTGATTTCCGGTTATGGAGGCTGAATGCCCAAAATCGCATATTTTCGCTATTATCTCTTGTTGCGTACAATATATCTTAAATTTTTTTGCAAACTTCTTTAAGATAAGTCAATTCAATATATGAACAGTATTTTAAAATATTAATTTATCTTCCGGTATAGGAAAACTAGAATGCACTATTTTTTCCTTGGCCCAAAATCGCGGTATGGATTCTCTATGTTATAGTCATTTGATACCGATGATTTTCGCCGACAGCGCTTTGTGTACAATAAATGCTCTAAATACAAAATTTCAGAATTTTAGCTGCAAAAATTGAAGAGTTATAACTCAAAACGTAGACGTATGCTGTTTGGGACTTGTTTTTTTTACTTTACTCAACTCTAACAAAAACTCAAGGTTACTCATACGCCATAACGTACTATTGGAAGCAAAAAACAAATTTCAGAAGCATAAGTCTAAGTTTTAGGGAATAACTCTTAAATTTTTGCAGCTAAAATTCTGAAATTTTGGATTTGAAGAATTTATTGTACACAAAGCGCGATCGACGAAAATCATCGGTATCAAATGACTATAACATAGAGAACCCATACCGCGATTTTGGGCCAAGGAAAAAAGAGTGCATTCTAGTTTTCCTATACCGGAAGATAAATTAATATTTTAAATTACTGTTCATATATTGAATTGACTTATCTTTAAGAAGTTTGCAAAAAAAATTAAGATGTATTGTACACAAAAGAGATAATAGCGAAAATATGCGATTTTGGGCATTCAGCCTCCATAACCGGAAATCAGGCTATATCTCGAAAACGGATCAACCGATTTTAATTCGGATTTTATATCTGGATTCAGCACAAAATTCTGCTTTAATTCGATGTGCATATTGGCCTGGATTTTTTTTGCCGATTTTTGCCCAATTTTTATTTTCAAAAATTCGTCTTGGTTCATAAAAACCAAATTCCGGAACATCAAAATTAATTGTAGACAAATATCGTGGAGGAGTTTTCTACTCAGAAAAATGAGAGGAATCCAAATTTCGATAGCGCGATATAGGTTAGTAAATCGCTCCACCCTAATGTACATACATACAATACATTAAGCGCACTGAATTCGAAACTGGAATTTCGCATGAGTAAAATGTGCTCACGAGAACAGATGAAGGTCTTTACAACATGAAATTTCTGTGTCTAAAGGAAAAACAATTTTCGTTATAGTTAATTAAAACACACACAAAACGTTTTGATTTTGATCAAATTCTTAAAAAAAAATTAACAGTGTATGCATAAATATGTATGTACATATGTACGTGCATACATAATAGAACTCGGCGTAGAATACTCTTCTAGTGAAATCCCAAAAAGTCTAACTTCTTATGCATATAGAACACAAATAAATATCTACATACTTAGTTATGTTGGTAAATAAAAAATTAAATATGTAAATACTTAATTGTTTAGAAGCATAAAAAATCTAAAAAAAAAACTAGAAAGCATCATGAAGGCATCTGTAGAATACTTACTTAGTGAATATTTCGCGATCGCAGCGCTAGTGTTGCATTTGGAAAAAAGCTAAAGAGAGAATGTGTACGTATGTAAGCGCACAATTACTCTTTGGAAAATCTCGCACTGATTATTTTGTTGAGAAAAAAGAAATTGAAGAGGAATTTGGTTTGCTGGCGATTGGTCATGCGTCAGCTTTTTCCATGCATATTTCTCAGCATTTTTTAAATCCGTCCCACCTGCATAGTAAGATATAAACCCCTTTTTTAAAGAGGAAACATAAAATGCTTACACGACTTTTTTTTTGCGCGATTAGTAGTTTTGTTTTCTTAATATTGTTATTAATTATGTGTTCAGTGAGATAATCATGGGAGCATACAAGCATATATAAATGTATATATGTATATATGTATGTACATACATACATGTACTACATACGTAGTTATTAATTCGTATTGACATGCTCACCATGGCGTATACGTAACCTGCGTGAAAAGCCCAACTTGCCGCTTAAAGCATTTGTGTTATATTACTTAGATACACTGGTCGGCAAATAAATCCTGCTTTTAGATTTGATCATTGATTTTAATTGATTTTGAGGCACTGATTACGAAAATCTTATTGCAAAAGACCCACATCAGGTTTTAAAGTTATTTAGCAAAACTTTGTTTGGCCAAATTAGCCTAGGTGCTCCAATTTTTAATTTATATTATTTTTGATCGGTTCCTATTAAACAAAAAAAAACTCTCTCTCAGAGGAAACCTTATTTCCAAGGGTTATCCGCCATGTGAATTAGACTTAGATAATTCCTGATAATAAGGTCTTATGTAGTGTCTATCTACCTTATAATAAGGCCTATTCTCGATATGAAATATAGCCTGAATCATTTCTTATAGTAAGGCCTTCTGTGGCGTTTAAATGCCTTATAATAAGGGATAATAAAAATGCGTATTTTTGTTTAGCTGCATAATTCACATTTTTATGCAACTTAAGCGTTGCAGCTTGACCAAACCAGGAACCGTAACGGTTATGAGTTATATCCAAAAAGTTGATTTTTAATAATTATTTTCTGAGTTTTATTTTTTGCTCAGAAAATAAAAGTTATTTTTTGAGTTTTATTTTTCGCTTAGAAAAACAAAATCAATTAAAAATACATTTTTTTTATAAATGAAAAATCAATTTTTTTGTAAATTTTGTTATAAAAATCGAAAAAATAAAAGTTTATGCACCTAGTGGTAGTCTGCGTTACGGTGATTATATCTGTGTACTTCTTTTGCGTTTAGCATTTCTTCTTCAGTATGATTTTTTCAGTCAAAATTTAAAAAATAACTATTATTTGCAATCCCTGAACCAAACACTTGATTGCATGTCAGTTGAAAAAAAAAACTTTTCCTTCGACAATACGCAATTTTTAAGCTCGCCACACATTGTTCTCTCTCTGCGCATGTTTGCTCAATTCGCTCTCTCTCTATTTGTCATATGAGCGCATAACAGAAAGTTAAGTATTAAAACGTTTGGAGCAGAGCGAATGAGTGCATAACAGCAAGCATCGCTGCCAGCGTATTCCAGTTCAACAACTGAGCTTAAGCTTAGGCTTATCAACTTCTTTTGCTGGTAGGTAGTTCATGTGCAGGTAGTGGTGGGATAAGTATTATTCAATTAGCTACTTGGTTTAAATCTGTATGCGACTGGTTGGAAAGTAGCCACACTCGGTCTACTTACCTGATAATTATAATTTATAATTTTTTTGATGACGGTGAAGCGCAGTAAAAAAATTTATAAATAGTCTACCTCCATTAAACCCTTTTAAAACATTTAAGATAATTTCTATAAGTATAAAAAACATTAACATTTCGGACCTGCAATAAAAATATATTACCAAAGAGGCAAAATAATTTTGGGGTCTTACTACATATATGGGTAGTAGTATTGCATTCTGTTTAGCAATTATTCCGGCCTCAGAAACAAACCTCAAGTTGTGTAACAGTGTAATTATTGTTATTACGATTTAACCCTAATTAGATAAACCACGTCGAAATGACGTATTCATTTTTATTTTTACTCTCTCAGACTTTCATTTATTTCCGAAGCAACTTCATACGCTCAGTTTTCTCAGTCGGTGGTTGTAGGTCATTGCTGGTGCTCGATTTTTTGCCATAAGTTTTTTTTTTTTCTGAGTTATGATCACAACGTACGTAGCTTTATCTTTAGTGTGACATTTTGGTTTTTCCATTGCATGAATTTTTTATCACTTTTGTGTTTCAATTTATTAGATTAATATGTTGTTTTTGTTTTTTTTTTACTTTTAATTTGTTAACAAATCTACGGATGAAAACAAGTCTTAAAATATCTTCTTTGCAAAGAACTTTGCGCAACACCATACAAGTTGCCCTACAAAATTCAGATGGAGTTAGTGATACCCAAGAAGACGACAAAAAATAACACCAGCAATGATCTCGAAGGCAGTAGAAATCAGGCTCTTCCCAGAAAATAAAATACTGTTGGTGCTGTCCTTCTAAAATAAGACGCATGTCAAAACAATAATGTTTCAAGTGTAACACACCTCTGTGTGGACAACACCAAAACCAAGTTTGTAACACATGCATATAATCTTGCTTGATTTTATTTTTTTTTTGTTTTAAAATATTATTTAAAGGGTTGTTTTGTTAAGTAAACAAAAAAACCTCTATGAATTTAGAATTAAGAATGAAATTTGCACCTTTTTGTGAAGGCTGTCTAATTTTTGTAGCTTTTTGTCAAAAAAAATTAATTTCTTTATTAATCTCATATTATCTTTAATTTTATGTTTAAATGTTCCACATAGGACTGGAAATAAATGAAATAAATTATCTCAGTCAAAAAACAAATAAGTTTTATATTTTTCACCTCCTTAAAAGCCATTAAATGAAGATACGTCATTATGACGTATGTTTATCTTTGCAGGGGTATAAAATAGCGTTATCTATCTAGGGTTAAAGAAAATTCTTTAAAATTTTTTTCAAGAATACAAAACCTTAACAGAACAGAAAATTACATATTCCAACTTTACACCACCTCGCCAACGTCCATTTAAATAAATTTTTATTATTATTTTAATAGCAAATGAGGTAGTGTTTTATGGGCCATGATGAAACCAAAAAACCATGTGAGAGCCCCTGCATTTTTTTGGTGTAGCACAGTGTAGTTATTACTTTTCACAAAATTTATCAAAAAATATTTTAAGTGCTAAAAAGCATTTATTGCGTACGAAAACTGTCCAAAAATTTCTTTAGTGCGTAATTTCAATAAAAATGTCAACGCGAACATTAATTTAACGCATTCGGCCTCACTCAGATGAAATATTTTGGAATTGAATTTAAACTTCCTCATAGAAATTTTTAAAATTATAAATTTTAAATTAAAAGCACAACAAATGCACCAAAACAAATAAACAATAAAAAATAATTTTCAAATAGATATTAAGTGGTAGAGCCGAAAGTATATACGGATGTGGGTAATTCCATGCTGAAGCCATATTTTCTAACTGTCATTCACTTCTTCTGTAACCTATCAATCTGCTCTATCAATAGAGCATTGGGAATCTTTAAGTTCTTCGATTTTAAAAGATTATAATATGTACGTATTCTCTTTACATTACAGACAATTTCCTTAATTGAAAACAACAAAACAAAACACCACCGACAACAAAGAAGCGACACCAAAATGATGTTCACACGCGCCCAAGTGCGCAAACCCAAGTCAAATGGTCACAGCGGCGGACAAAGATCACAAGCGCGGCCAATACATAAGCATTACCAACAACAACAACAATATGAATGGGATGTAAAGTATTTTGTAACAAACTTAAAAATTATTCTCTCTTACTTTCTCTTCTTCTCTTCCACATAGCCTTATTACACACAATCACCGCCAATGGGAGGAAATGGACGGATGCGTGAGCGTGATAGGGATCGAGACCGTGATAGGGATCGAGATCGTGATAGAGATCGAGACAGAGACAGAGACAAAGAGCGAGATAGGGTTAGAGAAAGAGACCGAGACCGCGACCGAGATCTAGATAGAGATAGAGACTGGAGTCGTAATATTTACGCTGGTGGAATTTACGGTCCTCCTCATTCTTACGAACTTCCTCGTCAACTTTCCAATGAAAACTCCTGCACGCATTTACCATATGAGCCCGCTATGGATGAGCACAGGTTGAGCGGCACTAGCGAAAGCGGTGGTGGTGGCAGCGGCGGTGGAGGGGAGTATATTGACCGGCGCACACGGCCGCGCAGCATAACAAATCGGCGCGGCGCTATCAAACAGCTCAAGTTCGTACGCAAGTCAAATTCTTTTCGAACGCTATTAAACGATCCTTCTTTTCTCTCTTCTTTTTCTTCTGCTTCTTCTTCTTCTTCTTGTTCTTCTTCCTCTTCTTATCCTTTTTTTTATTTTTGCACAGAACTCACGATTATAATGGTCATCGTTTCGTGGCTAAATTCTTTAGACAACCGACATTTTGCGCATTCTGCAATCTATTCGTTTGGGGATTCGGAAAGAAAGGCTATCAATGCATTTGTAAGTATTTAAAAATACATATGTATTAGTGTGATTTTGAGTAGAAGATTTGTATATATTTATCTTCTTATTTCTTATTGTAGCTTGCCAAACAGCGGTACACAGAAAATGCCACGAAAAACTCTTAAGCAAATGTTCCGGTTCAGTTTTTAACTCAGCCAGCACAATTGTAAGTGAGAGTTCCAGCCAGAACTGTTTTCATAACAACAACAAAATATATCGCAATGTTAATTGATCGTTTTATGTATCGATTGTTATTGTAGATGTTGCGGGAACGTTTCAAAATCGATATGCCGCACCGCTTCAAGCCGCACACATTCATGTCGCCAACTTTTTGTGATCACTGCGGCTCCCTGATGGCTGGCTTTTTCATTCAAGGTCTCAAATGTGAAGGTGCGCTTGTTGTAGGAAATTTAGAAATTTAAAACACCCCAATAAGCACACGACCCGAGTTCGCTTCTCTGATTATATTATAGCGGCGGTAATTCGCGAAGATAGATCGGCTAATCCGAATTCCCAGGCCAGTTAACTCTCATTAGCGATTCAAGGATTTTTATATCCTCGTATCGTTGGTGATTCGAGATTTAGGCTTTTTGGCTAATACATTCTAGAAAAATCTTCTACTGCGAATCCGCCTCGAATTCGTGATGATATCATCCGAGCTTTTAAATTTCTTGAGTAGAGTTTTAAATGGTAAATTAAACCCAACACGGAATTTCTTCGTGTAAAGTATGATTTAACAAAATTAATAAATGCTGTTGCGATAATTTATTTTTCTCGAGTCCAACTCGAACTCGATACAAGTCCGAAAAAAGACATTCAACATCGCAAATTCATCTCGAATTCGCCACGATATCGTCCTCGCTTTTGTGTTTATTGGGTATATGACAACATGCTTATGTATAAAAGTACATATATGATTATATATAAATATTATATATTTATCATATATGTATGTATGTATTGAACGAAACTTTTGGTTTGCAACAATTCGTGAAGGGTTGCCAATTTGATAATAGCGCCATCTATTGGAAACTAGCGCAATCTTCTATGTTTACCGTATGTATAAAATTTATTTTTTTGTCTTCGCTAAAACATCGAAACAAAGAACGTATATTGAATATACACAGCAAAATATGCTATCAGTTTATATTGAGCCATAACCGTCAAATTGACGTAAGAAGCATACAACAGATTTTACAGCATGTTTTATTGTTTTTTTGTAAATATCTACGCAAATAAGCAACACATTCCAATGAAATTTTGCTGCATAATGTACCCAACGGGGATTAAACGCTTATACAAAATTTAATAGCAATGGGTGTACATATATTCCCACACGATCAGAATCACGAGCCGAATGTCTGACATATGGACGCACGTACGAGCGCATTTTAAGAATAATCTATCATTTGTCGAAATCGATCAAATCGAACTATTATAAGATACAGCTCCCATACGATCGATTGTTCATATTTAGAAAACTGGGAGTACAACATCTCCATCTAAACTGTTTAGGACGTGAAGTTTTTCTTTGTATACAAAATCCATAAAAATGGACAGTACAAGTATGTAATTGAAAATAAGGCCATTTAGCATTTCGTGTTCTTTAATTTAAGATCACACCTTTCTTCGGCATAGCATAGCTTTCATTTTTCTGTTTACCTAACAATAGTTACTCATACGCCCTGGTGCACGTATTCGTCTTGTAAGAAAATTGCATGTGGTAATTAAAAAAAATGCTGTTAACATCATTCAAGATTGTTTAAATTTGTCAATAAACTGAACACAAGCTTATAGCTCTGCAAAGCATTCACAGTACATGCGAAATACACTCGAAATAAGTTCAGAAACACAACACTCTCTACCACTCTCTATCTAACACTAAAACCACTCTCTATCATTAAAATTTCCCTAGAAAATTAAGCTAGATTTCAAATTCAATAACATAAGCAAAATACATCGAATAACGAAGGTTCCGTTATGCCAGAGAGTGATCTACATACGTACATATGCATGTGATTCATGACAAAATATCAAAAAATATTTCCACATTTATTACCAAAAGTGATACTTGAAAAAGATAGTCGTTTTCCAATCATTTTCAAATTATTAACCAAGCCTAATGCTTATGGGAATGGAATAATATTATGCAAATTAGCAAAGAGTGTACATATGTAAGTACACCAAATATGTTTCTATTATATCTACATACAATGTATATATATATATGTAGATATACAAATATTTCAGCACATTTTTTGCACCCAATTCTTTTTTAACCATTTTCGGAAGGTATTTCAGAAGGTACATATTTTTATTTTTAAATATGTCAATATTGCGTTTAAATTTTTACCTATATTAACAAAAGAGAAAAATGAAATCACACGGTTTACTCGTGCGCTCAAATCTATTTTTTGGCACTTGATGAACTCATATTTACATACATACCTATGTACATGGATACATATGTACATACATCTGTACTCACATAAAAATTTGCATAAAAAATCTCATAGAAGTAAAAAAATAGCGAATATTCGAAGCCGGCTTAAAATTTGATTATATGTGTCTCAATGAATTTTGTATTGAGGTTATAGCTTTTAAGCCGATTCCACATAAAACTTTTTTCGCTTTGCGTTACGCCATTTTCTATGTCAAGCAACGCAAAACTGAAAAACTATGCCACAGTGAACATCACTCAAAAAATGTTTATTTTCTGAAAAATTTGTCATTCTCCGTTTTATTTACAAAGAAAATAAATAAGAAAATAAAAATCTATTAAATTATTTTCTAATTGTGTGAAATTTAAATTTGTTTATTTACATTTTAAGTATAGGGAAACTGAAAAAAAATTTCAACGCGCCTAAAAGTTGAGATTTGGGCAACTTTGTGCTTTACGTAACTTCGGCGTTGCGTTACTTTTTGTTACGTGAATAACCTCATATAGATACATGTATTCTATCCCAGCTGTCACGCAGAAAGTGTCAGGTAACGCAATACGAAGTTCTATCTGGCATCAGCTTTAAGTTTAAATTAATTTTTTTTATTTTTATTGACTAAATTTTCTATATGTATTTTTTGTACATAATAATTATGTATGTAAGTATGAATTTTCTGAATCACAATTTTTAAGCTTAATATTAAAATATCTTTACTTCGTTGCTTTAAAACAGAGTTGTAATTATTATAAGAGAAAAAATAAAAATAAAAAAATAATTATTATTGAAAGAAACATATTTTAAAATTCTTTCCATAATAGTTATTTCTGAGATATTCTTTTAAATCGTTTTGTAATTATTATAAATGCGAAATTTTGTTTTATATCTTCAAAGACTTTTATATTGAGACAAATTTGAAAAAAGTCTTTGAGTAATTATTATCCGTCAAATTGTTTTTTAAGTCTTCAAAGACTTTTTCATTGAGACGAATTTCAAAAATATCTTTAAGTAATTATTTTGAGTAACAAATTTATTTGTCTCAATGAAAAAGTCTTTGAAGATATAAAAAACAATTTGTTACTGATAATAATTACGCAAAGACTTTTTTCAAATTTGTCTTAATATAAAAGTCTTTGAAGACTTAAAAAATATATATTTAAAATAACTATTATGGAAAGATTTTTAAAATATAAGTTTCTCAATAATAATTATAGAAGATTTTTATCATTTTCATCAGGAAAAAAATATTATCAAAAGACTTTTATGATCCTGAAAAAAATTTGTAAAACTTTTTTAATAATTTCAAAATGAAATAATAATTATTCTACATGTCTGCTTTAAAATATGTTTGTTTGAAAAAGTCTAAACAAATTGTGAAAGCAAAAGTTACAAGATTTTGGCTCATTTCACGAACTTTGTACGATATATCGTACAAATTTCAAAGGGCTGTAAATCCTAAACTAATTAATTTTTTTTTATTATGCTTATTTAGGACTAAATGAATGAAATATTTGCCAATCGATTTTTTTCCTCCACGGGTAAAGAAATCGAAAACAAAGGGTTAAGGAAGGAAGGATTATCTTACACTATGTCAACCATTATAATATTCTGTGTACGTACTACGTACAGATGCGTATAAGAAAATAACAGAAAATGGTTTATTTCATTTCTGCTCTCTGTCTTAGATGTTGCTAGAAAAAACGATCTAACCTGCTTAGACTACTTCTTCATTCTTGGTAGAGAAATTAAAATAAATACAAAACAATTGTTTTATCACTATAGGTATAATCGACAGCTCAACTCATTAATTTTGAAGATTTTTAATTAATCATGCCTATTACGGTATCCGACGGATGCCACTCCCGCGAATGCCATCCGATTCGCACTCCCCTCGCCGGTCAAATTTCACGCTATTACCATAACCGTCGGATTACTGCTTTATCGATTCACCCTGCGTATCATGTCAAAAGCTTTTTTACATTTTACTACATTGTCAGTTGTGATTTATTTGCATTTTGAAAGAATATAATTGAATAAATTGAAGAAAAATTGATTTTTTTTTGCAAATGGAAGTACTCTTTGTTGTGTTTGCGGACTTGAAGCTGTTCCAATTTCTTACGAAGTACTCGCTAAATTTTGTACTTCTGCATTTGGTCTCGAATTATTAACCGATGGTTCGCAATCAACGCTTATATTTTGATCATCGCGCTACAGAGCCTACCAAAATGTCTTCCAGTGAGCTTCTGCGGTTTGCCCTCCACCTGTAACTTGCATTTGGAAGCGGTTATTTGTTAGCTTGATCTTAATACAGGATTTGGATTCAGACCAAGTAATTTTGATGATGGTCCCAAAGCATTCAAATACGTGCTTAATGTTGTCCAAAACTCAGATCAACTTCTGGAGGCTGCTTGCTCATGTTATTTTGCCATATTTTCGTTAAGCTTCTTCCGCAATCAAAAAAGAAAACTGCCCACGTTTTTCGTACGAATTCCGTTTAAAAATAAAATTAACTCGTATATGTATATTTACTTAAAATATATGTATGAATTATTTTGTTATTCGTTAAATTTAATTGTAATTTACTACGCAATGAAAATTCAATTTTTTAAATTTCTATTGAATCCGCACCAATTTTATGACGAATCGAAATCAAAAGAAATTACAGCTACTGCGTTTCGATTACGGTTATAGGAATGCGGTGAATCCTCGAACTGCTTTATCAACATGTTTTTTATTCCCGGACTGCATTGACGATCGGTTATGAGAATATCAAATTTTATCAAAACGATTCGCATTCCCTGCGAAAGGCATCCGCCGGATACCGTAATAGGCATGAATAATTGTCATTGCAACTTATTTATGCCATAAGCACAAATACGTACATACATATGTATGTACATAGATGCATACGTATACATATGTACTAGTGGTCGGAAACTATCGATGGCACTATCGTCACTATCGATGGTTTCTGAACATCGTTTACACTATCGATGGTTTTCGACTATCGTTTGAACTATCGATAGTTTATTGAAAATTTGAAATGTGACCACTAGGCACCAAACAAACGGTAACTATTCCATGCAGGGTTTGAATTGCTGACTAGTAAGTAGTCAAAGCAACATAAATACGACAATGCGTTCAAGTCGCATGGTCGTTTAAAATGTGATTACCCAAAAACATTAAAATTACACTACAATATGGATATCAAACGAAAGGGTTTGACCCCAGGTTTCATTTGGACTTCGATATATTTCGATAAATTTATCGATAACTGAGTTATCGGTCAAAATGTGATTGCCCAAAAACATTAAAATTACACTACAATATGGGTATCAAACGAAAGGGGATGACCCCAGGTTTTATTTGGACTACGATATATTTTGATAAATTTATCGATAACTGAGTCAGCTCAAAATTGTGGAAAAGCGGATAAATATGGATACGGAATACGAATATAGAATACCGAACACCGCAAAATGGTATCAAATGAAAGCGCTTGGCTAGGGCTATCATTTGGTCGAGTCTTAATTAATTGTGAACTGATCTAAAAAATATCCATCATCCAGAAATTGCTATGGAACATCGAAAAAAAATATCAATTGCTCATAACAATTATGATCTGATCGAAAAAATATCGATCTTTGAGTAATTGTTATTGATGATGGAAAAATTTTTCCATTGCTCAATAATTGTTATCAAGTGATTTTTATATTTATTTGTTATAATTGTTATGGCCTCTGGTTAATATATTAATATTTTTGAACAAGAATAAATGGCTAATAAATAAATAAAACAAAAACATGTACTGAAAAAAGTTTTATTGGATCATCTTCTATTACTTTCATGTATTGGTAAGAATAAGACCAGGACGGGTGGGCAAAGTTTGTTTACATTCGGGTGAAATCGGGTGAGCTCAATTAAAACAGATGTGTTTGTGGATGTGTTTGCTGCCGGACGGCAAAAGGCGGTTACAGTGTGAGCGTTGCCGTAGACTCTCCCAAATCACCCGAAACTATCGTCAACTATCGATATACTATCGATAGTTTGCAAAAAACTATCGTACACTATCGATGGTGCTGGCTATCGATAGTTTCCGACCTCTAATATGTACGATCTGTTCATGTTAGAGTACATACATACGTATGATCACATTGTAATTATCCAAAATAAATCTTTCAAAATTACAATCTAATTTATTTTTAATTAATCCACAAACCCATCAATTAATCAACAATAACATGTGTACATATATGTGTAGGTAGATAAATAATAATAAAAGTACAAATATATGTCTGTACAACATTCTATAAATACAAAAATTATTTATTACAAGAGAAATTTGAAAAACTGCATTTACCGTTGACATTTACCGTTGGCTAAGCACAAATAAGCAGGATTAGCCCGCGAAATACATAAGCTAATAGCGCAGATTATTGTTGTTGTTGCATATTTTATTTATTTATGAGATAATGTCGTGATCGCCATATATTTTTTTTTGCGTTGCCAACATGCCTGCCTTTCATGGCAGCGCAACAAACATCACGTTGAAAGCTGAACGTCACTGTGAGTGGCTGATTGGGTCTACAAATGAGAAGCGTACAAATGTACAACTACAGATGACTAGATAACGAAATGACCAGGAGGAGGAGGAGGAGGAGGGATGATATCTAACACGTTTGCGTGTAACACGATTAGTTGTCGCTGTACGTCACGACGGACATGCTTTGACGTTCGCATTACATGGCTGCAAGCTTTTCTGAAAAGATCGCCAACTGCAAATTATGAACGAATTCTTAGCATTCTTGCGGAGCAAAAGGTATTCTTGCTGAGGCACGGTACGCGATTGCAAATTATACACTCATATATAAACGAGCATAGTAGGTACAAACATGTATACTAGATGAGTTTTTTTTTGTATGGGATTCTTTAAACGTTCTCGGATCCTCCCTCCGGCACCGGAATATGAAAATAGGATGTTTTAGAGTAAGTAAACTGAAAAAAAAAATTTCACTTTTCCAAAAACTGGATGGAGCTACACCGAAAACCGCGCAAATTCCCAGAATTTCAAGGTATGTTCAGATTTTTGTCTGAAAAAGGTTAGGATTTTGCACAAGATTAAATTGATACCCACCCATACGAAGAGAATTAACCGCTAAATCGAATGGCATATTCAGTTTTTTGGTACACTACCCAGGGAAGGTAATAACGCGGCCTAAAGTGACCATTTTCTTTTTTTTCTCATGAATCTTCAACTTCTTGCCCTATACTCTTCCCGAAAACGGAAATTATTTTTCAACTAAATCACATGGTAGGCTGCGTTATTTAATGCGCTTTCCATAAATGTATAGCTATTAAAAATCGAATAAAATTTGGATGAGTTCATCAAGTTTAAGTGAAGTAAAGTCGGGTATAAAAGGGTAACATACCCAAAAATATCGAAATTTTTTTTAAAAATTTTGCTCTTGAAGACGGTTTTTTGGGTTATTAGTGATTGTTTTATGGGGTTGGATAACTCCACAAATGTAAAAAAAAATTCGGAAGATCGAGACCGTGGATAGCGGAAAAAACCGTGGACCCGGATGGCCCCAAAATATTATTGGGCAATATTGGTATCAAATTAAAGGTCTTAACTAGGGCTTGCATATGGAACTCATTACATGCCAATTTCTTAGCCAATTTCCGCTATACTGACGAATAAGTGGTCCAGGATGACTACAGAATATTTTAAAGGATATCGGCGACATTTGAGTCTAATTTTTGACTTATATGTGTCGAAACGGTGGACACAGCAAAATGGATGGGCTTTACATTGAAGTCCTAGGAAAAATCTTTATTTTGATACCCATATTGCCCAAAAATATTTTGGCGCTATCCGGGTCCACTTTTTGTCCGTTATCCACGGTCTTGACCTTTGTATTTTTTTTGCATTTGTAGAGTTATCCACCCACATAAAAAGATCACGAATAACCCAAAAACCGCCTTTAATAGCAAAATTTTTAAAAAATTAAAAAAAACTTTAAGGTATGTTACCCTTTTATACCCGACTTTACTTCATTTAAACTTGATGAACTCATCCAAATTTTATTCGATTTTTAATAGCTATACATTTATGGAAAGCGCATTAAATAACGCAGCCTACCGTGTGATTTAGTTAAAAAATAATTTCCGATTTCGGGAAGAGTATAGGGCAAGAAGTTGAAGATTCTTAAAAAAAAAAAGAAAATGGTCACTTTAGGCCGCGTTATTACCTTCCCTGGGTAGTGCACCAAAAAACTGAATATGCCATTCGATTTAGCGGTTAATTCTTCGTATGAGTGGGTATCAATTTTTTTTCTTGTGCAAAATCCTAATTTTTTTGAGACATAAATCTAAACATACCTTGAAATTCTGGAAATTTGCGTGGCTCCATCCAGTTTTTGGAAAAGTGAAATTTTTTTTTCAGTTTACTTACTCTAAAATTTTATTTATTTTATTTATTTTATTTAATAATAGTTCAACGCAACAACCATAGGTTATATTTCAGCGTTGATGTGTGAATATACAATTACATGATTCACTTAATTTAGTTTAATTACAAATTAAATGACAGAAAGCTATATAACTTAAACTAAGATAGTATGAAGTAGGAATAAAGAAGGGAAGGGTAGAAAAGTAAAGGATAGGTAAAAAGAGCTAGTTGTGTAGATATGTGTATACATATAGAAATATATATATATATATATATATATAAATATATATATATATATATATAAAACATCCTATTTTCATATTCCGGTGCCGGAGGGAATATCTAAATAAAAACTCATCTAATGTATACATGTAAACACAGTGACGTGCGCTTTATAAAAGATGAAAAGCCCGACCAGTCTAAATATTTTCGTTAATTTTATAGTACGAATTTCTTTAAGATCTGAGTGTCTTGCGCTTGAAATGTAATTACTATTTAAGTTCTTCATTCTGTTTTCGCCAGGGATCGTAACGGTTATGACTTATATCGAATGCATATGAATATCTATGCATTCACCTATTTTTCATATTCGGTACTCGGTGTTCGATATTTGAATTCGGAACTCGAATTCGGTATGCAGTATTCGTGTTCGGTATTCGGTATACGTGTTCATACTGGTATCCGTATTCCACACTTTTCATACCCATATTCATACATATTCATATGCATATTCGTATGCATATTCGGTTCTGGGTACTCCGTATTCGTATTCGGTACTCGCATTCGCTTCCGTATTGGTATACGCATCGACCCATATACGAAATATGATCCGGATACCAATAATCATTGATCTACGCCATTTTGACTTTTATTTTTGACGTAAAAAATAAAAGTCAAAATTTAATAGTTATTTGCTGACATGAAAAATAAAAGTCAAAATTTCGCTAAAAGTCAAAAAAATAAAAATCACATGGGATTGACCATCTGTGGCCCACGAGCATCACAATGGTATATATAAATGTTTAACAAATATTAAATACATTCAATTGCATACGGTATGAATAAAAACAACAAACCAAAAGGTACTACCAGACGACACTATGAAAGTACTTTTAGAAAGCGAGAAAGTAAACACAAATACACGAGAAAGTTTAATTTTCTCACTTTATGAAAATTCTTTCATTGCGTCATCTGGAAGTACCTAAATATGCCAAACGAATTAATTCAAAGTCAGTGACGGAACCGCAATCAAACTTTCAGATACTACAGCAATGAAAATTATTTAAACGGCTAATGGCTATGCTTCATACATAGGCTTGTCCAGCCAATTTATGCTTGGAACGCCACTGTGTACATATGTACATACATGTATGAATGATAGCCAAGTCAAAGAGCCTGATTATAAATATAATTCTGTTAATCTATTTAATATGCCTCGAACAGAATTGCATGTAGCGTAAAACACCTCTTAGAGAGCGTAAAACTTTTATAAATACATATAGAAATTTTATTTTTGTACCT
This sequence comes from Urophora cardui, assembly GCA_960531455.1. Classification (NCBI taxonomy): domain Eukaryota; kingdom Metazoa; phylum Arthropoda; class Insecta; order Diptera; family Tephritidae; genus Urophora; species Urophora cardui. The sequence continues at coordinate 100,419,245 of OY482671.1, forward strand.
CAATAAGTTTGTGCATAGAAGTACGTACATTTATAAATAACTACAAATATGTACCCAATAAACACAACGGATTCGCCTCGAATTCGCGTCGGATTCGCTTTCTCTGACTATATTATCGCGGCAATAGTTCGCGGCGATAGATCGGCGAATTCGAATTCGTAGGCATGTCACCTATCACTAGCGATTCGAGAATTTGTTCATTCTCGGATCGCTGGAGATTCGATTTTTTTATGATTAGCGATTCGAGAATTTTTAATTTCTCTGATCCTTGGCGATTCGAGAACTTGTTCATTAGCGATTCGAGATTTTTTTATAAATGGCGTTTCGAAAAATTAAAAGTTCAGAGTTTGGTTTACTGCTAATGGTTTAAATCCGTATAAAATAACAAAAGCACTTAAAATATTTTTATAAAGAAAGTTTAACTTTCATAAATAACAAAAGCTTTTCAAGTTCAGGTATAAATGTAAAATTTCAGAACTATAATGATTTTTTAGTGCAAAACAACTTTAAAAAAATTGAAAAAATTAATATCGCGAAAATTGATTTTCTCGAACTTGCCGCGAACTCGAGGCGAGTCCGAGAAATTACGTTCGCGAAAATCTGCTTTCGCGAACTCGCCTCGAATTCGCCGCGATATCATCCTCGCGTCTGTGTTTATTGGGTAGTTACATACATACATATGTATGTTTGTGCGTTCATTCGTGTTCGGGTGAGTATACAAATTACATACATACCCAATAAACCCAACGGATTCGCCTCGAATTCGAGACGAATTCGCTTCTCTGATTATATTATCGCGGCGATAGTTCGCGACGATAGATCGGCGAATCCGAATTCCCAGGCGAGTCACCCCTCATTAGCGATTCGCGCATTTTTATATTCTCGGATCGTTGGCGATTCGAGATTTATGCCCATTGGCGAATACATTCTAGAAAATCTTCTTCTGCGAATCCACCTCGAATTCGCCACGATATCATCTGAGCTTTTCAATCTCTTGAGTAGAGTTTTAAATGGTAAATTAAAGCCCAACAGGGAATTTCTTCGTGTAAAGCAAGATTTAATAAAATTAATAAATGCTATTGCGATAACTGATTTTTCTCGAGTCCATCTCGAACTCGATACGAGTCCGAAAAATTACATTCACCTCCGCGAATTCTTCTCGAATTCGCCAGGATATCATCCTCGCTTATGTGTTTATTGGGTATGTATGTACATACATACATACATACATATGTATGTATTCGATTCTTCTCATTTTGCCAACAATATTTGCAATATGCCAATTTTCGCCGTACAATTAGGCCCCTTTTATTGTCAGCAATGATCACTTCCGACGTCTCTGACGTTGCTCGTATTCTCAGCGTCAGCAGACAACACAGCAAATTTCTTAACGTTAGCATTTTGAAATATGTTTTGGGGTAATTTTGACTCAAACACCTATCTTTTTATTTATCTACACATATGTCTCTGCAAAAAAATTCGTTTGATTAATCGCAAAAAGCACTAGTTTGCAAAGGGTTAGAAAAGAATTACATATGAAATATTTTAGAATACTGAATACAAATATCAAGAGGGGACTGAACTTATAACCAAACTTAGAATGCCTTCGAAAGAAATTTTGCTATGGAGAAGGGAAAATATATGAAATGACAAGGATCCGTTTGGCTGGAGAACGGCATATTTCTTGAACAGAATTAAAGCACACAAAAACTGCGTGTGTTGTTCGAACAGGTATACGATTTGAGGACATTTCGCCGGATTTTGAAAAGAACAAAATCTAGATAATTATTTGCTTTTGCACCAATGCGACTAGTCCTAGTCTTGGTTTTTTCACAGGCATGCCCACACTCAGACACCTGTGCATTCATACAACTATCGTCACAAGCAATAATCGCCTAAATAGTAAACTACGCTTTCTTGGTAAATTGATTTTTATACATATACTTATATATGAAGACGTTTCTTGAAAAATCATATAAGTGGATTAAAATCCATGAATGCAAAACCGATGAGCCCTACACATTGTTTTAAATAAAACAAAATTTTACGAAAAACATAACTTGGCTGTTGTAGCAAGGTTAATAGACCTCTATTGCGAATTAATTTTTATAAATTTTTTTATAAATTTTTTTTTTTGACAAAAAATAGCTAGCTACTATAAGCATGGGGATTTAGAATTTTAGTAGTAGATTAATATGCCATGTATGTATAACTCAATTCTTTCTTAACTCGACTTGGGTGGTTATTGCTTGTGTGACCACAGATCTGTGCACAATTTATACGTCCAATTGTGTTTATTTTCGCATCTTGGAACATTCATTTAACGATGTGTCGCGTGCTCGCGCCCGCTGCCCAATGGTGGAAGCGTCCGCCGTCCGGCTGACCGTGTAGACACAGCGTCGAAGGCGATCACGAGCACGAACGGCCGTTCAGCACCAGGAAAACCTCAACTGGCACCGCAGTCATAGCGGTGGTTTCCTGCCAAGCAGTTCGCGGTTCGCTCGACAGAAAAATAATAAACATATACATTTTAGAAACGTAATGAAAATAATAAATTTAAAATATATGGCCTTAGTTTCTATATGTAAATATGTACATGCCTATGTACATATGTGCATATGAATATGTGTCTTGATTTTGGAAAAAAGTGTGTGCAAGTGTGTGCGTCTTATCTTAAGCTTAAAGAAATATATGTACATATATTTTTGTAAAATTAAATTGTTATAAAACCCCTTTTGTGCACGCATTGGGCGTGTTTCCAAAGTTGTAAAGTAGAAAGCACTTGATTTTTTGTTTTTATTATAGACACGCTCTTACGTCATTCAGATTGTTTGTTAAGAATTTTATTTTATGGTACTTCTTCTTTAAAAAATTAGCATGTTCATAGAAAAAAAATTTGCTTATAGAGGGAAGAAATTAGTATTTAATTATTCTAAAATTTAATGCGACAAAATTTAAATCAAAATTCAAAAACTTTCTTATTATTTTGTTTACCAAATTTTAGATTGGTCAGTTATAAATTTTTAAATATTTATTTTTGTAATATTTGTTGGAAATAATGCCCTGTTTGTACTGTAACCGATCTTTACTTGAGCAGTATTGAACATGAGCTTACCCAATAAATAAAGCCTTGGTTAATAATTCTATAACGACTGGAAAATGAATCTCATTTTCAAGTCTCAGCTTCGATAATTATTATTATAATAAATGTGCACGAGAACTAACTAGGTCATTCTATATAGGTACAAACATATACATATGTACATATGTATTTGCCGTTAGTAATGAATTCGAAATGAGAGAGAGAGAGATTGTTTGTTTTTAAATATGAAATTATTCCTCTTGTTTCTATATTAACACATTGTTCTATTGTTCTATTAGAATATGTTTTCGAACCCATTTTGAGTGGCTCACATGTCTATGATATTGTGATAAAATTTTTTATCAAATAATTTTGTACAAAATGGACAAATGCCGCTATTATTACTACTTTATGATGCTATTGTTTTTCTAACGCAAAAAAAAAATACTCCCCAGAAGTTTTGAAAAGTGCAGCCAGTGTGCTTGTCATTGCCCGGGTACAAATCCGTGTTGTTCCGGTACCTATGTAGATGCAACTATATATCTAATTTATGAAAGGTTCCATTGTTGCAATTTTCGGCAGCAAAGTTTTGCTTTGTTGTTTTTTATGCTGATCTAATTTCCAACAACAATATCATTTAATTCATAATCAGTATCCTATTTGGCTACTAAATATTCTGACATTGATGAGATTTATTGTTGAGTAAAATATTAATTAAAGTTAGCTTTTCCGTCGTAGGAGAGTGTAATTTTTTTATAAATTTTTGCAACTAAACTTAATCTTTTTTCAGAAACATGCGATAAGCACAAGATCTTATTTTATCCACTTTTAAAATAGCAGACAATATTAGCTAGTTGGTAACAAAAATCACAGCAAAAAATCTCTATTTTATTTTAGTTTTTTTTTTGTTCTTTTGAACGCCTTTTGTAAACAATTTGGTTTGACCATAGAAGATTTAATATTCTTTATGATTTAGTCAGACCCAATGATACAAATGAATAGTATGCATTTTATATACATACACATGTATGTATGTACGTATGAATACATATTTCCTCACAATGTTTTCTGGCGTCATACAACTTGTATGATACAATTATGTTATATTTTGAAAGATTTACTTAGAATATGTTTTTGAGAAAAATCAAAACAACTAATTGGTCCAATTCTCTACATATGTACATGTATACAGTGTTGTTAGTTGGTTAGTCATGATTAGATAACAGTAGTTCGTAACACCATAAAATAATCCGTCCGTCCGCCCCATGCAACATGTGATAAATCAGTCACTAATATATGTAGCTTGAGTGATGAAATTTCAACCACATAATGAGCTGATAACCGTTACAGATATATCAATTAAATTTGGTACACATGATTTACTTGCTAAGGCAAACGTTTTGTAGAAAAGAAATTGAATATTGTTGTAATTAGTGCCACTGAAGCCATGAACTCAAATAAATACAAATTTTGAAAAATGGGCGTGAAAGCGCATTTTTTGGACAAAGACATCTGCGGGACTTCGGATCGAAAAATAATTGACATAAATATTATTATGACTTATGACTTCGTGTACACACCTTTATCACTTGTTGCAATACACGTGCAAAAGCTATGCCAAATCGGTTTATAACCATGCCTGCTTTTTAACAAAAATATTTCTAAAACGCCCTTTGGAAGTTTGAATTACAATTAAAGCATGCAGCTGAGTATCTAATGTTCGATTCCACTCGTTGTTGGGCTTCCTTACTTCTTCAAAGTAAAATTTGTTTAGGTTACACTTGCAACAAGCAAATTTTTTCAGTGAACCGTAAATTTCCCCAATCTCTGCAGACAAGTTGAGAAAACAAAGGAATTTTCTCTTAAAATTCTTGCAAAGCGTAAATGCCGTCAAATATACTAACCTACGTACATATCTACATATGTATGCATGTGCATATGTATGTATGTACCAGTGGCGGACCTAGCATAAATTGCCTGGGCAAGCCTATGTGTGAAGCATAACCATTAGCCATTTATGTAATTTCCTTTGCTGTATTATTTAAAAGTCTGATTGCGTTCCGTCATTGACTTTGATTTAGAGTTCTCGATTTTTTTTAACATTTTCGAGTGGCCCGAATAAATGCTTTTCAATGCTCGAACGCTCGTTTGTTTGTTTATTACGCGTATGTTTGTACGGGCATTTGAACAATTCGGGTATTTGAAGATCGTTTTTTCTCGTTTTTTTTTTTTTTTTGGTTTTCTTCATATGTATTTTTTATTTTTGTTTTCCTGATACACATTTTTTTGTTTGTATACTCAGTGAAAAGGAATCAAAAATAAAATTTTTATTTTTATAATGGACGATTTAAACCAAGTCATTTTTATTTTATAAATGACAATTTTTAAATTAAAATTAAATTTTTTAAATTAAAATGTATTTAGGATTTAAAAAGAAACATGTTTAAATTAAAAATTAAAATTAATGGAATAAAAACGAAAGTTTTTCCTTCAAAATCTCATAGTGCTTAAAATAAAAATAAACATTTTTAAATTATAATTGTTTTTTCTTGATTTTGCAATTTTACTCTGAACATTTTTAAAATAAAAAATTTCGTATTTACATAATTCTTAAATATAAAAACATGCGCTAGGGAAATCTTACACGAATGCGCAGAGGTATTTTTAGTTTCCTTATACCGACGGAAATTTCAGCAGTAGCAAGTGTATTTGCTTATTGCCTAAAAAATGGGTGCTTTAGTGTTTGAAAAACTGAGGTACAATTTGATTTCCACCGCTTTTTAAAATTATCTTGATATTGTGCCAATATTCGCCAAAAATCACAATCAACCCTTTTATAATCTGGTATTTGATATTTGTGTTTGCGTGCACATGTAGATGTAAGAAATTATGTGCATAAGTATGTACCTACATGCAAACGAAAATCAAATCAAATATGCATATGGCTGTGAATACTGAACTTTTGAATGCCGAAGCCAGCTTCATATTCGCATACAAATTTGATGTGAAAAATAAAAACAGTGCCTTGCTAGTTTTTTTTTTCAATTTAAGTCTGAAAATAAGCAATTGGTTTCTCCTTAGCGCAATCGAGAAAACAAGCTATGTTATTCTGTTTTGAAAGCCACGCAAAAGCTAATGTGTGGAAACGTTGAAGCATGCTCACTGTGCTGTGATTGGCTGTACAAACAAAATACACATTGTGAGGTGGATTGGTGGTGTATTTGCGATAATTTCTTAGCAGGCTTTTAGGGGCATATTACAGTGGGGGCTATATTATTGAGAACTTAAATAGTAAATAAATTTAAAACGTAAAATAACCAGATTTTAAAGAATTTCGTATGAAATGAACGAAAATGTGTACACAAGCCGGGCTTCTCGGTTTGTATGAAGCGACCGCCTCTGGTATGTACTAAGTAATGAAATGCTCTCTACTTACTCACAAATTCCATCACAATTTAGCGAAAAGCGAAAGCGATTCACAACGTCACAAGAAAAGTAAAAGTAACAAGGCACGCACACTTGGCACACGTGAGCTGCCCCGCAGTAAAATTCCGAAATGAACCCTTTAAGAATCTCTAATGAAATTCAGCTATGACTGAGGAGGCATCAGTGAATACTTTCATATAAAGACTGCTGAAGTTTTCATATAAATGGTTTGCTATTCTCAGAAAAAAAAAAAACAAAAAATAAAAATTGTACTCAGTTATGACGACAGTGTTGAATATTCAACAAAGAATCATCACTGATCCTTCAGCAGTGAAACAAATTTACTGCAGGGTGGTTTTAAAATTATCTACACACATGTACTATCATTTATGTATATATACAGATATGCATATAAATCCATATGTACATATGTATGCATATTTACATATATGTATAATAAACATTTATTTCTTCCGGCAGAAATGATATAAGGCCATTTAAGATAAAAAAAAAATATATAATACATACATAATTTACGATGAAAAAGTATCAATAAAAAAAGTTTTGCTAAAAGAACCAAAACAAATCTTTCGATTTTCAATTAATAATAAAAATGCATGTAGATAGGTATATACACGTGTGTGTACATTTCGAAATTGAAACGTTAATCTTCGCATTAATCTTCGCACTAAAGCAACAACAAGAACAAAATTTCAATAATAAATTTTCGAACTTAATATCTAGTATAAACTTTTGAAAAATGATGAAAGTACATATGCACCTCGCGCAGTCGAGCCTGAGAATTTCGTCGCGCGTCTTCTCTTAGGTGATGATGCTCTATAAATATATATTCGTATAAACCAATTTGTGTCAGAAGAAAGGAAAGAAAACGAGAAAAGAAACGTGTATCTACAACACAAATTTAACAAGTGCCAAGTGTAGGTATGAAATCGTAAATTCTGCCAAGTGCCAAACACAATAAAATAATAATAAGACAATATCAAAAATAAAACAAATATGCAAGTACATATTTATACATGTGTATTTATGTACATATAGTCGTATACATACTTAGATGTGTATGTAGCTGCGCATGCACATTTGATGCAATAATTGTGTTATTTATAAGACAACAGCAAAAATAATTGTGGCATTTTTGTCAAATTAATTAGCTACAAAAAATTACAAAATCTTCGTGCTTAAATACATAAATACTGAAATACAGCCATGCCACTGTACACGGATCCAGGCTATTACTTTAGTGTGGGCAGTAGTGGTCCGATGTACACGCCCCACTACACACCAAGCTTATACGCACTGCCATCGGCAAGCCTTGCGAGCAGCTCGTCACCGTATGCTCCATACACGTCCACATACAATCGTTCATTCGGCGGTAGTTATATGGTACCATTGTCGTCAATATCACCATTAACGCCACCGCGTTCGCCCTCGCACAAACCATTACACCACACTCTCTCGTCGCGATATAAACCGAAGCTGTCAACTATAACCGAAACTTCGCCGCTCATTAGCTCCCGACATGGCGGTATTCTACCTTTGACACGCATACAATCACCCAAGGTGATCTCTTCTTCTTACACACCAAACTCGGCACACTCAACTGCGAAATATGTGCCTGCACGTCCCATACATATTAATACCGCCGACATCGATGTTTCCTCGTCGAAATATCAACATCATAGAAGACAGGACAACGGGAAGGAGGAAAACGCAGAGCTACAACAATCGTCAGAAATGAAGCGTGGCAGTATTGAGAAGAAGCAGAATGTTAATAGTAATATTGTTGAACCGAATGGGGATGAAAAAACTGAAGAGAGTAGAGGTAGACGCTCCACCATCAAAAGGAATCGGCCTGTAGTGCGTCTGTCCACCATTCGTGCGCGTAGCAGAGACCGTAACCGTGCTACAGCAACAACAACATCGCCGTCCGGAACAGCTGACACTACGACAGAGCCAAAAGCAAAGGTTTTCAAAGATCTGCCCACAATAGATCCACTAAAAAATACAGAATTGCAAGAAACACCAATGACCTGGCGACAAAAGTTAGCACTGGAACTGGCAGCTGTCACCACACAGCCGGTAAAAAAGTCACCTGGAGATCTAATACGTGAACGTTATCTTATACAAACTGAGAAGAATAACGCCGTCAAATCAAATAAAGCTACAGAGATCGCAACTGCTGTGGAATCAGCGAAAAAACAACAACCAGCTGAAGAGGAGTCAGTTGCTGTGGCTGCTCAACTAGAGTCGCCACATTTAGGTGACGTCATATGCCAATTAACGATACCGCAGTGTCCCTCGTTTCATGAAATTTGCCAAGACATATCATCTGATAAAATCGATGACGATCTCAATGCCGGTGAGTTGAGGAGACGCGCCTCCATCATTCAAGAGCAAGAGCAAGTCATACTTAATCAATTACAACAGTCTGCATCAGGTTCAGTGCAGCTAATACATCTAGAAAGGCGGAGTAGTCATGATAGTGCGACCGGCGATGAAGGCGGACATCGCCAGTCAACAACAAAACGTAAATCGAAAAAGCCCAAAAAGATCAGACATAAGATTACCGCTGTGGTTGAGATAGAAGATACGCCTTTGGTGGCAGTGTTGCCAGCTTTGCCGGAAAAGGAAGAATTCGCTATAACGCCGGCTGGCAAGGAGTCATATCCCAAACCGAAATTCACTTTTAATGTGGACTCTTTGGAGGAGCACCAGGAAATTCACAAGGTTTTTAAGTTACCGAAAAGAAAGAGCATTAAAAAAGTTGTAAAACCAAAGGATAATATCTTGCCGGAAGGTTTTATGCACGCAAGTCCAAAAACTACTAAGACGCCACCAAAACCAAAAACACCCAAACAGAAAACTGTGCTTAACACTGCAGAGGTCTTTACATTTGAACCAACGAAAGCTGAATTCATAACTGAAATTACGCAACCGAAAGATATACCAGCGAATGCAACATTGAGCATGAATGTTGGAAGTGCCATTGCAGAGCCTATAATTCATGAAAGTGCACAGCAACCAGCATGCTCGAGATCGACTTCCACATCCGAATCGGCTGAATCGGAAGACGTCACTTCGAAGCAATTGCAGAAATCAAAATCGCTCAGCGCACAACCAGATGATTCAATAAAAAGCGTTTTCAGCCGAAAGCTGAAAAGTGAAAGTCCCAAAATTTGCTCAAAACCGAAAACTCAAACCAAATCAATTGAACTTAATTTAAAATCTGCTTTTAAAACAAGTGCCGCCGCTTCTACAATTTCTAAGCCCCAGGCAGTCAACAAAACTACAGTAGAACTATTGAAACAAACCGCCACCATCGAAAAATCTGATAGTGGTGAAGATTTTTGGGCACAAATTGGTAATCGCGAATCGGTTTATATGACAAACCGCAAGAAAACTCGACTTGAAAATCAGTGGCATAAACGCGAAGAGCTTTTGGAATCACAAGCCGTAGAAAATGTAAGTAACATTGAAGAGATCAAGTCTGCCGTGACAGAACAAAAGAAAGAGGTGCTGAAAAAGGCCGACGAAGATATAGCAAAGAGTAATGAAAGTAGCGTGCCTGGAAGATCGAAATCCAGCGAATCTGTTGTAAAGAAAGCGGACAAGAACAATCCAAAGGAACTGAAGAGTGTTCCAAAGCTACAACAACAAGTAACAGCTAAAAAGGCGTTGGATGGCGCACAAAAGTCTTTAGTTGAAATGAAACTAGCGAATGAAATGTCAAAAGCAGCAACAACATCAACAGTAGCTGCGAAAAATGCTACGCTAGAAACTAGCGCCGCCACGACGACAAAAATAAATGTTGGGCAAACGGCCAAGTCACCTGAAAAACAACTAAATAATAATGAATATACAATAATACAAACGGACAACGACAGCTGCAACAACAACAAAATTCAAAAAAATGAAAAAGAAAAAGAAAAAGAAAAAGCAAAATTATTACCAAGTCAAACGACAGAAATATGCAGCGCAATAACAACAACGAGACCGACAACAATAACAACAACAATTACACCAAACAATACGAGCACCGTTACTGCATCTGCTGATAAGAACACGAACGCCGCCGAAACACATATAGCCGGTGCTGCCAGTGTTGCCAGTGCCAAAGATTTTAAAACAATGAAATCACATGTAAATGAAAACAACAAACCGGAAATCAAGCCGTTAAACCTACAAGCGAATGAAAACATTAAATCAGACACTGATGACACAAAGTGCAATGAAGCCAAATCTCCGCCCATTTTAGCTAAAGCGGCAACAAAACCAAAAACACCGAGCACACCAACAACACCCACAACGCCTATGCACTGCGATGTTGTCGGTGCCAAACCGAAAAATGTTCTCAAAACAACAACAGCAGCAACAACAACAACAACAACAGCAACAACAACAACAACGGCCACCACGATTTCAACGACATTTGGCAAATCGGCACAGGCAACATCGGCTGGGAAAGTGTCGGTGACACCCCTCAATGCCGATGAATTTATTCCGGTGCCACCGCCAAAATTAAATACGTCACAAATACAAAACAAAACGACCACGTCACCACAGCATACAAAAACAAAAGTAAAAGCAAAGCCATCAACTACGACGTCGCCAACGTCTGTAAAAGCGACGACAGACAGTGATGTGAACGAGAAAACGGCCAAAACAAAAGGCAAGACGACAACAAAAACAACAGCAGCCAAAGTACCGACACCGGCTGCGGCACAAACAAAAACTACAGCAACAGTCAATGCATCTGATGTGGCGACAACAGCTGCTGCTGCTGCTGCTGCCATTACTACAACTACAATAGCGACAAAAATGGCAATACCACAGGCCACAACTGCGCAAGCAACAGGCGTTGCCGCACCGCCATTATCTCCGCCATCACTATCAGTTTTCGCCACAGCTACAGAATTGCCAACTCGCCGCAAAAGTCGCAAAAATGCCAACGCGGACGACAAAGGCGACGGCGACGGCGAAGGCGAAGGCGGCGAAAACGATGCAGGCGAAAAGGCACACGCGCCAAATAATTTATCAAAATTCCCAACAGTACAGAATTTGGCACAGTGTTTACAAGACGTCGACGCTGATTTAGAAGATTATATACAATCATCTGCAGAAAATAGCGATGACGAGGACAGTTGTTCAAGTGATTATTCCAGTACGGACGATTGTGTATATAAGAATTTAAGTGCAAGTATGAAGAAGAAACTACGGCAACAACGTAAAAAGGCAAAAGAAGCCGAGAAGAAGGCTCGTTTCGATCCACATAAGAAAATTAAAATCGAAACGACCAATAAGTGTTATGTGCAAGAAGAAGCTCCACGGTATCCGCTGATCGCAACACCGCGTCCGTTATGGAAACGCGAAAAGATTGTGCTTCCCGTTGAGGAGTCGGACGATGAAGGGAGCGGCGATAGTGAGGGCAGCGGTTCGGGTAGTGAAGCAACTGAGGATAGTGAAGAGTGTACAAGTACCACATCTGAGGATTACGATGATGAGTTGAATGTCAGTGTTGGTGTAGCTAGAGCAGTTGGCAGTAATGTATCCAAAGATAGTTCTGCCATAATACGCTTAAGTACATGCAGCAATGACTCTGGTTTCGAGGGTGGCACTGCCCCCTCTAGTCCCAAAAAAATGCTTGGTAAGTTTTTCTTTATCGAAATCGGTTCTAAAGTATCTAGAGTAAAGCCGTTAACTTATCTATTTTAAACTATGGTTATATCATTAGTCCAACTTAATTGCACAAATATCTAAAGAGTTATCTGTATTTAAGTTTAAGCAATGATTTAGCTAATTTAAAATAAGATTATGGCCCTAAGTGTAGTGAAAATTGTCTGTGAATTCTGATCATAGGCGTCTCCACTTAACATTAGATAACGGGAATTTCGATTACTTTCGATGGCAAACAATGTATCTATGTATATATATATACATACTATATACTGATTATGTTTGAATATTTGGACTATATACATACATATATCTCTGTGTGTATATGCACAAATTCGCAAATTTACATACATATGTGTTTTCTTTCATATGAAATTACGTCAATGGAAGAGGCAAACAAAGGATTTTTTTTTTTTCATTTTTTTGCATAAACAAATTTTGTTCATACGGACGCGTGGATATATATCGCAGCCTAATTCATAAAGTAACACAACTCAACATTCAAAAATTTTCAGTAGGGCCAAAAAACTTTTTCATTTTATTGTCAATGATATGGGAAAATGCCACGTATAATAGTTATTTTTCAGTTAAAAAAGAATCTGATGGACAAGATTTTTTGGCAGTCGCTAGAGATATATTTTATGTGCCGATTTTTGAAAGAAACCCGATTTCGAAAAATTTTTAGTTGTGTCACTTTATGATTTAGGGTGCGATATGTATGTGTTATGCAGCGTTGCGTGATTCGAATCAATTTTGATTTCAAATCAACTTTCAAATAAGGAATCAACTCGATTCGTGATTCAAAGTATTTTCAAATCAAAGATAATTTTTATTTGTGATTCATTTCTCAAAAGAATCAAAAAAACCCTTTGATTCGCGATTCAAACCATTTTCAAATCAAAGATAAATTTGATTTGTGATTCATTTCTCAAAAGAATCAAAAATACCCTTTGATTCGTGATTCAAAAAATATCTTTGATTCGAATCAAATCAAAAATTTTATTCGAATCAAAAATTTGATTCGAATCAAAGATATTTTTTGAATCACGAATCAAAATTTATTACGAATCTTGATTCAATCAAAAATTTATTACGAATCTTGATTCAAAATATATTTTTGATTCGAATCAAAAATTTTATTCGAATCAATAATTTGATTCGAATCAAAAATTTATTTAGAATAAGTGAAGGTTTCAGATCGTAAAAGCGTTGATCGCATTGCAGCTGCTACGTAAATTATGTTAGACATACATATGTATACTAAATATTTGCCAACTCTTGGAATGTTTGTTTTGATTTTTGTTAGTGTTAAGCTCTCTTTGTTCTTCCTCTTTCCTGCTTCAGTCTCTCTTTTCTTTGTTCCATCTTTTATTTATATTCCTGTTGATAGCCGTTTAGAAGTATCTTTTTGTAGCCATAGGTTTGACTAATGTTACGATTGATAGCACCAGCGAAGATAATTTAAGGCTCGTTCTTAACTTAACCTGTCGCTATAACAGAGGGTTCAATATATGCCATTTTAATGCGCGAAGTCTGACAGTAGATAAACTCGATTATTTAAGATACGTTATGTGTGGCCTTAACATTGATGTGATTTGTGTAACCGAAACCTGGTTTAAACCCTGTATTGACAATTCTGTGTACGCTCTGTGCGATTTCTCAATTATAAGGCACGATAGATCTTCTGGACACAGAGGTGGGGGAATTGCGATTTATTTTAATACTAAACTCTACTGTAAAGTTTTATATAAGTCTTCACCTGTTGACATTGTTGAAAGTTTGTTCGTTGAATTTAGTGACAGTGTGCATAAATGTCTTGTTGTTTGTGTCTATAACCCTCAAAAGTCTAATGACCTGACTACGCTCTTTAATAAAATATCTGAATTGTCTGTAATTTATATGCATGTAATAATTTGTGGCGACTTTAATGTTGATATTTTAACCAATAACGCGAAGTGCAAACAAATACTAAATTACTTTAATAGTAATGGAATCACTATTATTAACAAATATGCAACACGCTTTGCACCACAGTGTAAGCCAAGTTTGCTAGATCTTGTAGGTGTGAGCGCTGTCGCTGATGTAAAGCATATTGACCAATTTCCCTTGGCAGGGGTTTCTGACCACGAATTGTTGTTTTTGTGCTATGATGTAGAATTTTGCAAAGCTAACCCAGTGACTTACTTGACTTATAGAGATTACAAAAGCATAGATATACAGGCGTTGCTTGAGGAAGGTGCTTCCCTTAATTGGAACACCTGTTGGATGTTTTCTGACATAGACGATAAGCTTAACCACTTTAATATGCTCGTAAAGTACTTGTATGAAAAATATGTTCCCAGTCGAAATATTAAAATTACTAATAGTATAAAACCTTGGTTCACCAAAACCATTCTATGCCTTATCAAAAAGCGAAACACAGCCTACAAATATTGGAAGCGGAACCCCACAGATGCTCATTGGAATAAGTATAAAATTTTGAGAAACGAAGTAACTAAAAGCCTCCGTATGGCAAAAAAGGCATATCTTAAAGTAAAATGTAAAGCTCAAATTCCTCCCAAAATTTTATGGAAAAATATATATTCAATGGGTGTCTGTAACAAGGATAATAAGACATGTACTCTTGATCCAAATGTGATGAACTCATATTTCATAGGAGTAAATGATCATACTAAGTGTTCGTCTTTTAAGTTAAATCAGGAGCTAATCTACAGATCTGCTAGTGAATTTGCGTTCAATGTAGCCACAGAGGATGATATTGCAAGGTGTGTTTATGATATAAAATCGAATGCCATTGGTGTAGATGGCATTAGCTTACGTTTTTTAAAAATGATTCTCCCTTGTGTACTTTCCTCCCTTTCGCATATAATTAACTTTTCCATAACTTCGTCAACCTTCCCTGAGCAGTGGAAAGTGGCAAATGTGGTCCCGGTTCCTAAAAGTAACCTCTGTGACTCCACCTCAAACTATAGACCCATCAGTGTGCTGCCGGCACTGTCAAAAGTTTTCGAGAAGTGGATATCAAATCAAATAGTGTTTTATTTGAATGAAAATAAACTTCTTAGTGATCATCAATCCGGCTTTAGATCTAACCACAGTTGTTCAACTGCCATTCTGAAGATTATGGAAGATATTCGTCCAGCCTTCGATAGTAATCAACTCTCCATATTATTACTGTTAGACTTTTCAAAAGCTTTCGATACAGTTAATCATGATATTCTGCTATTGAAACTTCAACATTATTTCGGGTTTAGTGGTACGTCTCTTAAATTAATGAGGAGCTATTTGTCGAATAGGTTACAACAAGTACAATGTGGTGAATTATTTTCACAACGTAGGACAATATTTTCTGGTGTTCCACAGGGATCAATCATGGGTCCGATATTATTCTCCATTTTTATTAATGATATTGTGCACTGTTGCCTTAGTGCATCAATACACCTCTATGCTGATGATACCCAAATATACTTGTCACGTCCCATTGGTTTATGTGAAGACCTAGTGTTTAGGCTAAATGAAGACCTGTACAGAATATCATCCTGGGCAAAAGCAAACGGTCTTGGTTTAAATGCAGCGAAAACTCAAGCATTACCTATATCCCACGAATCTTTTGACCTAAATGGCTTGTCGCCTATTATGCTTGGTGAATCAGAGATCAGATTTCAAAGAGTAGTCACTAACCTTGGCTTTAAAATTAACTCTAAGTTTACCTGCACAGATCACATTAATTACACCATTTCAAAGATATATTACATGCTAAGACACTTATGGCATACGTGCTACTGTCTTCCTATCGATACGAAACGTAAACTTATTCAGGCTCTTATCGTCCCACATATATCTTACTTTGAAACAGTCTATGGTAATCTCTGCAGCGAATCTAGATAAAAATTAACACTAGCCCTAAACAATGCAGCCAGATTTATTTACTGCAAACGTAAATATGATCATATTTCGTTATACGTTAAAGACTTTCTAGGATTTAGCTTGGAAAATTACCTTAATTTCCGAAATACCCTTTTTTTATTTAAAGTAATCAGATACCGTCAGCCTAGCTATCTCTTTCAAAAACTGAAATTTATGCAGTCATCACGCACGTATAACATAATTATACCTAAATACAAAGCATTGACAGCCTCTAGATTATTTTTTGTTAGTGCTGTAAAAATTTGGAATACCTTACCAGTGTCAATTAAATGTATAAAATCTGATAGATGCTTCAAGGCGGCAGTTCAAAGCTATTTTATTACATAACTCTCCTTTTCTCTCCTCCTTCTTTTCACCTCTTCTCTCCTACTTTTAACTTAAGTTAATTTTTAATTAGTTTTATAAGAAAATTTCTGTAATTCATTTGTGAAATATGTACATTGAAAAGACTTTATGTCTTACCGTACTATGTAGTGTGTTAAATAAATAAATAAATAAATAAATAAAAAATACTGTAGCATATCAGAAATATTCAAGCACATTCTCGGTAATTTAAAACACAAAAATGTATAAAATGCACCAAAAGTGCAACAACAGCCAAATTGTATGCTGATGCCAAATGTGGACATGTGTATGTATGTATGTACATATATACATATTTCTGATTGTCGTATTTACGTTTGTGCTACGCCGTACGTACATACATACATACGTATGTATGAATGTGCATAGCCACTTATTTGAAATAAAGTTTTGATTCAAAATAATTTTTTGATTCGAATCAAAAGTTTGATTCGAATCAAAAATTTTATTCGAATCAAAAATTTTATTCGAATCAAGAATTTTATTCGAATTAAGAATTTGATTCGAATCAAAAATTTTATTCGAATCAAAAATTTATTAAGAATCTTGATTCGAAATCAAGCTTGAATCAAGAATCAAAAATGATTTTTGATTCTTTTGAGAAATGAATCACAAATCAATTTTATCTTTGATTTGAAAATAGTTTGAATCACGAATCAAAGGGTATTTCTGATTCTTTTGTGAAACGAATCACAAATAAAATTTATCTTTGATTTGAAAATAGTTTGAATCACGAATCAAAGGGTATTTCTGATTCTTTTTTGAAAGGAATCACAAATAAAAATTATCTTTGATTAGAAAATATTTTAAATCAAGAATAAGAAAATATTTTTGGTTAGTGATTCAGTCAAATCAAAATCACGCAACCCTGGTATTATGTATAGTGTGTACCCTTCAAATATAAAATTATATTGTACTATGCTTCGGGGATATTAGTATGTACAGTGAGTCAAAAAAGTTTAGGTACAAGAACTTTTTTTAAAACTTTTTCATTTCATTTTCAAGGTATTGCTTCTGATCAATACATGTAGTGTTTTTTGGCCCTGCTTTTAATGTAATACCAACTTATATTGGTTATTTTAACCCATTAATAGTTCGAGCGCCTTTAAGGACTATCTTGTGGGAATATGATATTTCCGTGTACACTTCTTCAAAAGGGTTAACGGCTGATAATTGCGAGGTTTAGAAGCATTAGTGATAAAAATCATTTCCCTCTTAATGTAGGACGTGGTTTTTAAGTCGTTATCAGCTTAAAATCTGAAGTTGTTACTTTCTAAAACCCAACTTAAGGATACTTGGATGTAAATTAATTTTTACTTTGTGAAATAATTGAAATATTATGTTGTTCTGCTTATAAACAAAGTTTATTTATATAAAAACAAATTATGCTGTGCTATATTGTATACTGAAAAAATAAAACGTCAAAATCGGTAACATGTAACAGGCTACTAAACGACAGACAGACAGACAGACATACGAACGTGAAGTAATCGACTCTGCTCATGATTCTGATTATATAGGCATCTTCTGGTACTCGTATTTTTTTTTTTTTTTTTTTTTTTTGACCAAATTTTTATACTACGGTAATAATAAGTACAAGTAGTACGCAGTACTTAAGTACATATTTAAAAAGATTGTAAATCAGATATACAAATGTAAATACGTACATACATAAGCGTTCAATGGCTCTAAATTTTGACAGATTATGATAGTTTCCTTTTTTACGGCTCATTAAAATTATGATAAAAAGACAAAATAAATATTTGCGAAGTACACCAAAAGTTTCGTTAAAAATGGTTTACAAGCAAAAATTTTACACTTATAAACTATATACATATATTATTATTTGTTATGAAATCTGAACATCGAAACCAACAACGACAACTCCAGAATGTGATGTGAATTGCCATAAGAAATGCGAACGTTTAATGGCGAATTTATGCGGCGTCAATCAAAAGCTCATTGTCGA
Organism: Urophora cardui; assembly: GCA_960531455.1. Classification (NCBI taxonomy): domain Eukaryota; kingdom Metazoa; phylum Arthropoda; class Insecta; order Diptera; family Tephritidae; genus Urophora; species Urophora cardui. The sequence continues at coordinate 100,437,706 of OY482671.1, forward strand.
AGCTTTAGCTAGTGTTAAGCGAGGTAACAAAAACTGATTCCAGTGGATTTCATCCAATAAATGTCAAAAAGTTAGAAAACATTTTAGTCCACTTTCAAACAGGGCTATGTGTATTTTTTTCGATTTTGAGTTTTAGATGGATTGTGTACAAGTATGTAAAGGTGTGTAATGTAAATTGAGAAATTATTGCATAATCATTCAGTATTCTGAAAAAATTGCATTAAATACGAATACACTTTCAAAATTCTCTATGAATTTATTTATATGTATGTATACTTTCAAAAGTCTCTATTTGAAAAAAGTTTCTCATACGCCTAGGCGCACATTGGTGTAATTATTATATATTTCATTTTCAAGACTAAAAAATACGTTTCAACATTTGATACGTTAAATATTTAACATTGAATTTTCAAAGATCTGTCATATTGCCAGAAATATTATATCGTTATCACCTAGAGTGCTTCGAAACACTACTCGTTCAAAATTAATCTTTATTTATATACTATAAACATGAACTCCAGTTCATTTTTTAGAAGTTAAAAAGAAATTTTAGCACGAAGCTAGAAACCACTTTTGGCCGACGAAAAATAACAAAATCAACTTTTGGCTGACGAAAACTATCAATTTTGTTTAAACAACAACAATTTTAATGTAAAAACAGTATATAATTGCTGATACTTTTCGTCAGCCAAAAGTTGATTTTGTTATTTTTCGTCGGCCAAAAGTTGATTTTGTTATTTTTCGTCGGCCAAAAGTCGAACTTGTTACTTTTCGTACAGAATTTTTTTATTGATAGCTTTCGCCAGAAATTTTAAATATGCTAGTTTTCGTATGGTACGACGACTTATATAGGTACATATCGGCAGCTCCATTCGAAAATCCAGTATCCAACATTCCAGTAACCCAACGCATTGGTATATACATATTTATATACATACCTACTGTGTTTAGATGCAACATTTAACTAGGCCTTTTTGTTGATAGCTACAAGATTTTCGGAGATACGGCACATCTAATACCTAGTATTTATGTATGTACATCATAGATGGCCAAAACTATCACATTCAAACATTTCTATTTTATGAAGCGATGAGAGAATGAGGAGAATAAGTCGCTCACGCGTCTCGTCAAAACAATGTTGTATTCTGTCGCCCTTTCTTCGGCGAATAAAACAAGTATTTTGTGGTCTCGCTATTAAGACAGCGAGTCAATAATTGATTGTTTATTGAACAAAATCAATCCCTTTTATACACAAAATTTCTTATGTACTACTTATTTACTATAATACATATTTACACTAATTCTTACTAGCTATGTAGATATGTATGTATATATGTACGGCTTATGCATTTAAAGTGTAGTCAAGTGCCCGTGCACATACATACGTACATACGACTTAGCTTAAAGGCAAATGCGACAAATCAGAAATACGGCGTCAGCATAAAATTTGGCTGTTGTTTGTTTACGTTATAAATTTTAATAAATGAAATAGGTTGAATGCACTTTTAGTGCATTCCATATTTTTGTGTTTTAAATTACGAGTTGAATGTGCTCAAATATTTCTGACATGCTACACCTCCTTTCCTAAAAAGAATGCTTATACATTTGTAGGGTCAATGTATGAGCATTCTATTACATTTAATGGATTGCTTATTTTACTTGCTTGTGTTTATTTATTTATTTCGGTAAAATTAACATTTCAGTTTTTGTTTTGTGCTTACATACTTACATTTATTGGAAAAAGTGAAAATTTCTTATTCTATAGGTTTAAGTCTATTTTTATGTACTATGATTTTCTTATTCATGTAGCTTAGTGAATAATTATTGTGATTATTAATATTTGTTACTCTATAGGGAATTAAACTATAGTTATTATGTTTATCAATACCTATTACTCTATAGGGTCCCTTATATCTACTGTCTAATTTATGACCTGTTTCATCTTTTACTAAGACTAAATCTCCTATATTTATTTCCTTATGCTGAATTTTCCTATCGTAGTAAATTTTTTGTTTTTCTTTTGCTTGTCTTACTAATCTATTAGCTCTTTCTTGTGCTATTTGAAGTCTATATTTAACTTCTTTGTCATAAGCCTCATAGTTGTACAGTGGGCTGATTGTATCTTCTTGTAAAAATTCGTATGTCGGTGCTGGTTTTCCGAATATTAGTTCAAAAGGACAGTAACCATGAACTGTTGAAGGTGTTGTATTATAACAATAAGTAAAGTACTTGAGGTACTCATCCCAATCGTCTTTGTCAATGGATATGTATGAACGTACATATTCATTGAATGTTCTATGGCTACGTTCAACAGTGCCTAACGTTTGATGATGGTAAGGTGTTGAGGTTTTGTGTTCAATTTTTAACAATTTACTTAGTTCTTGAAAAACGTTATTTTTATATTCGGTTCCCATGTCTGTCAGTATTGTTTTCATACATCCATAAATGAGAATAAAATGTTCGAATATAGCTTTGGCTACTGTTTTTGCGTGTTTACTTTCAATTGGAATTGCTACTAGATATTTGGTTAAGTCACATATTATGGTGACTGCATACTCATTTCCATTCAATGATTTTGGAAATGGTCCAATTGTGTCAATTTGAACTACATCGAATGCCTTAGTTGGTGTTTCGGTTATAGTCATTGGATCTTTTAAATGTATTCTTGTTTTATTTTTATTACAATGATCGCATTTTTTAATATATTGTTTTATGTCATTTTTCATATTTTTCCAATGGAATTTTTGTTTTATTTTATTTGTTGTACGATTGATTCCTGGGTGGCCACCATTAACAGGATCATCGTGATATTTATGAAGAATAGTTTTAATTTTTTCATTATCTGTCACATGCATAACCTCCGGAGTTAATGCAATGATTAAATTTTTGAGAACTTTGGTACCTTTATCTTTAAATTTATCTACTCGAGTATAATTATTCTTAAACAATTTGTCTCCTAAGGACAATTGTATTTTGTTTATTTTCAAATTGCCGGCTTCTTTCATAAGCCTGGCAAAGAATTGATCTAAATCAATCTTCGCCTCAACAATTAAATTATCAATATTTATTTCGCTACAAATTTTCTTTCCCTTTTTGAACTGCAGTTTCGGGGGGTCGAAAACGAGCTGAGCTAGCTTTTTTACTTCACATTTATTAAGCGCTTCGTATATTATAGGGTTCTCATTGTGACATTTTTCTTCATTTTTTTATATTATTACTGGATTTTTCCTTAGTTTCCGATCTTGTGGTAACTTTCAATATTTTACATGCTTCAATTGACATTTCTTTTAAATCTTGTATATCTATACGCGATAGTGCGTCTGTTACATAATTCTCTTTTCCTGCTATGTACTCCACCCCAAAGTCATATTCTTCCAAATCTAGTCGAATTCTAGTTAATTTTGATGATGGGTTTTTCATCGAAAAAAGGTAAGTTAAGGGTCGATGGTCTGTTTTAATTGTGAATTTTCTGCCGTAGATGTACGGTCTGAAATAAGTGATGGCCCAATGAATGGCTGCTAATTCTTTTTCAATCGTTGCTTTATTTATTTCGCCTTTTGTGAAAGATCTAGAGGCATAAGCAACTGGTAATTGTTTTCCTTCGTATTCTTGACTTAGTACTGCTCCGCAGGCGTATCCGCTTGCATCTGTTGTTATGTAAAATTCTTTATTGAAATCGGGATATTGTAAAATGTTTGGGCTAATTAATGCATTTTTTAGATAGTTGAATGATTTCTCACATTCTTCTGTCCAATTAAATACTACTTTCTTTCTACAAAGTCTTGTTAATATTCTAGAGTATTCCGCGAAATTTGGTATAAATCTTCTATAGTAATTGCAGAATGCAACGAATCTTTTAGCTTCGTCGGCATTCTTGGGAGTTGGATAATTTTGAACTATTTTGTATTTAGTGGGATCAGGTAAAATTCCTTTACTTGTGCATTTATGTCCAAGATAAGTAACTTCTTGGTTGAAAAATAGACATTTATCTGGATGCAATTTTAAATTGTATTTTCTGCAAGTTGTGAATACATCTATTAAGTTTTTAATCATATGCTTTTCGGAGCATCCTAATACCACTAAGTCGTCCATATATAAAAATGCTTGTGATGGTTTTAGACCGGCGAATGCTAAAGTCATCATTCTTTGAAATGAATTTGGGGCTACTTTAAGACCATAAGGTAATCTTTTGAAACGGTAGGTACCATTGTCTGCTGTAAACGATGTTATATCTCGGGATTCTGTTCTTAATTCTATTTGATGAAAACCGGACATTAAATCTAAGCAAGAAAAATATTTTGCTCTACCTAATTGGTCTAGAATATCGTCGATTCTTGGTAATGGAAATTTATCTGCAGTTAATTTTTTATTTACCTGTCTATAGTCAATAACTAGTCTCCATCTTTTATCGTTATTACCTGGGAGTGATTTTTTCGGTACTAGTAGAATAGGACTATTGTATTCTGACATTGATGGTTCTATTAAGTCGTCTTGTATTAGCTTATTTACTTGTTTATTAATTTCTTGTTTGTGAGCTTCTGGTATTCTATAGTTTTTTACATAAACTGGGTTGTCGTCTTTCATATAAAGTTTTTGTTTGTAAAAATTATTAGTGGTTATAGGTTCTGATTCTAATGCAAATATATCAATAAATTCTGAACATAAAGTATTAAGTTGAGATTTAGCAAATGATGGGAAATTTTTATTTAATCTTTCTAATTTTTCTTTATTATTTGCTTCATTTTTCTGTTTATTATTTATAATTATGTAGTCGTCTAAGTTTTCTGTGTTAATATTGTAATTTTGAATAGTTGCATTTTTATCTGTTGTATTAATAATTCTAACAAATGCTTGATTTGGATTTACTATTGAATTGGCAATAAAAATTCCTTCTGCTAATTGTTGATGTGGTATGAATAATTCAGTATTGTTATTTTTTATGTGAATTTGTCGAACTACTTCTGATCTAGCTGGTAATGATATGCAATTAATGGTTGGTTCATTTGTCATTTGAATTGCTATATTTTCTGGATAATCATATGGTCGTAATATAAGTCTATCTTCATTATTTCGGTAATCTAAAATGCAATTATACTTTTTAATGAAATCGAGTCCCAAAATTCCGTCGCATGGGATTGGGAAGTCATCTTCTACTATGTGAAATTTGTGTCGAATCAAAAGATCGTCACCCTTTAAATCTGTTTTAACTGTTCCAAGAGTGTTTGTTATACCCTGACCAATGCCTTTTAAATCTGTTTTTTGTAATTCATTAATTTTAACATCATTTTGAATTTGACCCTTTTTTATTAGTGATATGTCAGCTCCTGTATCTATTAGGAGAGTTGAAGTTGAATTATTTAAAGTTGTTTTGGTGGATATGTAGCTGTTTAGGTGTAAATTTAGTACACAAATTTTTTTTTTTATGTTTGGAGTGGAGTTTGTTGGTTTTCCTGCTGGGTATAATTACGTACATTGCGAGTGTTGTTGGTATTGTTGCGATTATTTTGTCGCTGTTGGTTACCAAAATTCCTATTTTGTCTTTGTGAGTAATTGTTGTTTGATCTGTTAAAATTGTTATATCTTTGATTAGATCGATAATTTCTATAATTGTTATTTGGAAAATTTCTACGAAAGTTGCCGCGGAAATGATTTTGTTGTCTTATATTCAATATTGCGTTTGGGTTGCCTGTTACTTCAGTGCAACTGTTTGTAAATTTTGAAATTGCCTCGTTCATTGAGGTGAACGTTCCGGCTTGCATGATTAGTTTTACTTTATCATTAGAACAATTTTTACACATAGCCTTTACAGCTGCTTGTGTAGCATATTTTCCTGCTAAATCTGAGGTTAACCCGTCAGATATATATGCTCCTTCTAATGATTTTGTTAATTTTTCGATTTCAGTAGTATATTGGTTGGCTGTTTTACTGCGTTGTTGGATGTTTAGCAGTTTTGCTGTTAATACTTCTACTGATTCGCCTTTGATTGATCTTTTCAATTTTAATTTTATATCTTGTATTGTATTCTCATTCTGAATACAATTTCTTGCTGTGCCTTTTAGTTTTGTTTTTATCATAGACACTGCAAGTGCTTCATGAGCATCCTTGATTTGGTCAAGAATGTCGAGTGCATCTATGAAGCTATTTAGATTTTCTGAGTTGCCATCAAACTCTGGTAGGACAGATGAAGCTGTTTTAATAAAATCTACCGCTGTCTGAGGCATTGTGGATGTGTTTGAATTATTGGTACTTTCTGAATGAGTTTTAGTTTCTTCTTTATCGTTTGAAGAATTTTTGTTTTCGGCTTCCGTTGGATAGTCCGGTAGTAATAAATTTGTGTCAATTTTTATGTCTTTGTTGAATGACGTGGGTACTTGTTCTTCAATCTCGTATCGTGCTAGCGATGAAACAAGTTTATCCCTGACGTATAGGTATATTTGGTATGCCTGCTTTTGATGATCGGCTGTAAGCTTACTATTTATATTCCTCAAGGCGTTTCCTATTCTATTTAATGCATCTATTATAAAACCTAAATGCTTAATAATTGTTTCTCTTCTAATAAAAACATTCTTGTTAATGCACTTGTATGATTTTTCTGCAATTGATTTTTCATTTAGTAGTGATGCATATATATTATCCCAATTATCCATTGAAAAGGATCTATTCGGTATTGATTTTTATACCTTGTCTAATCCATTTGCACGACTAATATATCGCTTTTTTAAAATTTTGTTGTGTACCGAATAAATCTTTAGAAATAAATTTATACAAGATACAATTGCAATAACAAGAAGAATAAGCTTTATTGAATCTAAAGCTTCGCTGTGATCAATTTCTATGGAGTTAACTACATTTGCGTTGGGTTTATCAATTTTTGATGTTGTTCCACCCATATTGATTGAATATTAAAAAAAAAATTCCTAAAATCTGAAAATACCGAATTTTTCAAACATGCGTTGTGTTTCTTCTATTTTTGTCGTGGGGTTAATGACGTCTTCTAATGTTGGTTCCCTAGTCATGCCTATGATACGCCAAAGAGTCCTTAAGGATTCTAATTCCCTTATTAAGTCCCTGTTCTCTATTTCATTAGGAAGTGAGCCTACTGAATTCCTTGATTTAGGCATTATAATCACAATAATTATTTTTGTATGTATATATATTTATTTATTTAATTAAATCATTAAAATTAGTATTGTTGTGGCTTAGGCCAGAAAAATGTGTATATGTAAAAATGCAAAATTTTTAGTATCGAGAATTGACACGGCAAGGATTTTTGGTCTCTTGCCCTTCAATAGGCAGCCGCAAGGTTGCCATAAGATTAGTTAGTGATCAGTTAATAAGGCCATTAGTAAGCCTTTCAATCGCTATTAGTTTTTTTATATGCTTCCGTTTTGCAATAGAATCTGCGAATACTAGTTGTTGGTAGAGTTCGGCAACTCGTCGCCGCGCTTGGTATTTTTTACCACCACGTCTCCTGTGGTATAAAGGTTTCTGTGGTTGTGCAGGTTCTCTGCGAGCTGGGCGTTGTTGCCGTCGCCTGTACTCCTCGATTGTAATTGCTCTAGGACCTTGTCGTTCTGGCTGCTGTTGCTGTTCTTGTTGATGTTCGGGTTTAATTTGTTGTTCTTTTTCTTGGGCTTGTTGCTCTTGTTGTTGTTCGGGTTTATTTTGTTGTTCTTCTTCTTGGGCTTGTTGCTCTTGTTGTTGTTCGGGTTTATTTTGTTGTTCTTCTTCTTGGGCTTGTTGCTCTGTCTGCCGCTCACTAAAATACTTTTCCCATTTCTCAAATATTGCGTTTACTTCGTCCATCACCATGTAGTGTAAACGACTGGTTAATGACAGGATCTGGCAGGATCAATGGCAAGGATCCTGGTGTGTTTAACAGGCAAGGATCCTGTTTGTCTGGCAAGGATGCTGGCAAGGATGTCTTGTTTAACTGGCAAGGATCCTGTTTAACTGGCAAGGATCCTGTTTAACTGGCAGGATCCTGTTTAACTGGCAGGATCGCCATATTCTGTCGCCCTTTCTTCGGCGAATAAAACAAGTATTTTGTGGTCTCGCTATTAAGACAGCGAGTCAATAATTGATTGTTTATTGAACAAAATCAATCCCTTTTATACACAAAATTTCTTATGTACTACTTATTTACTATAATACATATTTACACTAATTCTTACTAGCTATGTAGATATGTATGTATATATGTACGGCTTATGCATTTAAAGTGTAGTCAAGTGCCCGTGCACATACATACGTACATACGACTTAGCTTAAAGGCAAATGCGACAAATCAGAAATACGGCGTCAGCATAAAATTTGGCTGTTGTTTGTTTACGTTATAAATTTTAATAAATGAAATAGGTTGAATGCACTTTTAGTGCATTCCATATTTTTGTGTTTTAAATTACGAGTTGAATGTGCTCAAATATTTCTGACATGCTACAGTTGCCAACATTTCCAATTTTGCCGAAAAGGGAATTTTAAGTAGAAGGGACTTTTTATAATGCAAATAGTGCGATAAGTAATTTTTTTCGACCGTAATTCTAAACGGCTTAACGTTAAAATATGATTTAAAAGTAAATAATAAGTAGTGAAAAAGTTTATTCATCCTTTTCTTACTATTTTATATAAATTGTATATACATATATATGGTTATGGTTTCCGTAATTCAGCATGAATTGTCCTATAATGGCGTCCGACAAAAAATTTGGTCGGTCGGGCGATATCATTATGACACACCAAACATTTTGCCCCCTTTCCCCCATTGCTAATTACTAAGAAATCTGTTTCCCAATTGAAGTTAAACATTTTCGCAGCAACCTGATTACTTGAAAGTAGCGCGGCGAATGAGCACGATCACAACAAAACCGTAGTGTCGGCATCACTGGTTCATACAAAATGCTTATATGTGTGCGTTAGCAGTGAAGCTTATCTTGTGTACGTGTGAAAGCAGAAGAGAAGAAATTGGCACGCGTGCCTATGGGATGGCCATCTATGATGTACATACATGTGTAGCTACAGAGGCCAAAAAAAAACTAAATCACCTTTTCTCACAATTTTAGTTTTAACAGATAACGTGTTTTGGAATGGAGCACCCGATGTGTTTGAACAAATATAAATTTTTTGCAATAATTGCTTTCTTTTTCTAACTAAACACCTACATATGTAATCAGTGGCGCACACAGAAAAAAATTTTGGGGGGGTTTTCAATATCCAACGGAAAATTAAAAAAAAATACTTAAAACTCGCCCAGACAATTTTTACTTAAATTTATGTTTGGGGAGTGGACCTACGTATGTACACATTAAACAAAGGCACCTTTTAAATCTCAATTCATTGCATTTTCTCTATATTTAAACTAAAACTAACAAGTAAGGAAGCCTAAGTTCGAGTGGAATCGAACATTAGTTACTCAGCTGTATGCTTTCATTGTTTGCTTGCGTTTGTTCGATTAGTATTTTATATGAATCGAGTGCGGCATAAAGTGGGCGCAGCCACGCATATTTTCAAAATTTTTATCAATCATCCAACTAAGCATATAAATATTATTGTTAGTGCAAATTTGCAACCCTTTATGACTTCTAATTACAAAGATGTCACGTTACAAATTCCCAAAAGGTTTTCCAGAAATATCTTTGTTAAAAAGTAGGCGTGGTCATAAACCGACTTCGCTAAATTTTTGACCATGTATTACCACAAGTTATTAAAGTGTACAAACTGATTTTCGTCATAACATCTTAATTATTTGTAGAGTTATGTGTTACGAAATCTCGTAGATTGCTTTGTCTGAAAAGAGGCGGTGCCATACCCATTTTCCAACATTTTCTATTTTTTTTATGTCTATAGTTGGATTCATGACACAAAATTTCAATGACATATCTTTATATTTAACAAAGATATCGCTTAAAATATTTTTATTAGGCCATTTAATAGTTCCCATATATATGGGCGTGGTCGTCAATCGATTTTGGCAATTTTTCGTCCAAACATTTTCCTAAGTAAGTAAATTACGCGTACCAAATTTCATCGATATATGTTCTACGGTTTCTGAGTTATGACCTATAAAACTTTCAATGTTTGCCCTTAATAAGTGGGCGTAGCACCGCCCATTTTCCAAAACTTCACCATATTTCTTCGTAAGGGCCTGAGCTGAATACGTAGGTGAAATTTTGTCTCTCCAGCTCTATTAGTGACTGAGACACAAAATATCCGATTTTTACTATATGGGGAAGGTGGGCGTGGTCATGGTCCGATTTCGCTCATTTTCAATACCAACCGTCCCAGGCTCGATACCAACTTGTATTCCAAATTTCATCAAAATATCTCAATTTTTGCGCGAGTTAGAGTGTTTACAGACGGACGGACATGGCTCAATAGATTTCTCTTTTCACCCTGATCATTTTGATATACATAAGTTTATATCTATCTCGATTATTTCATTCTGCTACAATCCACCGTTATGTGATTAAAACTGTAATAATCTGTGTACTAGTACAGCTGAGTATAACAAACCTCTGCTGATATCCACAGCATACTTTTAGGGAAATGTCTCCACACTGCTTGTACATCCACGAATATTCATTGATTTTACAACATGCATTTACACAAATATTTGTGCATGTAACATCTTTTATAACATTATTTTTTGTATGGTGTTGTTAAATTTTGGGGGGGGTTTTAACCCCAAAACCCCCCCTTGAGTGCGCCAATGTATGTAATTCATGGATAATTTGATCATACCTATGTATACATATGTGTGTAAACAAAAAATCTCTATGGTTAATTACGTACAATGTCTGTCTAGAAAATATGTATTTAATAGGTAGTACCAAACAAATTTTCTTTCTTCTTTCTAAATGAGTTGATTCACTTGTTTAATTTTATTGCTCTTTATTTATATTTTGCACAAATTATTTAAAACAATTACCTAGTGTGTACTGCGCCATTTTGTCTTTTAAACACTCTTATTTACATATGCACATAAGTACATGTTTACGTATGTACACATACCCACCAAAAAATCGAAGCCTTATTTAAGAATTAAAACAGCCGATATAAAGGCTTACGAAATAAGGCCTAAAAATTATAAAGGTAGTAATATTATTTGGCGTAAGGCTTAAAATAAGGCTGATTTTCCTGTGTTGATATCATCAGGCCACCATGCGAAATAAGGCCTGTTTTGTCAACAATAAGCAACACTTTTTTGCAGGGTACTCTGAAAAAAAAAACGTTGTAAATCGAAAGACTTTCGCAGTTAAATCAGCTACTTTCCGCAGTTGAAATGTGCCCAACAACGCTCCGTTGTTGTTTCAAAGATGCGGGTGTTTTTGATTCAAATACTTTTCGTATTTAAATTAACAACGAAAACTGTTGCATCAAATAACATTTAAGCTAACAGTTTTTGCTTTTGGATTAACAGCAAATATTTTTAGTCCAAAAGCAAGCACCGTCGATTCAAATACTTTTCGTATTTAAGTTAACAGTTTTTGCTTTTGAATTAACAGCAAAAGTTTTTAGTCCAAAAACGGGCACCATTCAAGCAAATACTTACGCATTTAAGTTAACCTCCAAAAAATTTTAAACAATAGTAATTTTTGTTTAATATAATGGATATTATTTTATTAATCTTGCAATTTTTTGTCCTTTAGAGTACATATGTACATACATATGTATTTTTTGAGAAATTGAAATGTGATCGATTTTTTATACATCTTAATTATGTATAATAAAATTAAGACTCAGTATAAAACTAAGATTAATATTTTTCAAATGAGATATTTGGTGGTGAGGTATGACAGGTATTGTAAAATATACAGCACAAAAAGAATGCTGATGTGGTCCCAAAGGGTTATTAATTTGAATGCATCAAAGTACAAAAAAATTGGAAAAACTATTTTACTGCCGAAACTAGATGTTTTACCCTTCAAAAGATTGCCCGTTATGAAATGGTTAAGAGTGCCCGAAGACTTTATTTTTTGATATTTTCAAATGTTTGTTGTAAAATATTTGGCTCTTTAAAGTATTTCTTTAATTGATGCTTTATGTCGCAGAGACCTCCTTCAATTATATTTTCTTTTAATATTGGGTAACCAGAAGCAAATACTTCATCGAGTTGTCGTGATATTGTAAATAATTTCGGTGGCTTATGAATACCAATCTCTTCAAGTTTTTGTAGCAGTTTGTATTCTGAACAAATATTTTTAAAAGGTTCATTTACATATTCAAACAATTCTTTAAATTCGTTTCGCTTCTCAGAATCAACGTACTCTACAAATTTTTCAAAAGACATTATAATTGTAGAAATTATTTATTTTTTTATTTATTTTTTTCAAAGCCTTCTTTATTTATGCTTAAAAAAATTTAACAGCAAGCGAGTTGTCTAATCAACAACGCCCGTCTTTGAATTAACTACGGAAATTTGTTGAATCAAAAACTTTGCAGTTAAAACAAATACTTTTGCCGTTGAATCAAAGATGGAGATTCAACAGCGGAAAGTTGTTGATTTAACTACGGGTATTTTTTTTAGAGTATCCATATGGACGTACATACATATATGCATTGTAGATTCAAATGTATGCAAGTGCATGTGAACTTGTAATCACAAACAATTGCCAATACCTAATTTTAGCTAACAGATGATAAATTGTTTTCAATCGACTGCAAAACATGAGAACATGCTAGTCAGGTGATTTACATAGCTATCCAGAGATTAACATACGGTGTCCTCGTGCATTAAGGTATACTAGTATCGCCGGTGCTCGAAATTCGACCATGCAATTTATTTTTTCAACTTTGTATTGGTACAAAAATTATTCCTTTTCGCGGAAATAAGCAACACTTTCCAAATTCCAGCTGTACCGCAACACTGATTTGCCCTTTTGATCACGGTCCAACGCGAAATCATGTTCAAAATCAAGGCAGATCTAGGAAGGTAGGCCCGGTGGCGAATTAAGAAATTTCCCATGTATTTTGTTATTGTAATTGGTAGAGTGTAATATCAAAATGATATTTCGCCGTCGTTAAAATCTGATTTCGCTTGCCTATTGGCCATGATGTGAATTCGCTTTGATTTTGACATTACACTCTACCTTTGTAAATAAAAACAGTAGTTTTTCAATTCGCCGCCGAGCCTACCTGTTAGATATGCCTTGGTCAAAATTAAAATTACTTAGTGTGCTCTCCCGCACTCTCTCTCTCATTTTTCGCTTTAATGGAAAAGCAATAGGAGATATTTTGGCCGCTTTGTTTTTGATCTGAGCGTAAATTGGGCCAATGCATATAAAATAGAGAGAGCGCTTTTAAATTAAAGCGACTCTTCAAATGTGTTTACGATATTTGTAAACACGTTTACGATATCTATTTCTCTTAACTAAAAATTTTATTTATTAATTATAAACAAATCAAATAATTTATAGAAAAAATTATATGCCTATGCACTGCTCCTGACTCATACGAACACATCCATATCAATTTTATGTGGGTATGAGTATGTTAAATGTGCTAAACAGCCTGGCAATTGTTTGTATGGAAAAAATGTTAGCCTATTAATATATAGATTACTATATTCACATATGGCATCCTAAATCATAAAGTGACACAACTCGAAAATTCAAAAATTTTCAGGAGAGCCAAAAAACTTTTTTCTTTTTTATAGGCATTTGTCTAAAATTCATTTTGATGTTCTGGAATTTGGTTTTAATGGACCAAGACGGATTTTAAAAAAAAATAAAAACAGATATCGCCAAAAATTAACCAATCCAGTATGCACATTAAATTCAACCCAAATTTTGTGCTGAATCCAAATATGAAATCAGAATTAACCCGGATTTTCTCAGAACTTTTTTTGTTTCAGATTTTTATAAAAGTATGTACACCAATAAATTTCGACCTCCTGAGCATGAAAATGAAATCCGTTTTCCAATACCTTGTCGCACTTTTCCGGAAAATGTGAAAAACTAGCGTTACCATATGTTAGCCGTGGGTCGTCTAGGGTTGGGATGGGCAAAAGTTGCCCATTTTCCCTCAAAAATTCTGCCAGCTGAGACTTTCCTTGGTGAGAGGGGATTTCAAAACAAAGGAGGGGGACGAAAATTTGAGCGAGTTGTGTCTGTATTAGTGACCATAATGGGAGAAAAATTATTCATTAATTGACAATTGAATTTTTTTTGTTACTCACAAAATTTTCAATTAACCCTATGTGGTACATATTATAGAAATATGTCGAGAATCTCACATAAGAATGTTATGGTTAAAGTCAATAGGCTGTTTAAAATTCTAGAAATAAATACAATGGATGTGAACCTAGAATCAGTAAAACCTTAAGTTGTGATGGGAATCTCTTGATTTGAAAAGACTTTTGAATGTAGGAAAAAACCAAACCGAACGACCTTCGTGACCTACAAACCGCACCCACGTAAATGTTCGGGACCCCTTCTTCGTTTTTTGCTTCGTTGAACTAATTCACACTAAACTTTATTTTAGATATAAATAATAAAACTTTAATGGGTTAATTTTCTGTATCTCACGAATTATTACCAGGGATGCCAACTTTCAGTTTCAATTTAAGAATTTTTTCGGTGGATTTTGTTTAAATTTATTTAAAAATAAATTGACGCTTAAATTACTTATATAATATTTAAGAAAATAAATTAATGTTTACAAGTTTGAAAGCAAAATTAATTTAAATTGTTATATACACGCTTTAACAAATTTCAAAAAAATATCCATACAAAAAAATCAATCCCTAAATGTTTCCGAAAATCCCTTAAAATCGGTGGTCTCCATATCTGGCAACCTAGAGTAAAACTCTGCCATGCTCTCTTATTTACAAACACATATGCAAAAGAAACATATACGTACACGGCTGTTTCTTACCCCCCGGTTCAAATTTTGTTCCCCTATCCTCCATAACTTCGCTTAGGCCCTCTGCTACGAGCTCTTACCCATCACTAGTCTAGGGTACAGGTTTTTGTTTAAAGGGAAATGATATTTGGAAACATTTTTTTTAATTAAAAAAAAACACATTTTTAATTAACTTTATTGAGATTTAAGTAGGTTTTAAGTAAAGTTATGCAAATAACATATTTTTTTTTAAATGCTTCCATATGTAGGGTTGGCCTATTCTGGCCAATAGCATATATTGCATTTGTTGTAACGTTAATCCTCTACAAGCAGAAAATTTATAAAATTCCAACAAATTAATAATATTACATTAGTTAAATTTACACAATGGCAGAGAAAATCACACGAAGCCCAATAAAAAAAACCTGTACCCTAGACGACCCACGGCTACCATATGGTAACGCCTTTAGAAAAATGTAAAAAAATTTTGGAAAGAAGAATTTTTTCTTTAAAAACTAGTTTACATTACATAGATAATTTCATTAGCTTTCAAAAGGTGTAATTATTTGAACAACTTATTCCAAAAGTTATACAATATACTTATATTTACCGACATGCCATATCTGAAAACGGGAATTTTCAGTACTAATTTTTGTCACCTCATTTTCACACGCCATAGCTTCGCCATTTGAGTATAGAATAACACGATCTTTACTTTTTGCAAAGCGACATTAATTTTTCATTGCAAATTGGCATTTTTCTGATGTTTTTTCTTTTCCTTTTGTTTATTTTATTGTAAATGTAAAGGGATGTTTTGCGTTACCATATGGTGCTAGTGGGTTGATTCGGGTTAAATAAAGCTATGTTTTAGGGAATAACTCTTAAATTTTTTCAGCACAAACAAATTCACAAATTTTGGATTTGGAGCATTTATTGTACCTATACAAAGCGCGGTCAGCGAAAATCATCGATATCGGATGACTATAACATTGAAATCCCATATCGCGGTTTTCAGCTATAGAAAAAAAGTGCATTCTTCTATACCGGAAAATAAATTATAATTTTAATATATTGTTACTATATTGACTTTATTTAAACTTTGATTCGCAAGAAAATTTAAGATGCACACATATACATATAAAGCAATTTTGAGCACTCAACTTTCAAAACCTGAGATCAGGTTATATCTCGAAAGCGACTCACCCAATTTTAATTCTGATTTCATATTCAGTATTTTTGGTTGAATTTGATGTCTGGTTAATTTTTTTTTTGGATTTTTGTCCATTTCTTATTTTCAAAAATTCGCCTTGGTTTATAAAAAACAAATTCCCGAACATCAAAATTAATTTTAGACAAATGTCGTGGAAGAGTTTGCTACTCAGAAAAATGAGAGGAATTGGTATTCAATGGCACGATATCGATTAATTTCCGTCCATACAAATCACCCCGGCCTAATGTACATACATATGTATATATATTCATGTATGTTCTTATGTTAGATTTCGCTCTACATAATTTACAGTTTATTGCAATGTCCTAAATATTTTGTTACTCAAAAAATATTGCACATATGCAACAGATCGTCGTTAGATCGTCTAGTCGTACTGGCAAAATAAAATGTGGAGTGCGGTGAACTTTTTTTTTCGATATAGTCTAATGTATGAGTGTGCTAAATTTAGCTGATCTCTTCCCGATTGCGTCGCGAGTCTTGGCACGAGTTTCCACTGTCTATGTGTATACGATGTTTTCACAAACACCCAACTGAACAAACAGATTCGTACAATAAGAATGCACACCGATGTTGCACTAATTTTAATCGCATGTTGCCATTTTATATCTATTATGATTACGTCAAATAATAAAAATGTTAGCCTATTAATATATACATAGATATTCTAAAGTAGATACACGAAATGGTATGTACTGCACTATTATGGGTTGGATTTTATGGAATGATTTATGACTTTTTTGTTGTTTGTTTTTCCGACAGGGTAGGAATTTGATTTATTGTAGAACGATTTTCCGTCATCCCTTGTGAAGTTTGATTTATTTACAAACCGGTTTAGGGGATGCTCCATCTTCAGTGTCTTTTTTCGTTTCGAAACTACCAGACTAAACAGATGACTTTATACAATAATGTTCCTAGCAAATTTGGATTCTGTATAAAACTTTAAGAAGAAAGGTCTTCTATAGCATATCTCAAATCAATTTCGAGCTAGCGTATTTTCAAAAATAGATAATAAGGAATTACATATTTATTTTAAGTAAAAAAGTGGCAGATCTTGCTTCCGAGATTTATTTATTTGTTTATTTATTCAATTGCAGAAGTCGATGAACATACGGTTAATTCTTACAGACTAGACAAATTTGAAAATACTTAATACTTAATTTTAATGAGATCTTCACCTAAATTACAATATAAAAACAGTTTACTATAGATTATATACATAAATACGTAGCAATAAAAAAATATCGATAACGTCTAAGGATATTACTCGAGTTAAAAATATGTAACATATTTGTTTAGCCTTTCCTCAAGAGCAAACTTAGTATATCGCACACTAAATCAAAAAGCGTTACAACTCAAAATTCAAAAATTTTCAGGAGAGGCAAAAAACTTTTTAATTTTTATAGGCAATGATACGGGAAAAGGCTATATATAATAGTTATTTCTCAGTTAAAAAAGTCTCTGATGGAAAAGATTTTTTGGCAGCCGCTAGATTCTGTATTCTGTGTACCAATTTATGGAAGAAACCCGATTTCGAAAAATTTTCAGTTGTAACGCTTTTTGATTTAGTGTGCGATATGTTAGGCCTAAATTTAAAGAGTTTGTAAAACAGTAAAACTCAGAAAGTGACATATTAATAGGAGCATTAGCACTATATGCCGTTTTATTAAGACCTATATGAAACAGTTCGGCTCCTACTCGGAACATTACGAGTAAAGTATAACCTCTCGACAAGGGAGGGGCAAACAACCCTTTTGGCGCGTTGTCCGAATATCATAGTTCTTGTATGAAGGGAAGGGAAGGACCCCAGGAATGTAATTTTAGGGAAATATCATTTTTGGCAAGAATGTCACAAACGCGATATTGGTAATGTACTTGTCGATGCGCGGTTTTGAATTTTAAACGACGAGAAGCAGTTTTGGCAAAATGAAGAGAAGATTTTGTCATGAAAAACGAATTAAATAAAGAGAAGAAAGTAATTTAAACAAGTAAGGAAGCCTAAGTTCGAGTGGAATCGAACATTAGATACTCAGCTGTATGCTTTCATTGTTTGTTTGCGTTTGATGGAAACACGGCGTATTTTATAGAAAGCGAGTGCCGCATAAAGTGGGCGTAGCCACGCCCATTTTCAACATTTTTATCAGTCATCCAACTAAGCATATGAATATTATTCTTTGTGCAAAATTTCATTCCTTTTTTACTTCTAGTTACAACGATGTCACGTTAAAATTCCAAAAGGGTGTTCCAGAAATATCTTTGTTAAAAAGTAGGCGTGGTCATAAACC
Organism: Urophora cardui; assembly: GCA_960531455.1. Lineage (NCBI taxonomy): Eukaryota > Metazoa > Arthropoda > Insecta > Diptera > Tephritidae > Urophora > Urophora cardui. The sequence goes on from OY482671.1 coordinate 100,456,057, forward strand.
GATTTGAATAAATTTTTGCGTGTCTGTTCACACAAGTCATAAAAGTTTATAAACCAAGTTTCGTCATAATATCTCAATTATTTGTCGAGTTATGGGCTCCGAAATCTCGTAGATTCCTTTGTCTAAAAAGGGGCGGTGCCACGCCCATTTTCCGAAATTTTTCTATTTTTTGTTTCCGATCTATTGTGGAACTCTTGCCACAAAATTTCAATGAATTATCTTTATATTTGACAAAGATATCGCTTAAAATGCTTTTATTAGGCCACTTTATGATACCCATATATAAAAGTGGGCGTGGTCGTCAACCGATTTCGTTAAAATTTTGAACATGTATTACTACAAGTAATGAAAGTGTACACACCAAGTTTCGTCATTATATATCAATTATTTGTCTAGTTATAGGCTAAGAAATCGCGTATATTCCTGCTTCTAAAAGTAGGCGGTGCCACGCCCATTTTCCAAAATTTTTGTGTTTTTTGTTTTATGTCCATAGTTGGACTCCTGCCATGAAATTTCAATGATATATCTTTATATTTGACAGAGATATCGCTTAAAATGTTTTTATTAGGCCCCTTTATAGTTCCAATATATAAAAGTGGGCGTGGTCGTCAACCGATTTCGACAATTTTTCGTCCAAACATTTGCCTAAGTAAGTATATCACGCCTACCAAATTTCATCGATATATCTTCAACGGTTTCTGAGATATGACATATAAAACAAAGTGGGCGTGGTCATGGTCCGATTTCGCCCATTTTCAATACCATCCGTTCCAGTCTTGATACCAACTTGCATTCCAAATTTCATCAAAATATTTCAATTTTTGCGCGAGTTATCGTGCGTACAGACAGACAGACGGACGGACAGACGGACAGACGGACAGACGGACGGACATGGCTCAATCGATTTCTTTTTTCACCCTGATCATTTTGATATATATAAGTCAATATCTATCTCGATTATTTTATGGTGTTACAATCCACCGTTATGTGATTAAAACTATAATACTCTGTGTACTAGTACAGCTGAGTATAAAATAATTTCATCACCAAGATGGCCAACTCTTTCAATAGCTTGACAGATTGACAGTGACTAAAATGTCAATAATATGTGATATGTATACGTGTAAATACAAAATGTACTACATACATTTAGATTTGTTCAATATCTATTAATTTTCAACTCAAAAAATCAATGACCTACAAATAGGACGTTTGCTTCAAATTCCCTCTTGTACGTTTTTGTGCTAAATAACAATTATGTATGGTGTGAGAAATTGTTTTTGGCATTTATTGGATGTTCTTTGGCGTACAGAAGAACATTCTAAAAAAAAATAAATTATATAAACAAAATTAATGTATAGGTGCTCGCGAAGCTCGAGAGTCACCCAGTACTCCGCCCAGCCCTAATCCAGCATATGCAATTGAGAACACCGAGGATCATGATGGTATGATGTTAACTAAATGGCGTATACATATGTATTTTATTTTCAAAATGTTATTGTTTTTAAATTTATTAATATGTACTATATACATCCATTAAAAAAAGCATTTATTTATTGGTTCATTATTTTATTTACTTAATTATTTGCTATTTTTACTTTTTTAATTTATACAATATAAGTAATACTGTGCATTATTCGCGGCTTAAACTGTATTAATGAGGGATTAGGAAAGACAATTTTTTTCACTGCAAATACACATTTACACCCAGGGAAAAAATATTATAAATTCAATGAAAACGCGCTTAACATAAGCGTATTTAAAAGTGGTGTAAATACAAAAATTTTTATTTTTAAAATGTTGATTGTAAAATCAATTAAAAACATTTAAATATTAAAAATATTTATTTTTATTTTAAGCACTATGAGATTTTGAATTTAGAACTTTCGTTTTTATTCCATTCGTTTTAATTTTTAATTTAATATGTTTTTCTTTCAATCTAAAATATATTTTTATTTTCAAAATTTCATTTTGATATTAAAAATCTAATTTTTAATTTAAAAATTTAATTTTTAATTTAAAAATTTAAATTTTCAAAATAAAAATAATCTGGCTTAAAATATTTATTATAAAAATAAAAGTTTTATTTTTGATTTTAAAATGCTGTTTTTCTCTGAGTGTACTATTACGTTTATGATTTTTTTCTAATAACAAAATTTTATTTAACCAACATTTCATTTACTTTTTGTTTACTTACTTTTTGTTTATTTCCTTTTTGATTATTTCTAATAAGCCTTTTTTAATATTACGTTATTGAGTTGTCATAGGCACATTATTTAACCACATTTAACTCGCTACAATAAAACTTTCTACGAGCACTATTTTATTTTCTTACTTTGCCATCGAAAGTAATTCGCAAAACCCAAAAAAAAAAAAAAAAAAAAAATTTATAAATTTAAAAACTAAAACACTTTAAAAACCTTTTTCTGTACAGAAACATCGTACACATATTCGCAATTTCAGAAGTCGGGACGCTTTACGGCGCCAGCTACGGTTATTCCACGTTTCAAAAACTATTCAGTCGACGATTTTCATTTCTTGGCTGTTTTGGGCAAAGGCAGTTTCGGCAAGGTAAAATAATATTATCTAATGGTAAAGGCAAAGTACTTGTATACATATGTACATATGTATATTTTTTTAAAATAGACTATCGACATACATACTATATACTTATCACATGGGTTTACAGCTCTAATATATAATGTACATACATGTATTTCCCTTCCGCTTCCTTCAATTGTAGGTTCTGCTAGCTGAGCTACGCGACACCACCTATTACTACGCTGTCAAATGCCTGAAGAAAGACGTTGTGCTCGAGGATGACGATGTCGATTCAACCTTAATTGAACGCAAAGTATTGGCATTGGGTACTAAACATCCGTATTTGTGTCACCTGTTTTGCACATTTCAAACGGAGGTAAATAGGAAATAAAAAAAAATTGCAATTCTTTTTAATTTATTTCTTTAAGTGAAAATTTATTTTGGGCGTAAATTTTAGAAAAGCAGGAAGTTTATTATTTTTATTATTTCTTTTTATGTGTGTCAATTACTTGATATGCGTTGACAAGTTTGCCAATTATAGTTAATAGCGTAAAGTATTCCCCCACTAATTTGAACTAAAAAAGAATACGATAAGTTGAAAAATGTTATGATACGCTATATTTCTTACTTTTATTAGGCATTTTCATATTTTAATTGCTATTTCCTCAAAGCGAGTGGTTTTCATTTATAATTGACGCTTTCACATTTCAACCTTACTAATCACACAAATAAATATTATGATTTTTAATTGACACGTTCTCATGTATAATTGGAAATGGTGTAATATTTCTGGCAACGATCTGCTTTGGCTTTGATTTTGTGTTTTATTTTTTTTTTTTTTTTTTTTTTTTTTTCGAAAAGGCCAACTACAAACAGCAACTAACGATTTTTCTTTTTTAATATTATGCTTATACACTTAGTACAATTAATTCACAAGCATAAATTCATTTAATTGTTCATTTTTATTTATTTACATTTTGTCATTGTGCGAATATTCATTTAACCCTGACGTAGCCGTCGTAGTTTCGATGTTTTACATCTTGTGAAAAACTCACAAAATATATTCAAATTGTACACCTGCCGGTTCGATATGTTACACACCATACAAGACACATGACATAAACTCACGCCTCTGCCCACATACATACACACATATGTACATCAACCCTGCGGCAAATGTATGCCAAAATGCTCCCAAACACAAATTAACTAAATTAAACATTTGAGAAAAGGTGAAATATTATATATAGCCCATTGTTGGTCCGTCCCGTCATTTGTCGTTGGTGATGGTGATGGTGATGTAAATTGAAATAAACATTTTGTCATAGGCAAATCAGGCGTTCGATGGCCAAACATTTTTCGAATGTGGATCAGGGCATTAGATTAAATTGAATGTCGGCATCGATTGCGTATAAAGCCGTAATATAAAATGCAGCGTTCACGCTTCACACATTCCGAATTTATGTATGCCCGATTGAATAGTGGCGTAATGATTTTTGTAGCTATGATATTCGCCGCGATTTGAAGCAATTCAATTTTTATTTCAGCAAATTAAAAAAAAAAATATATTAATTATTTTAATTTTATTTATTTAAATATTATTTATTAAATTTACTAAAATAAAATGATTTATTTATTAAAAAGTGAGTGATGAACGCGTCCCTTTGGCAAAAAAAGAAAGGCTGCTTCTTAAAATTTCCTACGACTGTGCCATAGGGTGCTCTCTATGTGTAGCATATTTTGGTCTAGGATATTTGCAATCCGTGCTATCTTGCTATCGTGCTATGGATAGCGAATACCCCTATTATCTTCTCGCTGAGCTCTTTCAAAAATCGAAGAATATCAGTTGATTTGGGAGATTGAATCTGTCGCTTTCTGACTGAGGTTCTGAATTGCTTTATACTATTCCCTTCCACTAGCGTATTTTCCTAGCATATTCCAGTTATCTGGGACCAGTAATTTCTCCCTCAACTTCCTGAGCTCATTTTGTGCCTATTGATAGGAGTAGCTGAAGCGATAATAACCGCTGCCTTCCCTACAATGTTCTCGAGAGCTTTCATGCCGTCAATAAGATGCCATAATTTCTTGAATCCAATTTCCCAAAATTAGTAATCCTGTTACCCTCGTCATAGAACGGATGTTATAGTAGTTTAGTAGTGTAGTAGTATGGTAGTATAGTAGTATATTAGTATGTTAGTATAGTAGTATAGCGTGCAGTATAGAAATTGTAGGAAAGATTGTGTTGATGACAGCAGAGAAATTTGTGCTACATTGATTAAAACTTCTATTTACTCGTTGGAGTCAAAATATTGATTTCTGGTATAGAACAATCTGTGAATGTTTTCCTAGTTTTTTACTCGTACATTTTATTCTTCGATGGTAAACGCCAATATATCTGATTGAAGATTTACTACAAACATTTTTCAGGAACTTTTCTTACTGTAATTATAATAGGATATTTACGCCAAGAACATTACTTTTAAATAAATTTTGCTTTCCATGTATTAATATACACACAATAACTCTGCTTTTTTTCGTATTACTCTTTAGAGTCATTTATTCTTCGTGATGGAATATCTCAATGGTGGCGATTTAATGTTCCATATACAGGAAAGTGGTCGGTTTTCAGAGGAGCGCGCCAGATTCTATGGCGCTGAAATCATATCCGGACTAAAGTTTCTGCACAAAAAGGGAATCATTTACAGGTACATACATACATATGTACATACGGCTTAAGGCCTATTAGTCCAGCATGTTTGTTGAATTTCCTCTGCATTATCTCTGTTTATTATCTCTCTTTACAGAGACCTAAAATTGGATAATGTACTGCTGGATTATGAGGGTCATGTGCGAATTGCTGATTTTGGCATGTGTAAATTACAAATCTACCTCGACAAGACGGCAGACAGCTTTTGCGGTACGCCAGATTATATGGCGCCTGAAATCATAAAGGTATATATTTACATACATACTCGTATTTATGTACATAAAAATTCAAAATTAATATTAAATCAATTTCCTGAAATCTTTTTAGGGCGAAAAATACAATCAAAATGTCGACTGGTGGTCATTTGGCGTTTTACTTTATGAAATGTTGATTGGTCAATCACCGTTCAGCGGCTGCGATGAAGATGAATTATTTTGGTCTATATGTAATGAGATTCCTTGGTTTCCGGTTTATATCACAGCTGAGGCGACGCACATTCTAAAGGGGGTAAGCACTATCTTTTTATATTTTCGCAAATCACAGGTACAGTTAGCTGCTGCTTTCGATACTAAAATTATATGTACATATTTATATTTCACTTTTATCTTTGCAGCTTCTTGAAAAAGATTACAACAAACGCATAGGATCACAGTACAGTCCCGCCGGCGACATTAGTGATCACATATTCTTCAGACCCATAGACTGGGATTTGTTGGATAAGCGACAGCTGCCGCCTCCATTTAAGCCACTTGTGGTTAGTAACAGTTTTTTATAACTTATGAAATGTATACATACCAGTGATCTGCACAAGCAGCTTGTTTGCCCTTTTAAGCGCTTGAAATTTTTTCCAATCTCTCCCTTGCTTGGTTTGCTTTTAAACAAACAAGCAATAGCTTGTTTACAATTTTTTCAATCTGCTTAAAAGCGAAACAAGCTGATTGAAAAATTTCCAAGCAAGCTCTTGCTTGTTTGTTTAAAAGCAAACCAAGCTAGCGGTTGCTTGAAAAAAAAAATTCAATCATTTTCAAGCAAATTTCAATCAAAAGCAAGCAGGCTGGAGGAGATTTTCAATCAGCAGATCAGCAGATTTCAAAAGCAGATTTTTAAGAAAATCTTTCAATCATTGGATGTGAAGGAATAGGCGCACAGAAATGGAAGATGAACTCAATTCTACCAGTATTTTTCTGCAGATAATTGTAAGAAAATGAAGGACAAAGCCTTTTGTACATATTTAAGCATGCATATACCCTGCAAAAATTCCTGGTTGTTGACAAATCAGGTCTAAAAAAGGTGTATGCTGGCAGGACTGCTTCTGTTATGCACTCACTCTGTCTACTCCTAACTTTCTAATACATGACATCAACAAAAGAAAATCAGCCTTATTTCAAGCCTTACGCCAAACAAATTTGCTACCTTTATAATTTTTTGGCATTATTTCATAAGCCTTTAAATGTGCTGTTTAATTCTTAAATAAGGCTAAAATAGTTTGATGGGTATGTCCGCAAATTTTGCGACCAGCAGTTTTTATATGTAAATAGTCTTGTCGAAATGTTCAACATTCGACCCAAAAAAAAAAGAAAATTTGTATGTATGCACATAAATGTATGTTTATGAGTACGACATTGAAATTCCCAAAGGAACTAAGAAATTATGGAAACAAATAACTAGCGGGAATGTGACAAAAATGCAAGTAGCTTAATTGTCATTAGATTCTCACCAGCTTGTAAGTGGTCAATTGAGTAATCATTCCAATGAAACTACTGCTGTATGTAGTATTATTATAAGCAAATTCACTTTTGAAACATGGAATTTAAAGAAAATCTGCCATCATTGTACCTGAAAGAGTAGGCGCACAGAAATGGAAGATTAACTCAAATCTGATCTAGTATTTTCCTGCAGATAATTGTAAGAAAATAAAGGACAAAACCTTTTGTAGATATTTAAGCATACATATACCCTGCAAAAATGCTTGTTGTTGACAAATCAGGTCTAAAAAAGGAGAATGCTGGCAGCACTGCTTCTGCTATGCACTCACTCTGTCTACTCCTAACTTTCTAATACATAACATCAACAAAAGAAAATCAGCCTTATTTTAAGCTTTACGCCATACAAATTTGCTATCCTTATAATTCTGTGGCCTTATTTCGTTATTGGTGGGTATATCCGCAAATTTTGCAACCAATACTTTTTATATGTAAATGGTCTTGTCGAAACATTCAACAATCCACCCTTTTGTCTCCAAATAAAAGAAAATTTGTATGTATGCACATATGTACATATGCATGAGTGTGTTTTTATGAGTTTTTATGAGCAAAGTGGAATGTCCGGCGAACGTAAATATACCTGCAAAAAATGCGATTTCTCCGGGACGTGTCCGGGATCAATCGCAAGGGAGCATGCGACTAATACAAGTTTACATCCCTTTATATGGAGCGAATTGATCGTATTTATTCGAGCATGTCCTTTGAAGAGACTAATTGTTCAATTTGTATACCCGAACAGGTACAAATGTAGATTAATCGCTTTCATCCAATTATAGAATTAGCTTTTATCGTGTAGTGAAATCTTTTAAAAGAATTAAGTATTTTCTGAAAATATTTTAAGTTTTGAGAATGCATTATGCGAGTGTAAAAGACATGTGAAGAATTTTTCAAAGTTGTTAGCCAAGGCTGTTTCTTATAAAATTTCTTTAAAAATTATAAATGTTCATGCCTATTTAAATATTTTACAATAAGTTTTACTTTTGTAAAAAAATCTATTCAATAAATTAAAAATTTTTTAAATAGTCAGTATTGAGTGTATAATTGTAATTGATTTTTCCCGTTCGGTACGAAAGGGATTAATTTACATTTATACCCGTTCGGGAAAAATCGAGGCCTAATTGTGGACTCATTGTTCCCGAAAGAGATCAATCCGGGATAAATCTCTATCGGGATTATTCGCACATTTTTTTCCGGGATATGTATTTTGGTCTGTTACAAAAGTAGGTAGAATGCCATACATGTATATACATGCATATGTATATTTTGGGTTTTTAACAAAGTAGGTATAGAATACAAAAAGGATAGAATATTGACGCCTTTGCAAATAGAGGATAGGTAATTACACAAGGCCATTCATATGTACATATTTACATACAAAAATATTTTCCTTTGTTGACAAAAGGATAAAATACTGATGCGTATAGAAAACAGAATGTATATACATACATACATGTGGTATGTGCATACAGACAAATATTCTTTTTTTTTGGGTCGAATGTTGAACATTTCGACAAGACTATTTACATATAAAAACTGCTGGTCGCAAAATTTGCGGACATACCCATCAAACTATTTTAGCCTTATTTAAGAATTAAACAGGACATTTAAAGGCTTGAAATAAGGCCAAAAAATTATAAAGGTAGCAAATTTGTTTGGCGTAAGGCTTGAAATAAGGCTGATTTTCTTTTGTTGATGTCATGTATTAGAAAGTTAGGAGTAGACAGAGTGAGTGCATAACAGAAGCAGTCCTGCCAGCATACACCTTTTTTAGACCTGATTTGTCAACAACCAGGAATTTTTGCAGGGTATATGCATGCTTAAATATGTACAAAAGGCTTTGTCCTTCATTTTCTTACAATTATCTGCAGAAAAATACTGGTAGAATTGAGTTCATCTTCCATTTCTGTGCGCCTATTCCTTCACATCCAATGATTGAAAGATCTTCTTAAATCTGCTTTTGAAAAAGCGAAATGAACGCTGATTGAAAATCTCCTCCAGCCTGCTTGCTTTTGATTGAAATTTGCTTGAAAATGATTGAATTTTTTTTTCAAGCAACCGCTAGCTTGGTTTGCTTTTAAACAAACTAAGCAGTGCTTAGATTGAAAAAATGCAAACAATCCCAAGCGCGCTTGTGATTGTTAGGTTACAAGCGGCGCTTAGATTGTTTGTTTCGTTGCTTGCTTGTACAAAACAATCTGTTTGAAAATTCAATCTGCTTGTGCAGTTCACTGATACATACATATCTATATCTCTCACTTTTTTCAGAAACATCCATTAGATACACAATACTTTGATCGTGTTTTCACCAAAGAACGAGTGCGCTTGACGCCCATTGAAAAGGATATTCTACAATCGATGGATCAGAAACCATTCTTGGGCTTCACGTACACAAATCCTCACATAACATTGGATTAAGTTAGTCATATCAATGTATCATATCAAATATAAGTTTAAGTATTTGTAGTTAGAAATTAAAGTGTGATTGGAAAAATGTGCCAAACTTCGAAGACACACTAAAAACGTAAAAGGGAAAAATGGCGAAATGTGCGTGAGTGTTGAAATTTTGTTTGTTAAACTAATTTCCGGTTTTTAGTTTCAAACCAGTATTTAAAAGTAATGAATGAACTTACATAGATTAAGTAAAGTTAAGTAGGCGAATCAATGAAAAATATTTGTGTACATTGGTTGTTTGCGCTTTCTTAGTTAACAAATAAAAAAGAAATACTTATTAGCATTTGAATATAAACAATTTGTTTGAATGCATGTGTACTCTGCTACACATGTCTGTGCACGCGTCTGTGACACTTTGTAAAATATTCGCTAAATTGTTATAGTATACTACATAATATGTACATAAAAAAATATAATATATGGCCGAATAAATTACATAAATAAATAATATCAAAAACATACGTAAATACATAGAAATTAAATATTTTATTAAGCGGTTAAAAATCTTAGTGCTGGTCTCAAAAAATATTTATGTACATACTCGTACATATATATGTTTGAATTAGAAGTCCCTTTATTGTGTTTTGCATAATTTATATGTATGTACATATCTGTGGAAATTTGCAATAAATAACTGCTTAAGTCAAGGCCAATTTAACACGATGAATGTCAAATTCTCGTGACCAAAATGTCATAACCGCAAGGAGGCCGATATAATTTGACATTTATCTCACGAGCGAATGATAGAGAAACTCAGAGAACGATGAATTTGACCAATAGTAAACTCGAATGCATGTATAGAATATGCAGAAGTAAACAAATTGCATAGCTGTTGAAGAAGAAGAAGAAGTCAGCTGATCTGAAGAGCCGACCTGTTTTGTGGGCCCAGACTTAAGCCTTAAAAATTAGTTTGCCGCAAATTGAGTTTAAAGCTTTAAACTCACATTTGAAAAAAAGTTAAAACAGGTACTGAAACCAAAGCTAATGAAAACTATAGGCTAGTATAAGGGCTATAAATGTCCGCAAGATTTCTGCGGAATTTATGTGCATTTCAAGAGATTTTTGCATTCAAACAACTTAGCCAGTTATTGCAAACGTTGGAAGATTACTAAGCAGATCCTATATCGACTTAAGCGTTTATTTCAGATATAGATTTAAAGAAAAATTATAGATTATAACGACCTATATTGCAAGTAACAAACATATGCCTGCCTGATGAGTTTTTCATTTGGAATAATCGCTTAAGTCGGCTTAAGAGATTTCAACAATTTTATTACTTAGAATCAGGGACCGAAAATAACGGTTATTTTTTCTGGTGTGGTGAAAAGGTTACGCAAAAATAACCTTTATCTTCTTTTGGTCCTTAATAACCATTATAAAAGCAAAAAACCGTTTTGGGTTTGAGTAACCGTTATGGCAACCAAAAAAGTGTTTTGGGCTTGAATAACCGTTATGGCAACCAAAAAACTTTCATTTGATACCAAAATCGGCCAGAAATATTGACAAATAAATAGGCTTGATTTTTATAGCTGACCAAAAAGCAATAAAAATCTAAATAACGGTTATTCAAGCCCAAAACACTTTTTTGGTTGCCATAACGGTTATTCAGGCCCAAAACAGGTTTTTGGTTTTTATAATAGTTATTAAGGACCAAAAAAATTTGTTTTCTCATGATAATGTTTAAATATGACTTTTACCCCATTTCTCTTATAACCGTTACGTCCCTGCTTAGAATGCGGCAAAATTAATGCAAAAAATTGCAAAAACTGCTTATGTCGATGTAGGCATATTTTGCAATTTAAGTAAATATATACAATGGTTCTTAAATAGACTTTAGCGATTTATGCAAATGTAATTTGGGATCTACGATTCTGAATTAGCCGTTTATGCACTTGCCAATAACTTTTCTATAAATTTGCATAGAAGAGTGTAGATTGGACACAAATTTGCAGATTTAAACTGGAAACACCCTAACATCCTTAACTCAAAATCTTCCTAAGTGAACTTAAGCAGTTATTGCAAGGGACTACAGATATGTATGTATATTTATATGTACATATATATCTAATGATAATGTCGTTCGCACACACATTTGTTTTTAGAATTGTATGGTTTACAAGCGATCAATGTTAATTGTAAATAATCAATTAATAAACTTGGAAAATATTAAAAAAAATAGCAAATCTCATATTGCATTATCTGGATTTGTTGATGTGTGACCCAATTATTTTGTATCATATAATATCATTTGTTCATTAATTCCATTGCCTATGTGCGAACACCAAATTCAGTAATGCAATTTAAAGATTAAATAACACAGTTAATTTGGCATGTCTGAACATACTTAATAGTATTAATTAAACATATGTACATATAATCAAATATAACAATGCCTTACAAAAACCATTTAATAAAACGATAACAAAAACGATTTGTACATCAGCAAATCACTCACATGAAATATTAAACGCTGTTTACAAGATTTACACAATATCTAATAACCTAATACGAGAGCAAACATGATTAATTGCTGCGGATCGTATGTTAAATGCGAATTAATGTTTTAATTATAAATCACTTTTTTATACATATGTATGTATGTATGTTGCTCAATATAAGCATTTAATAAATATGCAAATACAAATGTATTATGCTTTGCTTAAACGTATTTGATGTTGTATCAACCACACATACATATGTATACCAACCGCATTATCTCAATTAATCCCAGTGCATTTGGATCATTTCGTTACTGAATTCATAAATGAAATGCAAGTGTATTTATTAACCTTCATGATGGTTTCGTCAAACCGTTCATAATATACCTACCCAATATGCGTGAGTCAAACTTGTTTAAAATCTTGGAGAAATTTGGTCGTTCTCAAATGGATATCCAATTTGTATATCAAATGGAGATCCAGATTTGGTTTTCAACTTGAGTGCCATTGGAGGTCAATTTGAGGTACTAGTTAAAAGTTTTTCATATCATAACGCTTTTAATAAATTTCTAAAGCTTTAATGTGGATGGCAATGTTGGTCAGTGCACTTTTTGCCTTGCCCTATTAATAAGTAATTTTTTTCTTCATATTAATATAATTGGAGATTGATGTTTGAGTTCAAATTGATATCAAAAAGTTTCGCAAGTGGAGAACTAAGATTATTTACGTATAAAAAATGTGCCGTTTTCCTTGAAAATAGGTTGGTTCTACAATGGAAATACAATGGAAAATAAACATTGGAAATTGGAAAACGAGTTGGATATCCACTTGAGCTCAAATCAATTTCCAACTCAAATGTTTATTGGGTATGAACATGCATACATAGGTAGGTAGTCCAACTTCCAAAAGCAAAAGTATTAAGTTTTGCAAAATAAGAAAGCACACGAAATTTAAAATATTGGTTCATCAACTAATTTGTGCCGATTATTGCATAGCGGGGTAGACAATTGACTTGCACGCAAGAAGTCTTTGGTTCGATTTCGGGAACGATCAAGCCATACAATTTCACTAATTTTTTTGTTTTTAAGTAGCGGTCACCTGAGAGCAGTATGGCAGTAACAATGAAAAAGCTTCCCACCAAGTGCAATTAAAAAGCACAAATTATCTACAAAAGAAGTTTGGCCCAAAAGTCTTTGACAACTGTATTCGTCAACTACAGGTGTTTTAACTGGCTGTCAGTCGGCAAACCTTTTTCTCATAAATAATACATAATCAATTTTATGTGATAAAGTGAATGGAAACAAAGCACGCGACAACAAATTCATATCGAAATGATAAATTAACAGATACACAAAATTACAAACGAAAATAAAACAATAACATAACGTAACAAATAAGAAAGCCTTTGCTCGGGCGGGAATTAACATTGTATAACCAGTTGTACGCTTCAATTTATATAGTTTGTTGAATTTATGATTTTAAATATTTACACGTTTGAGAAAAACGGAAAATATTGGATTGAGCTGCCTATTAGTGCGTCTTTTGAGTATAGTATAATCGTAATTTTTTATCATTAAGCCAAAATTTGTTACTCATTTATTGTACTTGAAAATTCAGTGTTTTATAGAAAAAATGGAAAAAAAGTGCAATACCAAATCGAACCTAAGTACAATGTTCAGGTAATAATACCAAAATAACTGGGATTAAGTTTTGTAGAATATTTAAATGCATGAGCTCCATAACGAGTAAAATTCTTTCTTTTGAACAGTCTGAACAAAATAGCATTTGAGAGTGTTAAAATTTTTTAAAATTGTTCACCGGAAAATTTATGGTCTATAACTATTTTCTATTTAAATTTTTGTATTAATTTAAAAATTGTTTGCTAAGAATTCACCTGATATTAAAAATATTTAATATTCCCAATTGTGAGAATAAGTGGTTTCATTATAAATAAGCAAATCATTGCCGCCGCACGCTGGTTATAATAACATACCGGACCCATTGAACCCTTTCATTTATTAGGCTGTGTGCCAATCGGTAACATTTTTCTCTATGGGAAAATGAGGTAGAAAATTTTACCATGTTGAGAAAAAAAACACAATTTTGCTGTGCCAAACGGAATAGAAAATTTTGACAGTTACCAAGATAAACTTTTGGGCGAAAACGGACAACGATACAATTTTAAAACGTAAAATGAATATAATTGTTGATGGCAATATTGATGGATACAGAAGAAATGTATTCATGTAATGATCTGATGTTATTTTGTTTTTAAATATTTGTGTTACTTGTGTATGTATGTAATTACAAAATGTCAAAATTTTACCTAGCCCATTGAGCTAGGTAAAATTATGACACTAGAATTCACCACGAATACTGCCAAAATTTTACTCCCTTATGTGAAAATTAAATTTTTTCTACCGATTGGCACACAGCCTTAATATTAAACAAATATGTATACATATGTACATTATATCTGTGGCTACAAGCAATAACCGCTTAAGTCGACTTAGGAAGATTTCGAGTTATATATACCAAGTTATTCTCCTTTGAAAACTCTATATTTCTGTAAAACCCCCATGCTTATAACTTAATTCAATCAAAAGTTATAAACAAAAACATTTAGGCTTAACTTACAATAGTGTTATATTAAACTTGCTATACTTATCAAGCAAAGTAGATGTATGCACTTAATGAAATTTCTTCATAGCATTTGTTTTATTTACCGAACTTGATCGTAACATTTTGGATGGCTCACTGATTTTGCGTCCATATTTTTTCATCGACTTTTATGATTTGTTAAGAAACGCCTCCGAATATAAAAATCAATTTATCTCGAAATCATATTTTTCGACTTAAGCGATTATTGCAAATTCCCACAGATATATCTTCTATATTATTAATAATGTTGTTCCATCTTCTCCGCATGCTTTTGCACACAACAGAGCTGTCTCAATGCGCAAGCATATGTAGCTAACTTTATGCGTTTTCACCAAACTTACCATGCAATTCTGAACATGTTTGGCTGGATGTGGTGTGTAGGTTCAAAGAAGTAGAAACGTAAAAAGGTAGCAAAAGCAGTACAACAAAAACACAAAGTCACGGAATAAGTAGGATAAGAAAGAATAAGTCGGAAAGAAATTGAGGAAAGAAAAGAGCAGAAATAGAAATAAAGAAGTAGGTAGGAGAATTTGGAACACCAACAACATAATAGTAGCAGTGACAGTAGCAACAAACAATTATCCAAAAACTATAGTTGCACTTTAATTATAAGAAAACATCTAGAAAAACTGTCGAGTTTCGACAGTAGGCAGCACTCTAGTATATATATATATTTATGTACATATGTATGTACCTTGTACATAGACATATATGTAGGTAAATATGTATATCTAATAATTACCATCGCATCACATAGCTGTTTTCTTCATCTCTCCCCGGCGATTCATGCAGATGTTACAACGGTTCATAGAAATGAAACAAATTTGGGTTAAGATAATTGTATTTGGCATTTTTATTTTATTAATAGCCTGTTATGCGTTATCAAATAGCAAAAGCAATACCAAATTCATTAATTATGCATTAACATATACTATACGTAGGTATGTATGCATTTATCTATGAAATAAAAGTTCGTTGATGATTGCCAAATTCATCGAGTTTGTTGTTTGCTGTAAGTCTTTTGTTTTTTCATATAAATGATTGACCCTAAGCTCAGACATCACAGTTGCGGTTACCCGCTAGACCATCACATTTATAACTATCTTTCGTTCAAAAGGGAATACCAAATGAATGTAAATTAAATGAAATATTGTGTCCTTAAATAAAACATTGTCATAAACAATTCCAATTTCCCTACAGCTTTTCGTTTGTATACTCACCACTTTGGTGGCTTTAAGTTCAGCTGGATTCTTAAGCTTAGGAGGTATTGGCGGAGGAGGCACTAGTGGTAGCGGTGGTGGAGGGTACAGTGGAGGACATGGCAGTCTTGGAGGCTATAGCGGACATGGAAGATCTAGTGGATTTGGTGGACATGGTGGATATGGTGACACTGGAAGCAACGGAGAAGTGAAGACTTACCAAATTATTCACGAAAGTGGATCAGCTTATGGTGGAGGCTTTAAAGGACAGAGTGGACATGGTAGCGGAAGTGGCCATGGAGGATTTAGCGGACATGGTAGTGGAAGGGGCCATGGAGGATTTAGCGCACGTGGCGGAGGAGAAGTTAAAATAATTAGAGTTATACATGAGCATGTAAGTTCAAGTGGGGGTCATGGTGGTCATGGAGGTCATGGTGGAAATGATGGCCATAGTGGTCATGGTGGAAATGGAGGGCAGAGCGGACTTGGTGGGTATGGCGGTGGCATCGGTAATGGAAATATTGGAGGTGGCGAAGTAAAAATTATCAAAGTAATCCATGAGCAAGCTTCCACTTCTTCGGGTCAATCTGATAACGTAGGTTATAGTTATGGCGGGGACGGAGGACATGGTGGATCGCTGGGAGCATTCGGTGGCAGCCATGTAGGTGGTCATGCTGTGGGAGGTGGGGCATATGGTGGCGATACCAGCGCGAATGATCATGCAAACATTGCGGGTGGCTATAGTTATGGTATCGGTGTTAACGGCGCAGGCGACGGCGGTGTGGTGAAAACAATTAAAATCATTCATGAACACAGCAATGGCGCTGTGGCCGGTGGTTATGGAGGCGGTCATGCAGGTGATCATGGAGGCCATAGCCTAGGTGGTGGTTATGAAGGAGGTCATGGAGCTGGTGGCTATGTTGGAGGTCACGGAGGTGATGGTGCGGGTGAAGTAAAAACAATTAAAATTATTCATGAGCAAAGTGATCATGCCAATGGAGGTGGTGGTGATGGTGGAGACGGTGGTTATCACAGTGGAAGTCACGGTGCAGCAGAAGGCGCAACTGGAGATCATGGTGCGTCTGGTGGTATTAGCTATCTACCCCCCGTAAACGAGTATTTGCCGCCTAGTAACAGCTATCTGCCACCAGCGAGCCAATAAGGGTATTCAGCTTTAAAGTAATTAGATGTAGAGTCGTAGTTGTAGCTAATTTCATTTGTCATTACGAGTATACTTATTCCATTTCATTTATAATTTAAGCATTATTACAATAAGAATATATAATTTTTTTTCTCGTTCAACAATAATAAGTTATACCCACATGGTATTTGGAAGATTGTTTTATGAACACTGACTATACCGATACATCAATATATCGATATTTTTAAAATAGTATATTTTGAATTACCGTGCATCGATAATCGATAATTTTTTTTGCCAATTCGTGCCAAATTCGACATTTTTCCTACATTTCTGATTCGCTTTGAATTTAACAGAAGACATTTTTTCCGCGGTGCTTTAGTTTCCATTACTTACATCTGTAAGCAATGCTTTATGATTCTTATGTTTATGCTTCAAGATTCGTAGAATATTTATAGACCCACCCAATTTTAACAACAAACATCTAGTAAACTATAAGCCTCCGGCAAGTTTGGATTTCAGTTTTGAGATCTGTGAGATCACCTCTAACCCCGTGAGAAAGTGGGTTTTCGCGAGTCGTGCTTCCTTAATGGAAAACCGACCCTTTCGATATATTGATATATCAATGTTTTCTTAGCGATTAATAATTTGAATGCTATTTTTGACTGTTAGTGGTTATTTTTTCTAAAAAAACATTCAATTTTCATTATTTCTATTTAAAAACTTCAGAAAATTTCAAAAGTAATAAAATCAAAAGTATTTGTTTGTTTATTTTTTCAACAGCTGTTTCTTACTTTGGCAGCAAATAATTTCAGGGAAAATTTTACTAGCTGAAATTTGGAGCTGTCTATGGCTCTCTTCTGCTATTTTTTTGAATCAAGAAACGCTTTGCCAGCCGAAACTTGGCTAACTATTCATAACTAGCTAATAATAAACGAACCTAGTGATAGGAAAATGAGTAGAAAAGTATTAGAAAATGATTAGATATTAATCAGAAAGTTTCTGAAAAACAACCAAACAAAGATTCGAAAATGACCAGAAAAACGATTGAAAAATTATCCAAAAAAGGTTCGGAAATGACTAGCAAAACGATTAAAAATTTTCCAAAAAAGATTGCAAAGCCAATCGAAAATTATCAGAAATATGACTCCAAAAACATTCAATAACGATCAGAAAACGATTCAAAAATGACCAAAATAAGATTCAAAATCGAAAAAAATAAAATCGAAAGGGACTCGAAAATGATTAAAATACGATTAAAATAGGACTCGAAAACGACTCCCCAAGAAGAGTTGGACGTAGGGTTCCAGTTTCTACCGACGAAAGGCTCTTTTATGAACACATTACTATTATATTGAAACTAATAGCGTTTTCGTAAATATTTTCATGAAATTTGCTAAACAGGTTCCTATCCAGATTGAGATATTACGATGAAACTTGGTGTACACATTTAAGCGAAATCGGGTTATAATCACGCCTACTTTTTTACAAAAATATATCTTGAACGTCCTTTGGAAATGTGTAACGTGACAACTTTTCAACTAAAGGTATCAAATTTTACATTAATCAGAATATTTATACGCTTAGTCGGATCGTGGAAAAAATATTGAAAGTGGGCGTGGATAATATTACTTTTGTTTAGCTACTAGTGGCATGAGCAGAGTTCCATAAACATATATGCAGCGTTTATGATGTTCTGACAGGGTAGGAAGAAAGTGCTATAGTGGAACTGTGTATGAGGTCGTTTCAATGAACCGATTACAAAAGTTTGTTTCTGCGAAAAGTATCTTAGAAATAGGAATATACAATTGGTAGCCTTGAAATACTCGGCAAGTTCACAACCTAATAGACTACTGCTCCAAGCGGAGATATGAATAATGATATGAATAATGATAAGTTTAGTTATATTTTATTGCAAATATTAATTTTTATTATTTATTATTTATTAAACAAAACGTTTAAAGCAATGAAACGGTTGATACATACATTAATTGATTAAGATAACTTAAGTAAAATTATTTAAAATAAGTTAATAAAAATTAGCTTGGCATCAATTTACTAACAATACTATTCTTATAAATCAACGTATGTACATACATATGTATGTATATAGAGAACAAAAGTAGCTTAGACTTGTTAGCCCAAGTTTATAACTCATAACACATACATACAAACTTATATTTAAAAGTAAAATGGGACCACTAAAAGGAATTAGTCAATATTTTTTTGTATGCATTATTTATATACATACATATATGTATGTATTTGCGTGTATTAGTGAGTGATGAGTTTGGAATTTGTTAATTTATTACGTTTCGCTTTTAATAGCGGCGTTTAGTTTGTAACGTTAACATGTTGCCATTAATTGAGCTTGTATAAAAGCTGTATTTGTTTACGCATGCGCATGCTTCGGATAATTTAGTTAAATTTATGTATTTGTATGAATAATTTGTTTCAGATGATTTATGTATATACATATATACTTGTGCTAATACTAAATAGTACATATAAGTGAGTTTGAAAGCAACCGCATTGATGCATGTATATATATGTATATCGACATATAAATACACATATTAACGTACATATATACATAAAAATACGCCCAATAAACCATATTCTCAAACGTTGGATCTCAAATGCATCTAAAATAACCGTTGATAGCATTCTGAAACCAAAAAGGATTTTGGGCTGATTCTCAAATTGATAATTTCATTTAATCAAACCCAGCTCAAACGTGGTATGAATTAGACCTCTGCACAATACCATTTGCCTCTTCTATATTTTTGAATACTCTATGCATTGTACAATTAGTCACAGCACAATTTCAATGCAGATACGAATATAACCCATACTTTTCATTTGGAATACAAATACTATTTCTATTTGCTCTGTTGGAGCGATTAGTGTACACTATTCGCCACGATAGAATAGAACATAATAATAACCATGTTATGAAGTATTCGCAAAACCTTCTTGCTCCTTTGGTTTGTTTGTTTATTTAATGTGCATATGGCATTAAGGTGGACCAAAAAATAAAAGCCCAACAAACATATGTTCCATTTTTTAATGATAAGAAATGTTTTTCTTGTTCATTAAGGACTTTGAAAAAAATTATGTATCATCACTGATATAAAAGGAGAAAGAAATTTGGAGGCATTTGCACGACCTCAAAATTTTAATATATTAAGGAAAAATTTTAGGTATAGATTTCCGTATTATATTCGCATGAAAATCGAATTTCGGGAGAACTTTATTTCCTTCATAAAACCACCTTAATATGCCAAATAAGTTTCCTAACTAATGCCGAAAAAAAAAATCAAAAGAATCGAAGTATTGGTTACCGAGTTATTTTAAAATATATAGAACAGTTGGAAATATGTAGATCGTAAAAAGCTCTGGTTCGAAATTTATTTTAGACATATGGTTTCTTGGGCAAAAAAGCTTGAAATTACCCAAATTTTTATACTCAGCTGTACTAGTACACAGAGTATTATAATTTTGATTTCATAACGGTGGATTGTAACATAATGAAATAATCGAGATAGATATGGACTTATATATATCAAAATGATCAGGGTGAAAAGAGAAATCGATTGAGCCATGTCCGTCCGTCCGTCCGTCCGTACGCATGATAACTCGCGTAAAAATTGAGATATTTTGATGAAATTTGAAATGCAAGTTGGTATCGAGACTGGGACGGTTGGTATTGAAAATGGGCGAAATCGGACCATGACCACGCCCACTTTTCCTATATAGAAAAAATCGGAAATTTGGTATCTCAGGCACTAATATAGCTAGAGTGATAAAATTTTACCCACGTATTGAGCTCAGGCCCTTATGAAGAAATTTGATGAATTTTTGGAAAATGGGCGGTGCCACGCCCACTTATTAAGGGTCAAACATTGAAAGTTTTATATGTCATAACTCAGAAACCGTTGAAGATATATCGATGAAATTTGGTACGCGTAATTTGCTTACTTAGACAAATCTTTGGACGGAAAATTATCAAAATCGGTTGACGGCCACGCCCACTTTTATATATGGGTATTATAAAGTGACCTAATAAAATCATTTTAAGCGATATCTCTGTCAAATATAAAGATCTATCACTGAAATTTTGTGGCAGGAGTCCAACTACGGACATAAAACAAAACGTATAAAAATTTTGGCAAATGGGCGGTGCCACGCCCACTTATTAAGGGGCAAATATTGAAAGTTTTATAGGCCATAACTCAGAAACCCTTAAAGATATATCGATGAAATTTGGTATGCGTGCTATATTTACTTAGCCAAATGTGTGGACGAAAAATTACCAAAATCGGTTGACGACCACGCCCACTTTTATATATGGGTATTATAAAGTGACCTAATAAAATCATTTTTAGCGATATCTCTGTGAAATATAAAGATAATTCATTGAAATTTTGTGACATGAGTTCTACAATAGACCGGAGACAAAAAATAAAAAAAGTTTATAAAATGGGCGTGGCACCGCCTCTTTTTAGACAAAGGAATATAGGAGCCTATTACTCGACAAATAACTGAGATATTATGACGAAACTTGGTTTATGCACTTTTATAACATGTGTTAATAGACACGCAAAAATATATTGAAATCGGTTTATGACCACGCCTACTTTTTAACAAAGATATTTCTGGAAAACCCTTTTGGAATTTGTAACGTGAAGTCTTTGTAACTAATAGTCATAGAGGGATGCAATTTTGCACTAGCAATAATATTTATATGCTTATTTGGATGATTGATACAAATTTTAAAAATGGGCGTGGCTGCGCCCTGTTTATGCAGCACTCGTTTCATATAAAATACACCCTATATCGAACATACGCAAATAAACAATGAAAGCATACAGCTGAGTATCTAATGTTCGATTCCACTCGAACTTAGGCTTCCTTACTTGTTATAATTGCGATGTGTCCATTAATTTTTTTTTGGCCCCTACAAATCGACCTGCCCTAGTGTGTATGCATATGCACATACACACACTTACACTAGCAGCGTAATTTTGCTGAACACAACGTCTGGATGTGTGTTTATGAAAATATGTATGTACATGCATATATGTATTTCGATTATATTCGAAGTATTCGCAAGTAGTGTAAACTATTTGCAGAACCTTTTTAAGGTCATGTAATTGTCGCTACGAATAAGTAATTGTATTGGTTCTGTTTATGGTTGTGCTCTACTTGCGTTTATTCTAAAACGACAGAAACAAGTAGGTACTGTAATCGGACGGCCGCGAATATTTTGTTGGCCGTTTCGAATACATTCGTGCAGCCTTCTAGTATGAATGTAATGGAATTTTCAAGCCTATTTCAAGCCTTATAATTAAGTTTATAGCTGACGTTAGAAAAACATTTGAGAATGTACCTACACGGAATCTCAAATTGAGAATTAAGATTTTCTCAAACGTTCGAGATTTTTTTGTTTAATATTAGTTGGTGTTTACGAGATTGCTGGGAGCGCAAATAGCATTTGATATGTGTGTGGGTGTGTGTGCGAATAAAGTGAGCATGCCCTACATATCTACATATATTAAGGTCGGTATAAAAAAATATTTATGCATAATTTCGTTGCCTACCTTAATTATTTCATCATATTAAAATGTGTTTTCTTATATACCTACATATATCGTAATCTATTCCTTATAATTTAATTATAAAAAAGAAAACAATGTTTCATTGTCTTCATTACGAAGAGCATACAGCTCGCTCAGCTGAGTGTTTTTTTAATGGAAGGACTTTCAATTGCTAGGTATCAATCTTATTTTAAACGCATGTGTACTTTCATTTATAATACCTTTTCAGGCCTCTTCATACAAATGTGCATACATTTAAATTTAATTCTTTTTTACATTCTTAAAAGCTTTGCTTAGACTACAATTGGTTATAAAATTCTTACATATTACACTTTCATTATTTATTACATCCAAACATGAGTGTCTTATGGGTGTATGTGCAGTTCACAAATATCAGTGCATCTACTAAACACCTGAAAAGGCACTTTCCTATCAAAAACAAGAAGGGATCACACATATAAGCGTGGGTTAAAAAGTTGGCCAAATCTTAAATTAAGAAAATTCGTCAATAAGGGAATGTTTTCATTTATTATTTTGAAGCACGCACAAAATTCAAACTTCCTTTAGAAGAAAAGGATGCACATGCATACATAAATGAACATGTTTCTTACTAGGTATTTAAGTACAGAAAGACACAGTCTCACACTACTGTGTGAGTGCAGTCAAAGTGACACGTCCTTTGCCGTATACAAATCAGGATCGTTCGGGTTCTTGGACTCAATTGCCGTGCCAACGTCACTCGCACTACCACAGAGTGCATTCCATATGCAATTTGGGCCAATCAGTGCTGAATGGCGACAACTGATAAAGGAATTAAATTGATCTCAATTACACATTAACACATAGTCTCGAATTCTTTACTCCACATTGAGCTTTTCTGTGGCTAAACATATGTATGTAGAAGAGGATTAATTTTATTTTACATGCGTTTTTGAGAAGCGAAAATTTATCTTCTACTCTACACAGCAAACCTGTGCATATGTCGAACCTTATGTATAATAATTTTAATCAATTAGAATTTGCATTGATTTTTTTTTATATGATATAAACCAGTTTATTATAATTAGTAGTTTAAGGATTAGTTTAAGACTTACATATCGTTACCTTAATTCACAAAGGCCCTAACTGACAAAATAATTTTTTTACAGGAGAGCCAAAAAACGTGTTAAAATGAAAATAAAAGACTTTTGTGAGTTTGTAAAAATGCAGTTTCTGCACAAACAAGGTCCTAAATTAGATCTTGAAGAAAAAATTTAGATACATTGGATTTTGGCAATTTTGTGTCAGATAGGGCTTTTTTACACTACGAATTTAGAAAAAAAACTGTAGTTAGGGCTTTTTGTGGTTTGAATATTTATTCAAATTTTTAACTGCAATTGATTCCAATAACTTCAAAGCGCATTATAAATAACATTTCAGACTGTAAATATATATGTACATCATATATCGTAAAATTAATCCCATATTAATTTCAATACACATACATACATACATAATATAGGAAAATTTCATTAATTTCTAAAGGGCAAGTTTTCATAAAAAGAATGGCAATCTTTAGGTAATGATATTTATAGATCCTATAGGTTTTCCCATTTATTTTTAGAGATTGGAAGTTGTTGATTATGTAATAAGCTGGACTTTACTATTTCAAATTTTTTGCTTGCTCTCTGAGGTAGAGGCTTGTCCCGAAGGATCATATCCTAAGGCACGAAGTATGTTGACTGTGGAGTCTCCTGACATTCTTCCTGAAAAGGAAACACCATAATATAATTTTAGACGCACTAGGAATATACATATTACATACCAGGTCGAATCATTGAGTACATTTTCGGAATATTTTCAAAATTCAAAAAAAAAAAGCTATGCTCTAGGTGGTGAACTTGAAGTGGACTAGGATTTTTTCGAGCCTCGCGGATAAGTTGTACAAGTTGAGATGGTAAGTTTATTTGTTTTTTAGAAATTTTTCTTTCAATAAGAGAATGTGTAGCCTCGCATTCCATTTGTGTATGTCCTTTAACTAAATATTTATGTTCTATAGTTATTTTCCATGTAAAAGTTTAGCAAAGCATTTGATAACACAGTGTTACGATTTTGGCAAAAACAACCATCTAAGCATGCATGGAGTCCAAAATTTATAACTCAATACCTGCCAAACACTTTCACCTTGTACTACTGCATGTTGTAGCAAATGTAGTTAGGGCCTTTTATTTTATAAATTTTTAGCATATGCAGATAGGGCTTTTTAAAAAGTCGTATAACTTCGTTACTTTTGTAACTATCGCTTTCAAATTTTGAGGGAAGGTGTATTTTAATATATCCTACTACAATCTGCGAAAAACGCAGTTTCGAAAAAAGTGTCAATTAGGGCCTTTGTGAATTAAGGTAACGATATGTACATATAGAAAAGAAATCTTTGCTGTTTCATTTATTAAACAGCAGCACAAGTCATACTTACTGTCTAATTATGAATGACAAAATAAACAACAAAATTAACAGCATAATTATTTTACATTGAAACATGCACACATGCAAAACTAAAAATACTGTTAAACAATTTGAAAAAAGAAAGAACCCAAAAAAATACATTTAAATGCATACATAAGTGCCGCATACTACTTTAAGAACCTCGTACTCAACAAACTATTAAGCAAACCTGCAATGTTAAACTTAAGTATGAATAATTAAATATTAATCACCTGGACACGTTATAGCTTAATTACATACATATATAAATAACTTTTTTACAATTAATGTTTCACATTAAATATTGACAATGAGGTTTTGTAGCTGCGATAAAGTACTACTACTACCAAAATGGTGACTTTCTGGTAGATTACGTATTTGTAGTAACCAATGCTGACATTCGATGCATTTTCTATGTCGCTCTTCACGCGACACATCCACGCCCAAACTGTTCGACCAGGGATCAATGTTGTCTTGTATGATTGGCAAGAAATTGGAAAGGATTACTCGCAGCGTATCGCAGCCACGTGTATAGTGACTAAATAAAGAATAAAATAGAATCACCATAGTATCGTATAGATTTAGTTTAAATCTGCAATCGCTTACAATTTATGCGGACTCTGCAAAAGCTCATAGATTTCCGGTAGCAATAGCAGGCAAAGATCCAGATTCCACGAAGAGCTGCAAGAATATAAAATCATAAGCTGTGAAATTTTTTGTTTCCTTTGTTATTGTCGTGTATGGTTTTCCTGTAGAAGGGCCTAACAATTAAATTTTTAAACAGCTGGTTTGACACTGCTAATAGAATAGGCAGGCTTGTGGTTGCCAGGAGCATGAGAAATGCAGAGCTAGTTAAATTAGGAAGTATCAGTTCATTCTAATAAATTTAACAAATCTTATGACTAGGGCAACCAAAAATTGGCACAATCAAGTTTTTTTCTATGGTGGCTATCACAAAATACTTAATTTAGGGTAGTTTTTAACAAAATCTATACATTCTGACCTATTGATAGAGTTAAAAATTTCCAAATTCATAATAAATGCTAATTTATGCTAATTTAACTATTAAATGAAAATTAAAAAAAAAAATCTGCTCTTGGCTAATCTCTCTGGCGCCAAATCGGTTAATGAAGAACTTAATTAAAACTAAAATATTAAAAGAAACGAAACGAATAGACTAAATATAGCGTTTTTTTTTTTAAATTGGTAGGTTGGAAGCTATTTTGGTAGGAAAAAAGTTAGTTAGTGGCAACTCTGGTGGTGAAATGTGTATACCGAATCGTCAATCAATGAATTTTTGCAATTGACTTGCGCATCATATTTATATGTACATACATATCTACAAATATGTATGTAAGGAGCTGAGGAGCTAGTGCTATTTAGTTGCAGCTCCTGGTCCGCTTCGGGAAAAAGTTCATTTTCTTTGCTCTTAGAGTGCTTTCACATTACTCGGTGCGGTATTGGATCAATATTTTTAGTTTCACTGAAAGTGTACCGATAGCTTACCGACCACATATATTTCAATTGGGACTTTCGCATTATAGGGCCCTTACATGATGAAATCGCGTCTATGTGTGACTTGACGGTTTGACATACACATATCAAATCGGCATCAAATACTTCATCAAATTTCATTCTTTTCTACAAAGGAAATTATTAAAATACTAGCTGTACCCGGTCAAGCTTTGCTTTGGCTCACTTCCTATTATAGGCATTTGAAGCGAAAACGGCACCATTTAAAATAAGTTGGAAGTATCTAGATGCCGAACATACGTCGGGCTGCAGAGCTCAGCAAAAGTCAGATAACTTTAAAAAAGTGAAGGAAGAAATTAATATTTTTAAAAGTTTACATAGTCCTGCATTCCTCTTTTCATTTCGATGCCTTACTTTCTCAACCTCGTATCTTAAATAAGGAAACTTTTCAGGAAACAAAAAAAAACTGTTTATTTTTTTTACCGTCGTTTTTTATGTAAAAATTTTAATGCAATTATTAAGACATGAATTATAACTATGTGCACAATTAAAAATTATATACTTATCTATGTTCGTTTACGCATAAAACGAATTTTTTAAGATACGAGTTTGCTGCATTAACGATAATTTCATTTTTGAAACTTGATTTATAAGTTACTCGTTTGCTGCACTTATATGCATACAACGAAGATACTTCAAAACTATTAAATAAAAACAATATTTTGCTTAAATTCAATGTTTTAAGTGTTAGAGGATATTATAAAAAAAAAACAAGTAAGGAAGCCTAAGTTCGAGTGGAATCGAGCATTAGATACTCAGCTGTATGCTTTCATTGTTTGTTTGCGTTTGAGGGAAATACGATGTGATTTATATAAAGCGAGTGCTGCATAAAATAGGCGTAGCCACGCCCATTTTCAAAATTTTTATCAGTCATCCAACTAAGCATATGAATATTATTCTTTGTGCAAAATTTCATTCCTTTATGACTTCTAGTTACAAAGATGTCACGTTACAAATTCCCAAAGGGTGTTCCAGAAATATATTTGTTGAAAAGTAGGCGTGGTCATAAACCGATTTCGCTAAATTTTTGAGCATGTATTACCACAAGTTATTAAAGTGTACAAACTGATTTTCGTCATAACATCTCAATTATTTGTAGGGTCTTATCTTGTATATTCCTGCTTCTAAAAGTAGGCGGTGCCACGCCCATTTTCCAAAATTTTTGTGTTTTTTATTTTATGTCCATAGTTGGACTCCTTCCATAAAATTTCAATGATATATCTTTATATTTGACAGAGCTATCGCTTAAAATGTTTCTATTAGGTCACTTTATAATACACATATGTATATAAAAGTGGGCGTGGTCGTCAACCGATTTTGGCAATTTTTCGTCCAAACATTTGCCTAAGTAAGTATATCACGCGTAATAAATTTCATCGATATATCTTCAAGGGTTTCTGAGTTATGACTCATACAACTTTCAATGTTTTCCCCTTAATAAGTGGGCGTGGCACCGCCCATTTTCTAAAATTTTTGTGTTTTTTTTTTTTTGTTTTTTGTCCGTAGTTGGACTCCTGCCGCAAAATTTCAGTGATATATCTTTATAATTGACAGAGATATCGCTTAAAATGCTTTATTAGGTCACTTTACAATACACATATATAAAAGTGGGCGTGGCCGTCAACCGATTTTGACAATTTTTCCTCCAAACGTTTACCTAAGTAAGGAAATCACGCATACCAAATTTCATCGATATATCTGCTACGGTTTCCGAGTTAGGGCTTGTAAAAGTTTTACAGTAAAACTTTCAATAGTTGCTACTTAATAAGTGGGCGTGGCACCGCCCATTTTCCAAAATTTCATCAAATTTTTTCATAAGAGCTAGAGCTCAATACGTGGGTAAAATTTTATCACTCTAGCTATATTAGTGGCTGAGATACCAAATTTCCGACTTTTTCTATATAGGAAAAGTGGGCGTGGTCATGGTCCAATTTCGCCCATTTTCAATACCAACCGTCCCAGTCTCGATACCAACTTGCATTCCAAATTTCATCAAAATATCTCAATTTTTGCGCGAGTTAGAGTGTTTACAGACAAACGGACGGGGGATGACAAAACGATTAATACGCCTTTAAATATACATGTATATTAAGATAAGAGTTTGACGCAGTTATGAAAAAAGCATTGATTGAGATACCAAGATATTTATTCCTATTTTTTTGCTATAGACACAATCTATTCAGATAGGAATTTGTTGCAGTTATAGAACAGAAAAATAGGAATCGTTTGATATGAAAATCTCAAAATCGCATTTTTTTTAAGATACGAGGTTCAGAAAGTAAGGCATCGATTTGATACCATCGTTGCTTAAAAACATTCCGTGGAATTCGGGTCCACTCTTTTACCCATTATTAGGTACCGGGCCTAAGAATCACTATGAAAGGAGCTCTCTGCAGCAGCCCTGGTCATTCCCTTTCATTTTATATCAGTATTTCTCAGCAGCATACCGCGGTTATGCAGGTTCACATACCTATTGACCCACATTTGGGGCCTTGACCTAGGAATCATAATGGGTACGGCTCGATATAAAATACCTGCTCAACACATTTCATTTGATACCAATAGCAGTGAGAAATATCCCGATGTCATCCGGGTCCACGTTTCGCCCATATCTGGGGATCCAACGTAGGAATCTAAATGAGTACAGCTCTATGTGAAAGCCATGCTCCACGTTTATATCCATATCTGGAGACTTAACCAAGAAATCATAATAGATACGGCTCTACATAAGAGTCTTGCTTACCAATTTTCATTTGGTACCAATATCCCGCTGTGGTGCAGTGGGTAGAGTGCTCGCCTGCTATGCCAGAGGTCTCGGGTTCAAACTACGGTCCGAGCAAAACACCAAAACAATTTTTCTAATTAGTAAAAATCCAATTATTGGGTTTTTTAAGAGAAGCGGCCACCTCTCGGCAGTGGGCGGCATACCCTCCGAGAGTATTTCTGCCATGAAAAAGCTTCTCACAAAAAATGCATTCGCCGTTCGGAGTCGGCATAAAACTGTAGGTCCACCCAATTAGTAGGAAAAACTTAGGGATCGTAATGAGTTCATTTCTATATAAAATCCCTGCTCAACACTCTTCATTTAATACCAATACAGCTGGAAAGTTTTCCGGTGCCATCCGGGTCCACGTTTTGACCCAAATAGGGGACCTGACCTAGGAATCATAATGAGTTCGTCTCTATATAAAATCCCTGTTAAACGCCTT
The DNA here is from genome assembly GCA_960531455.1 of Urophora cardui. Classification (NCBI taxonomy): domain Eukaryota; kingdom Metazoa; phylum Arthropoda; class Insecta; order Diptera; family Tephritidae; genus Urophora; species Urophora cardui. Next base: position 100,485,763 of record OY482671.1, read on the forward strand.
TCATTTCAAACCAATATCGCTGAGAAGTTTTCCGAGGCCATCAAGCCTGTATGTCGATTAAAAAAGTGCAAGTTAGCAACGCATAATGGCATATCTGCTTGCGCAGCCACAACGTTATTTGAGTGCAGCGGTCAATGCTATTGGTTATGCTTTTAACATTGCAAGCATTAAATACATGTCATTATGATGCTAATTTCAATGTTAACGCCTGCCTAACATTTTATGTGTGCCAGTGGTTTATGCTGTTGAAGCATTTTTGCTGTGACTCACTACACCTTAATTTATTTAACTTACGTTTTCTCCATTATCGCGCCCAAAAGATCGACGAATACGGTGCGACCTGTTTTAATAGCTTGTTTTAAGGCGCCAACAATGTCATGAGATCTACAAAAATTAAAATCGAAATTAGATATGCATACATATTCGGTTATTACATAGTTTTAGGTATAAAATACATAGCAATAGCTTTTATTACCTTGTAGAGTTACGTATTAATTGCAAAGTGGCATGTCTATTGTTAAGTTCTTGATAGATTTGCTCGTGTGAGGCTAGCAACATTTGTATCTCCAAGCTATCGTCAATATTAGGCCGATTATTAAAACCTTTCGGATTAAAACTGCTCGGCGTTAGTAACGCAGGATCCGGTCGATAGCTTACTGGTACCTGTAATTAGAACACAAACAAATAGCTGTAGTATCATAAGCTTCAATCACATGACACACATGATTGCATTGCTAATTGTGCTAGCCACTACATATATTTTATATATTTTAAGTTAAGTTGAGATACATACATACGTACATATCGCACCCTAAATAAAAAAGTGGCACAACTCAAAATTTTTCGAAATCGAGTTTTTTTCATAAACGGGTATACGGAACATATCTCTAGCGATTGCCAAAAAAAACTTTTGAATAACTGTCTCTTTCGACCGAAAAATAATCATTATACCTGGCCCTTTGCCATACGATTGCTTGTAATGAAAAAAAGTTTTTAGGCTCTCCTGAAAATTTTTGAATTTTGAGTTGTGCCACTTTATGATATAGGGTGCGATATATTCACATCTTCTGTATTTCATTTGACTCACATTAACTTGTCTCTGAGCTGCTGCAGCTGCTTGTCGCGCTGGCGAACGCAATTCTAGTGTGGTACGTGATCGTGTCGGTGGCTTTGCATAGATTTGTACGCTAATATTCTTGTTACGTGCATTTTCCTTGTTGACATTGGATTGCGTTTCGTTAACACGTTTCGTTTTATTTACGAAATGTGACGAGGCCGATTTCTTCAATGACATGTTATCATCCAATTTGTGTAGGTCTGTGGAGCTTACCGATGACACCTGCGACAATTTACTGCGTTGCAGATTGGACGAGTGAATATGAGTTTTACTACCACTAGTTGGTACGGCTGTAGTGGTTCGTTTTTGTGCACTCGTTGTGCCCTTGCCTGATTTGGCGGCATTTTTAAACGATGGAATTTGTTGAGTTTGTCCTCCTCCTCCTCCTCCGCTAGCTGTTGTTGAACTAACCGCATTCGGACCATTGCCATATTGTTGGTGAATATTTTGATTTACAGGAAAATCTTCTACCATTTCTGTGTGCTCATAATTTGTTATTATGGGCGGATTACTTTCATTTAAATTGTATTCAATCTCGCTGGCATATGAATTTAGCATTGAAGGCATATGTAGGTAAATATCACGTTCTCCGGGAATTTTCAACGAACTGGGCCCATCGAAGTTGAGCGAACAAAGACCGCTAAGCGAACTGTAACCAGTGCTTGATGCTATAGACGTGAAATTGTAAGGTGGTGATGTAGTATTTGATTTATGCATCATCTGTTGATTCATGCCTCTGTAAGGTGTGTCAAAGTTCAACGCGTTGCTATTCATGGCATTCAAGGAGGTCATAGTAGAAGCTGATGCAGGCGGCGGCGGCGTCGGAGTTGTGGTTTCCGCCAAAGACTCATCAACCAATTCAAGACTTAAATTAGGTGATGAATGACCATCTATACTGGGACTACGGTTTTCTTCATTCTCCTCCACCAGCCTAGATGACTTGGGTCCTGTTATTGACAGTCTCAGCTTCTGGCTGCCACGTGAAAAACTCTTGCGAGTAGTTGAATTATGACTAAATGCGGCGGGTGTTGTATTCGATGGATTATAAAACGGAAACACGCGGTCAATGCTAAGGGCATTGATTGAAACAGCGTTTTGTTCGTAAGAACCACAAATCTAATAGGAAAGCAAGTATTTAATATGTATAGCATGGCATTTTTTAGCAAATGCGTTAACTTACCAATTTGCGATTAACAACTTTCATATCACCCAATGATGTCCAAGTCGATATTATATGATCAAACTCGCGATCTGGTTCCCAGCCAATCACCGAAATACCTGCTGCCGTACCCACAAAGAGGCACTCGCCATTTTCACTGTGACAATTATACCACCATAATATAAAACTAACACATTATACATATCTCTTATATGTATCTCTCACCTGAATGTAATGCATTTTATGGGATGTCCATAAAATTGGCTCTCCGCCTCGGTTTGCGAAATACGCACTTGACTTTCCAAATCGTAAATGCAAACGGTACCATCTACACGTCCGACAGCTAAGAGAAACTCAAATGGATGGAATTGTATGCATGTTATAGCGGCTGCTGGTGGTTTCCCCACAAATTCCATTATCTGTTTGCTTTTACGTATATCCCATATAATGACGGATCCTTCTGTGCCAGCAGATGCAATCCATAAGCCATCAGGAGAAAATTTAACGGAATTAACTTGAGCAATGTGCCCACGATAAACCTTTATGCATCTATTTTGATTCCTAACATCCCATAATCTGCAAGAAAATGTTAAACAAAATATGTATGTATGTATGTACATATGTATGGCTTGAGTGGGACAGTGGCGGTTGAAGGCGTCTGTTTTGAACAATCCATGTGAATTGAACAAAATGCAATTCCCACGCGTGGGAAGTATCGCTTTTAAAAACGATATTTTATACAAGGCAGCCGTTCTAAATACGAACTACCCGGATATATTCCGGACAAGAACTGTCCCTCCATCTGAACTCCTAAGAACTCAAATCCTGCTGATTCCCGAAAAGAAGCCTGAAGTTAATCTATGGACCCATCCAACTTTCAACATATTACCAACAAATATCTTCTGAACTATAAGCCTCCGCCAAGTTTTCATTTCAGTTTTGAGATCTGTGAGAGCCCCTCTATCCCAATGAAAAAGTAATTTTTATCGGACCGTGGTCCCTTAATGTAAAGCCAACCATTTTGGCAGATAGATGGAATTCTGAGCCATTGGTTTTCTTCGAAATAGCCACCACTTCTACCATCGCTGTAAAGTTGCTTACATTTTTTCTGGTTTTTCCCAATAATTAAAAAATTTCCGTGTGCACCATACGCTAATTAGAAATTAAATTAACAACATAAGTGGTTTTCCTAAATCAACAACGAAGTTTTAGCAAACACGGTAACCTTATTTGTTTAGCATAGACACCACCTGTGTAAGCAATGGCAAAAGCATATACAAATGTCAATGGAAAGCAAAGAGCAAATTAGTGATGGGCGAGTCCGATATGTTTGGACAATCGAGAGAATCGCTATCGTTGCAAATCACAATCGAGTCAGAAGTTGACTCGCTTCTCGACTACACAACCGAGACGTTTTTGCGATTTTTCCTAGTCGGCGAGTGGGAAGTTGTTTCGATGACATCTCGACTACACAACCGAAATATTTTTGCGATTGTTCTGAGTCGGCGAGTCGGAGGTTGTTTTGATGATATGTTTTAGTTGATAAAATAAACTGAATGCGTGTTGTTGATGAAGAATGTAGAATTTTTAATGGAAGTGAGGCAAATACATAAATAAATGAACCTAATTGAAAAATATGCTATGCAAAGGCGCTGCATCTTTGGAATGACAACTAAAGAGTGTGCATAATAATAATAATAATAAATTATTTAAACAATTAATTAATAAATTATCTGAAGTGAGACGCTTATGAAACAAATGATTTTTACAAGCATCAAGAACGGCAATATATTTGTAGCATTATGTATATTTTTTTTAACGTTTAACAGCCCTGTTTTAAAGCAATTTTGATATTCAAGCGGCAACAACAAATGTTATGGATTTTTTGCAGCGAGTCGGAGATGTTGCTCTGAAAACGACAAAATCGTTTATCAATTGCGAGATGTTTTAGCGATTGTTTCGACTAACGGTCATTTACGACTTGACTCGAATACGAATGAAAACCATCGAGAGCATTCGTGATGTTTTAACAATCGAGAGTATCGAATTAAACATCTCGCTCTCGCTCATCACTAGAGCAAATATCAAAAACAAAATAAAAGCGACGATTGGGTTGACCGACAAAGTTTTCTTGCAAAAACGGGTTTTAGTTCATTTCAATTTCATAATCAATCCGATCGGTTTAAAAAATAGACAGCTTTTTAAAATAATTGCACAAACGCGCACATAATTTAGTAAGGTGAGTTTAGGCAATTAACAAAATTAGATGTACATATGTATGTAAATCGCGCAAGAAAAGGTTCGCTTTCATATCGCAAATTAAAAGTTATCAATACGGTTTTATACCTGTTATGATTTCAATAAGCACAGAAAACCATTTTATTTTAGCTGGACTTTGCTCTTAACAAAGCCATAATGAAAATATACATACATATGTACATATGTACAAATTTGTGTATACGTAGATATACACATAGGTATGTAGAATCGCAGATACTTGGGCTCAACTTGGATATAATGAACCAATATCATTTATCTACAAACTACTGCGAATTTTTCAGTGAAATATTTAGGAAATATTATGTGGATGATAATTCATCTAATTTTAACACTTTCAACTATTATTAAAATATAATATTAAAGTTCTCCAGAAAAGAATTCTGCCGGCTGAGGGTCATTTTAATAAAGTGCGGCCAACGGACGCCAAGCAAAAGGTGTTTTTCAGAAAGGTACTGTGGATTGGTCCATGGATATTAATCCACAAAGCGAATTCTGCTAGCAGAGGGTTGGTTTTTTAAAGCTGCTGTGGTGCTGCTGTGATCTCCAGCTGAGGATATGTTTATGGTGAAAAAATACAAACATATGTAACTCTTATTTGGTGAGATTAACACCCCTATTGCGAGTGTCGACTGTGATAGATAATCGACTGTTGATCGATCCGCGAGCATCTTTATATATATTGCGCTAAGCGATTTTTTGTAAACACCATAACTTTTACACCGTTATACCGATTTTCAAGAATGTGGTGTCAAATGAAAGGGCTTGACCAGTAGATGTGCAGGAAGGTTTAATTTTTCTGAAAAGGGTTGCCAGCTGTTCGAAAATTTTATTTTCCTGTATAGTTTGTTTGATTTTAAAATTTGTGGTACCATATGAAAAGGCTTGACCTGATATTGAGTAATTTAATAAAAATTTGACAAGAAGGGTTGCCACCTGTTCAAGAATTCAGTTTTACGCTATAGTTTGTTTGATTTTTAAATTTGAGGTGTCATATGAAAGGGCTTGATCAGATAATGAGTAATTTAATAAAATTTTTACAAAAAGAGTTGCCACCTGTTCAAAAATTCAGTTTTACGCTATAGTTTGTTTGATTTTTAAATTTGAGGGTTCATATGAAAGGGCTTGGCATGGAAATGGAAATGAGTAATTCATTAAAATTTTTACAAAAGGGTTCCGCCTGTTCAAAAATCCATTTTTACGCAACAGTTTATCTCATTTTTAAATTTGGAGAGTGATTTTTACAAAAAGGGTACTGAATAAAAGGAAAGGGAAGAGGAAAATGAAAGGGACGGATATGTCGAAGGAAAGGAAGCGAAAGAGGAAAGAACACGGAAAATAAAATGGATAAAGGGAAAATAAAGCGCAAATAAGGGGGACTGGGAAGAGAAAGAGAACTAGAAAGAAAAATAGGAGCGCGCCAAATGGCCTTTTGGAGGTCGCTTTAAGTTTACTATAGTCTAGAAAAATATTCGGCACAAAACTTCACTATGCCCCTCGGACAAAATCTGTGTATAAAAAATCAAGGTCCACAGAAAATAAAAATAACCAGTAACTATGAAGGTATATCAAAAAATTTTCAAATGTGGCAATACATAAGTGGTCTTCCACCCTCAAATTATAGCACAGTGTAATTGAAAGCCACAGCATCGCGTGCTCGGGTTTACTAGTTATATTTATATGCTCTTTGGTCGATCAATTATCGATTATCTATCACAATCGACACTCGTAATACGGGTGTAAAATTGTGATTGATTCAAAAGGTAGAGTCGTAACTGTTATTTACTGAGCGAAACGCAATTTGCCTTTTCTAAAAAGTCGTTCTATATGTAGTACATACAATTGGATCCATTCCATAAACAGAATGTGTGTGAGTGTCCGATTTTTATAAAATTTTTACGTGGACTCGTGTGAAGACTGGACACAAAATAGGCTTTGTAATATTCTTGAAAAATTATCGGGTCAGGCCCCGAAAGGTAGATCCCGATTCCCTCAAATGCTTGTTAGCGATATTGGTATCAAATGTGGGATATTGATCGGGATTTCAATTAAGAATTGTCATCAGTGTAAATTCGACCAAAATGTGAAGGGACAACTTCAAAACTACCACGAAGACACTTCTTGATTGAACCCCGATTTATACCTACCTTTGAATCAATACCTTTCGCTGAAAAATAGCAAAGAACAACTTTTATTTTTTTTTTAACAAAAGGTTTCTCTCTGAACGAATACGAAACAGTGCTATTATATAACTGCTTTCTTTTCTAATTATACTCAGCTGTACTAGTACACAGAGTATTATAGTTTTAATCACATAACGGTGGATTGTAACAGAATGAAATAATCGAGATAGATATAGACTTATATATATCAAAATGATCAGGGTGAAAAGAGAAATCGATTGAGCCATGTCCGTCCGTCCGTCCGTCCGTCCGTCCGTCCGTCCGTCCGTCCGTCCGTCTGTCCGTCCGTCCGTCCGTCCGTCCGTCTGTAAACACTCTAACTCGCGCAAAAATTGAGATATTTTGATGAAATTTGGAACGCAAGTTGGTATCGAGACTGGGACGGTTGGTATTGAAAATGGGCGAAATCGGACCATGACCACGCCCACTTTTCCTATATAGAAAAAATCGGAAATTTGGTATCTCAGCCACTAATATAGCTAGAGTTTTAAAATTTTACCCACGTATTGAGCTCGGGCCCTTATGAAGAAATTTGATGAAGTTTTGGAAAATGGGCGGTGCCACGCCCACTTATTAAGGGTCAAACATTGAAAGTTTTATATGTCATAACTCAGAAACCGTTGAAGATATATCGATGAAATTTGGTACGCGTAATTTGCTTACATAGACAAATGTTTTGACGAAAAATTATCAAAATCGGTTTACGGCCACGCCCACTTTTATATATGTGTATTATAAAGTGACCTAATAAAACCATTTTAAGCGATATCTCTGTCAAATATAAAGATCTATCATTGAAATTTTGTCGCATGAGTCCAACTATGGACATAAAACAAAAAACACAAAAATTTTGGAATATGGGCGGTGCCACGCCCACTTATTAAGGGGCAGACATTGAAAGTTTTATGAGTCATAACTCAGAAACCGTTGAAGATATATCGATGAAATTCGGTACGCGTAATATAATTACTTAGTCAAATGTTTTGGCGAAAAATTATCAAAATCGGTTGACGGCCACGCCCACTTTTATATATAGGAAATATAAGGGGGCCTAATAAAAACATTTTAAGCGATATCTCTGTCAAATATAAAGATCAATCACTGAGATTTTGTGGCAGGAGTCCAACTATGGACATAAAACAAAAACTACAAAAATTTTGGAAAATGGGCGGTGCCACGCCCACTTATTAAGGAGCGAATATTGAAAGTTTAATAAGCCATAACTCAGAAACCGTTAAAGATATATCGATGAAATCTGGTACGCGTGATATATTTACTTAGCCAAATGTGTGGACGAAAAATTACCAAAATCGGTTGACGACCGCGCCCACTTTTATATATGTGTATTATAAAGTGACCTAATAAAACCATTTTAAGCGATATCTATGTGAAATATAAAGATAATTCATTGAAATTTTGTGACATGAGTTTTACAATAGACCGGAAACAAAAAATAAAAAAGTTTGGAAAATGGGCGTGGCACCGCCTCTTTTTAGACAAAGGGATATATGAGATTTCTTAGCCTTTAACTCGACAAATAATTGAGATATTATGACGAAACTTGGTTTATACACTTTTATAACATGTGTTAATAGACACGCAAAAATGTATTGAAATCGGTTTATGACCACGCCTACTTTTTAACAAAGATATTTCTGGAACACCCTTTTGGAATTTGTAACGTGAAGTCTTTGTAACTAAAAGTCATAGAGGGATGAAATTTTGCACTAACAATAATATTTGTATGCTTATTTGGATGATTGATATAAATTTTGAAAATGGGCGTGGCTGCGCCCTGTTTATGCAGCACTCGTTTCATATAAAATAAACCCTATATCGAACAAACGCAAACAAACAATGAAAGCATACAGCTGAGTATCTAATGTTCGATTGCACTCGAACTTAGGCTTCCTTACTTGTTTTAAATAACAGTTATTTGGTGAACTGCTGAAAAGGGTTAACTGTTATTTGAGGTCTCTGGTTTCTATATATTATCGTTAATTTCTTATCATTTCATTTAAGTATACACTATATGTATATGGACATATTGGTACATACATATGCATACATACATGCATATGTTTGTTTGTGTACCCCCAGCACACAAATAGGAACAATTAAATGAACTTTGGTGCTAATAATAAGATACATATGTATGTACTATGTGAGTACCTCTCCTAATCAAATGTGAATTCTAAATCTTGTTTCAGAATAAAAATTCGCAATTAACCTTCAGTTGTTTGGAGACCACAACAGCGACAAGTTCTCAGCGGAATATACCAACAGAAATAACCAACATGGCGGAACAACTACGTTTTGATGGACGTGTAGCAGTTATAACGGGAGCCGGCTCCGGTCTTGGTCGAGAATATGCGCTGTTGTTTGGAGCACGTGGTGCAAAAGTGGTGGTTAACGATTTAGGTGGTAGTTTTCAAGGTGAGGGAGCCTCCCAACGCGCTGCAGATGTTGTGGTCGATGAAATCCGCAAACAAGGCGGCACAGCTGTGGCCGATTACAATTCGGTCGTCGAGGGGGAGAAGATCATTGAGACTGCTATTAAAAATTTCGGCCGGGTCGATATATTAGTTAATAATGCGGGAATATTGCGTGATCGCAGCATTGCAAAGATAACCGATCAGGACTGGGACTTAATACATGCAGTTCATCTGAAGGGAAGCTTTAAATGCACCCAAGCCGCATGGCCATACATGCGCAAGCAAAAGTATGGGCGCATTATAATGACCGCTTCGAATTCGGGAATATATGGTAACTTTGGCCAAGCAAACTACTCTGCTGCGAAATTGGGTTTGGCTGGTCTAGCCAACACGGTGGCTATTGAGGGTGAGAAAAATAATATTCATTGCAATGTTATCATTCCGACAGCGGCTAGTCGCATGACCAAGGGAATTCTACCTGATATACTATTTGATGAGTTGAAACCACATTTAATTGCACCGGTAGTCGTATATTTGTGCCACGAGTCGTGCGAGGATAATGGTAAGTGCTTACTTAAATAAATTATTGGAGTAAACAGCAGCTCAAGCTATAATCTCGATTTACATAGGCTCATACATTGATAGCGCAGCTGGATGGGCAGCTAAAGTGCACTTTGTGCGTGGCAAAGGGAGTGTATTACGTACATCCATTGAGCAAAAGGTTATCTCACCTGAATATGTTAAAAGTGTTTGGTCAAAAGTCACTGACATGACACACGCCGAACATTTGGAGTCAATCGAACAAGCTTCCGGTGCTTTACTCGAAATATTGGAAAATTTAAAAGAAGGAAAAGCTGACGCAATAAAAGATACATTCAATTTTACTAGCAAGGATTTGATACTTTACGCTTTGGGAATTGGTGCGACCGTCAAAAACAGCAATGACCTTAAATTTCTATATGAAAATCATCCCGATTTTTCCGCCTTGCCGACGTACTTTGTTTTGCCCGGTCTATTAATGACTATGCAAACAAATATTGTAGCCGAAGCGTTGCCATCCGGTAAAGTTGAACTTACTAATATATTACATGGTGAACAATATTTGGAAATATGCGATGATATTCCAACCAGCGGCAAGCTAACCACACAGGGAAAAGCATTTGATGTTATGGACAAAGGATCTGGTGCGCTGGTTGTTGTAAATTGCGATTCATATGATGAAAGTGGACGACTTTTGGTAAAAAATCAAAGTTCTGTTTTTGTTGTTGGTGCTGGCAAATTCGGAGGAAAGAAGACGCCCATCGCCGGCGTCGTACCCATTATCAACGCACCCAATCGCAAACCGGACTCTAGTATTCTATATAAAACATCGGAGGATCAAGCAGCTTTATATCGCCTCTCTGGTGATTTGAATCCGTTACATATTGATCCTGATTTTGCTGCCATCGCTGGATTCAAAGTGCCAATATTGCATGGTCTGTGTTCTTTGGGCTATTCGGTTCGTGCAGTATTGGCACAGTATACCAACAACAATGCATTGCTATTCAAAGCAGTCAAAGCCCGCTTTTCTGCACCCGTCTTGCCGGGCCAAACACTGCGTGTCGATATGTGGAAGGAGGGCAAACGGGTATTCTTTACCACCACTGTAGTGGAGACTGGCAAGGAAGCAGTAAGCGGAGGTTATGTTGATCTAAAGGAATCTTCAGCTAAATTATAAACACATACTTATGTATTTATATTAAAATGTGCAAGAATCAAGCAGACAAACGTTAAATTTATATCATTAATGGTTATTAAAGGTGTACCTATTTTATTATTTTGTCAATTCAAATATAATTTTATACTTTTAAGTCATTTGAATTTCTGTACGTAGATAGCTTTGAAGCAGATATTTATATAAACGAAGCATATTTATCTGGATGTATTCATATAAAAAAATGGGAAGAAAGCAGAAAATAACTATGAGAGGCTTTGATTTAGAATGTGCTGACTTGACATCACGAAGGAATGGTGTATTGAGCCAATCTTGCACATTAAATTGCCAAAAATTCTTCACCAACATTTCTGAAGAGCGCAGTTGCTAATTTCCAGTACCTACTTAGAATGACTGCCTATTGCTACTCATTTTCCAATCTCAGTGGCGAATGTTTCTTCGTACTAAATTCATAAACGAAGTGTTTTTGAGTTAAGATATTGTTGGAGTAAATCAACGATAACGCAATAAATATAAAAACCTCGTTTTCGTTTTTATATTTATTGCGACAAATACGAGACGAGTTCACTGAAGTAGACGGAATTTTTTGGTTTTGTTTTAAACTTTGTTTGGCACGAAAAACTCTCTTTATATTTTAAACCTCTACTTAATAAACAAAAAACTATGATGATATCGTGGTGAATTCGAGGTGTATGCGCGGAAGAAAATTTTCTCAAAAGTATTAGCCAATGAGTCGAGAAGCTGCCAATGCGGGTATCGTTAATCATATGAAAATGACTAGCTTGGGTATTAGGAATCGGCGATCTATCGTCACGAACTATTGCCGCGATGATATAATCGGAGAAAGCCAAGTTTCTCTCTAATTGGCGGCGAATGCGTTTTGTTTATTGGGATGTTTCACACATATCTGTACATTAGACCGTATCGAAAAAACTAAATTTCGCCGTACACCCCGCATGTCATGTGTTTTTGAAAAACATTTTCGGACAATTTTTTAATTTCTTTTTGACGCCGCTAGATGTCGCTTAAATTTATTTTTTATTTATTTATTTATTTATTTACTTTGTCCAGAAACTCTGTTTGAAGCGCAACCTGCTTTTGTAGTACAAGCAGAGCGTTCATAAACGTAAATTTTGTATGAAGCGTCGCTCATCACAATCATCAAAAAATAATTACTGCCGCTGTTGCGCTTCATGCTGCGTGAAGATTGAAACACTAGTTTCGTTCTCAATCCTCTTGCCAAACGCGCTCTTAGAAATTTGTATGGAAATTGGCGAGTTTCGGCACTTGTTTTGAGGTCGAAACAAGATTGAGAGAGCGAGTGCAGAAAAAAAGAGCGAAACACGTTATGTGGAGACATAGTATTAGGTTAATGAAATTTTATGCCAATAATTTTCTAGAACATTTTAACCCTCTATCGACCTTAAAAATACAATTTTTCCTGATTTTCTAAAAAATGGGTCAAAATAACCCTTTATTGGCGCTGCTAGAGGGTTAAACTGTTCTAGAAAATTATTCGCCATAAAATTTCAGTAGGGGTCTCCTCAGAAGAAATATTTGTAAAATCAACCTAAAAGATCAAAGGAAGCGAAAAACATATACATATTCCTCGGAATGTTGAACGTTTTTTATTTCAGGTTCTACTGAAGCGATCGAAATATGTACTTCTATTGCAAAAGGTTAATGATTTTAGACTACGTTTAACATGCAGGCTTAAAAAATTGCATTAGGGTGGTATAAACTAAGTATGTACTGGGTGGTAGTGACCCCAATGGCGCACATAGGGTTGATAATGTTCCATTTATTTAAATACCGAAGATATGAGAAAAATAAATTTTAGCGACATCTAGCGGCGTCCAAAAAAAAAATAAAAAACTTTTCCGGAAATATTTTCCAAAAGACATTATTTATTTTTGCGTCCCTATAAGGCGAGACGGCCTAATGTACATACATATGTATCTATGTATGTATAAACGCATTTCACTGTACAAGAAAAGTATTAAAGCAATATAGTAAAAATCAGAACAACGCACTGGCAATTAAAAACAAATTTCGGCGGAATTAAATGAGAGTAATGACTAAGGCAATATACAAAGGAAAGCTAACACAAGCGAAATTACGTGCGAACATAAAGTTGCTTTAAATGGCCTTACATATGTATGTATGAATGTACATATGTACGAGTATGTACATTGTATTTATTTAGATATGTACATACTTGCATATAATTTTCTAAATGCAAACTTCAACGTTGACGGCGAATTTAGCTTTAATTTTGGACGTTATCACAACCAAGAATTAAAAAAGTTTTACTTGTGCATACATATGTACTATGTACTTGTATGTACATATGTATGTATATTAGTTTACCAACAAAATTATATGCGAATGCACACACGTACATACCTACATTAATATGTTCAAGTTATAGCATCGAGTGCTAGTGTTTCAAATGCGTGGGCTCAAGTAATGCCAAATATTTTATCGACAAACGCTCAATTAGTAGATATCAACAAACAGATTTGAAATTCAGCTTACACATACGCATACCTACATATCCATATACTAACGTTAAAGTGGTTTCATTCAACATTTCAGAAATTTAAACTGTTAATAAAAACGAATACACTACATACGTATGCGTATTTTTAGTTTTGGGGTAATATAATTATGACGAGGAATATAATTGTGAGTACATACACACATGGTCATAAATATTCTACTATCAAATTGGGAAATTCAATCTAAGTTTCTGTAAACAATTGCTAATCTATAATAGCTTCAAAAAAATACAAGATTGAGTTTTGATTTTTTCGCAGATTCACAACTCAATGCGTGGGAATGTAATTGAGTTTATTTACAGCTGGCACAGCGTGCAAGCAGCACTAATTTTGAAACTCCTACGCAAAGAGTCACTGACTTGCGTCGACTTTAGTTCAGCACTATGCATGTATATAGAATTTAAATGCAACACATCGTCGCTGTGTAGTTGAAAAAAAAACGACATTCGCTTCCAGAAAAAGTATCATACGTGCATACAATCACTTACGGAAGTATGTACATATCTGGATATAGCCCCAAAAGCATTTTTTGTAGTTTGTAGTAAGAAAAATGAGGGATCCTGTCAGTTTCAATATGCATACATACAGAAATTCGTGTACATATATCATATAAACTTACCTAACGGTCGTATCATTACTACCCGATACCACATATTCGCCGGAGGGATTAAAATCAAGGGTGCGTACACTTTTCATGTGACCATTCAATGTCGAACATATGGTCTGTGCATTCAAGTCCCAACGCCTAATAATACCAATATCATCTGCTGAGTATACGAAGTCATCATTATATGCAAAGCGTACGCAATCGATTGGTCGATTATGGCCCGTTAAGGACTGAAATTAGAAGGTACACGTATGTAGGTATAAAGACTTTGGAGTTTAGTCTTCTTATTAATCTTACCATGAAAAGCTCCTCCCGACCGATTGCCCATAAATTCACATTTCGATCTTGTCCGCCAGTGACTAAAACGCTACCCGTTTCACCAAGGTCAAGACAGGTAACATTTCCTTCATGAGCCTTTATCTCATCTATGAGGAAAATAGGAGCACATTGGGTATTCAATAATTCTAAAGAAAAATGTTCAGTTAATCTAATAAATAGATTATTCAAACTTACATATTTTTGCTGTTAACTTTCTAGCCAATGCCATAACTTGCAGTCTCTACCAATTGAACAGTCCTTTGCGTAGCTGCCCCGTTTACTTCTGCTTTTTTATCTAAGCAAAGAAATGTACATAAATGTGTACATATGTATGTATTTCACTTTGTGCCAAAAATAAAGTTTTGCAATTTTCACAGCGAGTGTTCACAATTTGTATTGTTATTTATAATTTAATTTATTTTTTTCGTTTTCTAACTTTTTTCATTTCCCCGACCGCTGAGTGTGTGATGTTGCTGCAGTCGCTGTTGACGTCTGCGTCACCAACAAAGGTTGACAAGACTTTTTCACGCACCCGTCTCTGTTATTTTAACGCAATTATCTATTTTTGCTTCAACTTGCGAGAAAAACATTCGTGAATACTTTTACAATAAGAAAAAATAAAAACACAAAACTTATTTTCTTATTTTGCACAAAATAAAACGAAAACAAATCCTTTTTTCTTTGTCGTCGTCGTCGACGTCGTTTACTAATCAAATGTCAAAAACATCTGAAGAAACGGATAATGGCGATTTGCAAAATTCAGCAGAAATTTAAGAGAATGTACAAGCAAAATATAATGTCAAAAATAGAGTTGCCAGGCCTTAACAAATTTCGGTTGAAGAGGTGTGAGAACAGTATCGAAGAGTAACGACACAACGTTACGCCAACGACAGTCTGTCTAAATTAGAGCGCTTTCACATTACTCGGTGCGGAATCGGATCGACATTTTTGGTTTTTACCGAAAGTATACCGAAACCTTACTGACCACATGTATTTCAATTGGCACTTTCACATTAGTGTTGCATACATGAAATCGGATCGGATTAATTTCGGTATACCGCATCGCGGTAAGACCGGTCAGTAAAACTTGAGGAATTACTGCATACATTTTTGCGGCGTAATAAAAGAAGAAGAACAAAGTCAGTAAAAAACTCGTTTCGGCTATAAATGTAGCAAGTTATAATGTCTTCGTCTTCGCTAGAAGACATTATTGTTATTATTGAGTGATTTGTTGAAGTTAAAAATTTTGTTTTGCAAATTTCGATGTTTGTTTTCCTATTTTCTGTCGATAACGCACCGAAAGTATTCCCACAAGTGTGAAAAACACAGCAACGCGGAATCGTTTCGGTAAGCTGGAAATACCGAGCAAAAAATGTCGATCCGATGTCGTACCGAGTAATGTGAAAAGGCCCTAAATTAAATAACTCTGGTTGGTAATATTCTCTTTTTCTCGTTTTTACTCTAATTTGTCACTGTCACATTTTTTCCCCGAGGTCCGCTCTCACTCGAATAATGTCTACGTGACACTAGGTTTTTTGTATTGTCTTGGTTTTTTGGTTTAAAACCTACCGAAAGTCAAAATACAAAAAAATTCTCCTGTAGGTTGAAAGAGACAAATACTTCCTCAAAAACCATCTGATTGACATTTAATTTCAAATAAATTTAATTTTTTTTTTGAAATTTGAATTTGAAATTACTGAAATAAAAAAATAATGAAATTCCAATGGCAGGATAGTTGTGTATTCCATGTTATAAAGAGAAGCTATTGCACATTATACATACTTCATCTTTTGGACTTCTTTTTTCCCCTTATGACCAAAGCAGAAGCATACAAGAGGCAAATTTAAAATTTGTACATATTTCCATTTATTCTTTATTTCAAATAAAATTTAGTTTATAGTTGTCAAATTAAAAAAAAAATGTTAGAAAAAACTGCCGAATGCCAAAAAACCTGCCGAAATACAAGTTGGCTCGCTTGTTTTTAGCAGAAGATTTATTAGTATTTCGTTAGTTTTTCAACTTAGCTTACTCTCTTGCACCAATTTAAAATGGTATTTTACCATCTCCTTTACACAAAAAACCTTGTAGAATACAGGAAAAAAACGTAGTTTCATATAGGCATAAATAAAAACCGTATCTACTTATATTCCAGTGATGGAAAATTCTCTGGTCCTGTGCAATTTTCGGCCTTTCGGAAGCATCTTGGCACTTATCACAATGGGCTTGGATCAACTGCGCTGCTACTGCATTGCTAATACACATGTGTAGGTACTGGTAAAATATGCATAGAATGTACCCGTATACTATAGTACCCGAGTTCTCTAAAAAATTTAACTAAGGGCCTTTTCATATTACTCGGTACGACTTCGGATCGACATTTTTTTCTCGGTATTTTCATTTTACAGAAACGAGTCCGCGTTGCAGTGTTTTTCACACTTGTGGGAATACTTTCGGTGCGTAATCGGCAGACAATTGGAAAACAAATATCGAAATTAAAAATATAAAATCTTAAAATTCAATAAATCACGCAATAATAACAATAATGTCTTCTAGCGAAGACGAAGGCATTATAGCGTGCAAAATTTATAACCGAAGCGAGATTTTCACTGTCTTTCTTCTTCTTTTATTACGCCGCAAAAATGTGCCTACCCCTAACAGTCCCCAATTCAATAAAATTCTCTCATCTAATTATTTTTCATATTACACTCACTAATATTTTGGTCTGAGCGGTCTGAGCGTATTTTAAACCGCACCATGGTACTTTGTGCACATGTCATATTTCGCCTATATTGTACAATAACTACTGTGATAAGCTTTGATTTAGAAAAATTCCCTATCACGGTCAACTAGAAAAAGACGACGTCGTTTTGTCTTCATATAGATTTAACGGCAGCCACTGTTCCCAAGTCGAAACTTTGAAAGACCTTGTCTACTTTTGAACAATTGTTAGCAACGAAATTTAAGCCTTGTAATAAAACGAAGAATTACCTTTGCCAACAAATTCTACGTTGGGTATTTACGTTCTCTGTTAGGAGACAATCAAAAATAAAGTCCTCCGTAAACAAAATATTTTAGTTATTGAATTTTGCGACATCTATATGTGATATGACCGAATTCGATTTATTTGGTCTGGCATTGTTCAACATTCAAATTTTGCTGCTGGTAACTCTCCTGTGCGAAGCTGACAAACAGTTTTTAGGATTTTCTGTAATCATCCTCGATTTGCATTAATTTTTTCTAATCATAAGTTAAATAAAAATGTCTGCACGTTACGATAGAGCTGTTACAATTTTCTCACCCGATGGTCATCTTTTACAAGTTGAATATGCCCAAGAGGCCGTTCGTCGAGGATCTTCAGCGGTGAGTAAACTTAACCTTTCTTAGGTATTTGCATGGAGAATAAAATCTATGATATTCCCTATCAGGTCGGAGTACGTGGAAAAAACGTAGTAGTTTTGGGTGTAGAAAAAAAATCCATGCCAACGTTGCAATTAGATCGAACAGTCCAGAAGATCTGTACTCTAGATGATCATGTAATTATAGCATTCGCCGGTTTGACTGCCGACGCTCGTATTCTCATAAATCGTGCCCGTGTTGAGTGTCAGAGTCACAAATTGAATGTAGAAGATCCAGTCACATTGGAATACATAACACGGTAAGTTACATATGCATATATATGTACATGTATGTACATATATACACAAAGATTCAAGTTGCTAATAATTGTCCTTCCTAACCACAGATACATTGCCCAGTTGAAGCAAAAGTACACACAGAGTAATGGCCGACGACCATTCGGTATATCCTGTCTTATTGCTGGCTTCGATAACAATGGTGAGCCACATCTCTATCAGACAGAGCCATCTGGTAATTATTACGAATGGAAAGCAAATGCTGTCGGTCGTGCTGCTAAAACTGTACGCGAGTATTTGGAAAAGCATTATAAAGAGGACTCCGTTGCGGAGGAAGATGCCGCCGTTAGACTTACAATAAAAGCTCTGCGTGAAGTGGCGCAGTCCAGCGGGAACTTGGAAATTGTTGTAATGAAAAAAGCTGAAAAACCTGGTGATACACCGAAACTTGCAACATTGTCCGCCGCTGAAGTTCAAAAGCATATTGATGCTATTAAACTTGAAACCGAAAAAGAAAACGAGAAGAAAACTCAGAAGAAGTAGACCGACCATAAGTCGCAAGGGTATTCAATGGTGCGGTACTAACTTTTTTTTACAGCGCGTCGCTTTGCTTATTTTGTAATGATTCTGTGTAATCGGAAATAAAAATACAAAAAAGTTATTAAAGGTCTAAAATCTTGTGTCATTGTTGTATTTTGCGGATTTAAAAAAAAAAAATATCACAAGGGTATAATCTTAAAAAGGTATATCGTCGTTGAAGATGCATTTTTGCGTAAGAGGTATTAAATTACATACCTCTTACGCAAAAATGCATCTTCAACGACGATATGTATAATATGTACGTATAGAAACACTTTACGTTTGTATGTAAGCTACAAATTCATAGGAGATCACTCGGTGAGAGCTGCGACTCTCCTTCAACCAAATAAATTTGCATTGCTTTGTATAACAATGCGATTCCCAAATATTTTTTCTCCTTCATAGTCCAACTTTGTGCGGGACCATAGTAGTCACCGCGCTTAATATTTGTCAAATGTTGCAAACCGAATGCATCAATTATAGCCGCTTCACGCGTGTATGCTTCAGATGGCAATATATTGTGGAAAACATGCAGGCAAACTACACCCTTGCCACAACGCCAAATGTCCAGTATCCGCTCTAGTTTTTTATTAGTTACACACTTTTTGGAATTTGATTTCAAAATCTCTTCTCGGAATGTCTTTTTTCGAGTAGCTAAAATAATGTATGTATGTATGTATATAAATTAATGTGTTTGTTAATTAAACTAAAATACACAGGCACTTACATGAGGTTTTCCCGCCTCGAGATGCTACAATATTCTTGCGCATGTTCATGTGTGAATGTAGCTTCATTGCCTCATATAGATGGGAATACGGTCTGGAGGTTTTTCCCTTGCCCACATAAAACACCGAATGCAGAAAGCGCGTCCATATACTTTTCATTTCAAGGTACTGTTCAAAGTTGGACATTTGCGTCAAAATAAATCAAAATATGTATTTTGTTAGCCTTTCATTTCACTTACCAAACTTTCTCCTGGTAAATTGCAAGATATACGCGGATCTATAAGCATGTAGATGAAGCTTTGTTTTAAATGGCCCTCCCTCATTTTCTGCTTATGCTGATGATTGGCAAAGTATTCGATTGATTTCAGTTCATACTTGACGTACTCAGGTATTTGAGCAAAATGATCAGGAGAACGCAGAGTGCGCAGTAGTTCCACCGAAAACTCTTTTTTTTTTATTTAAATAGAAAAAAAATTATAAATTGGCATTTAAGCACGGCTGGCTATTTTGATCTAGCATAAAAAGAAACCTCAAACCTACTTGCATTTTCAGCTGCTACATCTTTTCTTTTTGCATTTATAATCAGAGGATCTGGCGCTTCTCTTCTATACTTTATTAACCTTTTTATATAAAGTTTTTTTGTGCTTTTAGTTATTGGTCCTATAAATACAGAAATAAACCATTGTAAGCCAATGCCTCAATGACTCACATTTATAAATTCTTACCGGGCGGATCACCAAAATTTGTTAATTCGGCGCGTAACGCATCTGTTTCATAGTCCAAAGGTATTGTCGCATCGGTCGACAAGGTATTATTTAGATTTTGCAGATCGCTTAAAGAAAAAAAAATATGTTTATTATCAGAACTTTTAGTTAAGCGAAACATTCATCAATATACAATGCATGTACCTGTTGCTTGGTGGCCTCTGATTACTTAGCAATTTAGTTTCATAGAAAACTAAACCATTTTCATCGTCGGTATGCACATATGCTTCAGTCATTTGTAAGAAGTATTCATTCTTTCCATCTTTCATTTTTGGATTTTTGTTAATTGCCGGCTGTGGCATTACCTTCAACGGCGGCGAATTGCCATTGTCATTTTGATGTAAACTATCTTTATTTAAATCTGGCATGGTATGGTAACTGCTATCTAGTTCTGGTAGGTCGGGTCCAGGGTAGACTTGTGCTTGTGCCGCTCTTTGTATAATCGTACCCAAGGAAATATTTGATTTCGACAGCAACACGGACGCGGCGCTCTGCTTCTTTGATTTATCATCCTCCGGCATGGACTCTCCCTCTTCATCTGCTTTTACTACAATATTAGTGAAGTTAAGATGATAATTTCTCATAACATCTTCCAGCATTTCATCAACATTTGAATATTGCTTCAAAATTGACTTCCGCGCACGTGAAGCTTGCACTTTTTCGCGCCACGCCTCGATCATGGACATGCAAGAACGATCCAAGTTTGATGTGGCTAGTGAAAGGTCTCTTAGGTTCTTCTCCGTCAATTCGAATATGTTAATAGACTTTTGTGGCATTGTGGATATTACTTTTGGGTCTTTATTATTCTATTGGCAAATTAATTAAAAATTTAGAATAGTTAACAAGTACTTACATACATACAACTTAGTATATTGGTATGTACATATGTATATCATGTGGTACTTATCTCGTCGACTTACCCCAGCGCCATTCTCGTTTTCAGCAGATGTTTCATTTTGTGGGCTAATTGCTGACCCAACAGCTGGAAATACTGGCTGTGGCCTGTGTCGTCGATGTGTGATGTTAATATAATATGGCGATGTGACATCATAATTGTAGTGTACGCGATTTGGAGTATATTTGCTACTCGACAATGCGGTGCGAGTTCCATTTTCGGCGGCTATTACATTCAAAACCGCTTTGTTTATTGGTGTTACATTGATTTCAGCATCAACTTTGCCATTTAATTTGTTCTTCACTGGCGTCATTGTTTCAATGTGAGCGTTTTGTTGGGGTTTTTCGTCTATATTATCTGTTAGTGTATGTATACGCTTATATTTGTTTTGAAAAATATGATTACGAATTGCTTCCAACACTTCAAAATGGCACTCCTCAATGGCGTAGTGCATGGGCGTCTTACCCTCGTCGTCCATTAGGTCATGTCGGGCACCATGCTCCTATAGTAAGTGCATACAATAAATATATGATGGATATACATACCTACATACATATGCAGTAGATGTTAAGTTTAAAGTTTAAACTAAGGTTAAGGTCGACAAAGTAGTATGTAATGTTTGTACGGGTATTATATAATAGTAAATCAAGCTTACCAAAAGTAAATTAACAATATCTAGACGGCCAAAAATTGCTGCTACATGTAAAGGTGTCATATTTTCATCCGACAAAACATTAGCATCCGCTTTAGGAAATTAACAAATTACTACTCACAATTCATGTACAATTTATGTATGAGAATACTTTACCACCATCGTTGAGGAATCTTTTGATGATCTGTAAGGCTAATTTAGGATCCTCCATTCCGCATACATAATGCAGCGGTGAGATACCACGCTCAGTCGGCACAAAGCTTGCATCGACATTGTTCCTTGTTAAAATGGTATTGATATCGCTACAGGTTAAATACATATGTACAAATATACATACATATGCATTGACAAAAAATACAAGTTTTGTACAATGTATATAACTAGGATTTGCATTTGTTTTACCATTCATTTCCATCCTCCAGTGCGTCTAATAATATGAGCGCCAGGAAATTTGCTCGCTGATCTAATTGGAAGTTGGACATTCGCGTATCACCGCCGCCGTTCATTGTTATTTATTTTAGTATATATAATTAACTTGACCAAATTTTATTTCTAACATTTAAATATGCTTTATAATTAATTAAATACATGTATTTACTGATTTGTTTACATCAATTTATTTAATTTCTACTTGTACGGCAATTTCACTTGAATTATGGTTTAAATCAGGGTTGCATTCGTCAGAAAGACGAACACTGCCTTTGCTGTACCCACTATTTTGATTATGGAAAATAGAGGGCGTTTAAACTATGCTCGAAAATAAAGTGTAGTCCTTAAATTGTTCTCAATTTAAATATTAAAAAATATTAATTTAACCTTCCTATACCCGCGTTAATTTTTGTAACACATATACCCGCGCACGGTCTCACAGACCGAAAGTTCAAACTACATAAAATATTCGTTTTTTGAAACAAAACTGAAAACAAATTATTATTTTTCAATCTCGTAGATGTAATAAAAAAATAAAACTACGCATTAAGTTTGTATTCACTTATTTTATTGATTTTAGGTGATTAACAAAAAAGCCATCAAAATCGATCATTTTTTCTTAAGTACTACAAAAACAAAACAAAAACATATTTTTTTATTCAAATAAATAAAAATAAGTTATACTAACTTAAAAACACTTCTTTGACAATACATAAATTATAAGTTATATTAGTTTTTAGTCTTGGAAAAAAAATCAGGGCAAATACACATATACCCACAAAAAAATACACATATACCCGCGTCGGTCTCACAGACCAATTTTTATGAAATTCACCAACACGCCTGTCTAGTGCAAACGCCAAATCAACACTAATATACAGCTTGCAAGAAAAGCGGAAGCTAGCAGTAAATTCAACTTTGTAAAGTTTCTGGAGAAAAAAAAATTTACGTAAAATCATTTTCTCGGTCTCACAGACCAACGCGCGGGTATAGGAAGGTTAACCTTCAGAAGTTTCTTTGTTGCAAAATATATTGGAATAAAAAATTAATTTTTTCATACAAAACTGATCGGTAATTATGATGAAATGAGAAAAATCCAAATGCTGCAGAGTAGCAAGAAGTAGTAAAATTTCAAAATATTGCATTCAAAATAAAAAACCTACTTTACGCTTGATCTGGGGTAATTTTTACATCACCATCATCATTTCTCCCCAATATTACACCTTCTTCCTCCACAAAAACAAAATGGGTTAATAATTACAATCAGGTGAGAAGATCTAAATTTTAGATTCTAAAAGAATCAACTTGCTGTGCTGCAATTTAAAAGAGATACAAAGAAAAACAAGTAAAAGCGCGGCTGTCTTCGGCCGTACCGAAGACTTCATACCTTTCATGAGTGGGGAAATGAAAAGTTACCTATGTATGTACATATCCGGATTAAGTTTAATTTATAATTTTAATTCTGTGGGTTATTTATGGAAAGATTTATTAGAAAAAATGGTGTCTTGGCTATTTAAATGGAGGAGTTATACACCAAAATGTCCATATCTGAACAATCGGTTGTTTGGGAGCTATATGTTATAATGGTCCGATCTTGACAATTTTCGGTAACCCCATTTGGGCCCATATGGGTACAAATGCTTTAAAATTTCACGCCGTTAGCTGTTAAAATGGAGAAGTTATACACCAAAATGTCCATATCTGAACAATCGGTTGTAGGGGAGCTATAGGTTATAGTGGTCCGATCTTAACAATTTTCGGTAATCCCGTTTGGGCCCATATGGGTACAAATACTTTAAAATTTCACGCCGTTAGCTGTTAAAATGGAGGAGTTATACACCAAAATGTCCATATCTGAACAATCGGTTGTAGGGGAGCTATATGTTATAGTGGTCCGATCTTGACAATTTTCGGTAACCCTGTTTGGGCCCATATGGGTACAAATCCGTAAAAATTTCACGCCGTTAGCTGTTAAAATGGAGGAGTTATACACCAAAATGTGTTTATCTGAACAATCGGTTGTAGGGGAGCTATAGGTTATTGTGGTCCGATCTTAACAATTTTCGGCAATCCCGTTTGGGTCCATATGGGTACAAATACTTCAAAATTTCAGGCCGTTAGCTGTTAAAATGGAGGAGTTATACACCAAAATGTGTTTATCTGAATAATCGGATGTTGTGGAACTATATGTTATAGTGGTCCGATCTTGACAATTTTCGGTAACCTTGTTTGGGCCAAAATGGGTACGTCTACTTCAAAGTTTCATGTTCTTAGCTGTTTAAATGGGGAAGTTATGCACAAATTACTTCCAAAAATTTCATGTATATCTGAATAATCGGTTGTTTTCTATATGTTATAGTGGTCCGATTCGGCCGGTTCCGACAAATGATCAGCTGCATATAACAACATACCTGTATTCCGAATTTCATTCAGATATCTCAAAAACTGAGGGACTAGTTTGCGTTCACACAGACGGACGGACGGACAGACGGACCGACGGACAGACGGACATGGCTTAATCGACTCAGCTCGTGGTTCTGATCATATCGGTATATATTTTGGTGGGTCCCCCACGGTTCCTTCTGGCACTTTCGACAAAAATTTTTTGGCACTAAGTTATAATACCATTTCATTCTCATGAAAGGTATAAAAAACAAAAAAAAAAAAAATTGTGAGTGTAAATTTTACCAGGGCATGCAAGTTAAGGGTAAATAGTTCCGGCGAAATTTCTGCACATAGTCTGTGATGTGATGACAAAATTTAAACTTTTAAATTTGATTTAAAAGTTTTAACAAAATATAATACAAAATATATTTCCAAATAAAAATAAGTACAAATGTTTACTTTAATTTTTAAATAAAATTGCCTTTATTCTTTTCCCACAACATTACATACCAAACTTATTAAAAACAAAGTAAATTAAACCCAGCCAACCAGAGGAGTCTGCACGGTGCTCCGTTAGGACTCCCTAAGCCCTCCCAATGGAGTGTATCCGACGGAGAAAAGTGCCTTTTGAATTATGTATGTACATATCGCTCATTTGCTGCAAAACCGGCATAAGTAAAAAAAATCGATTGTCCAGAAAACGCTTTCAAAGTTTTCAACTGACTCCAATCTTACACAGAAAATAGGAAATCCTACAAATTCAAAACAAACCAATTCAGTATAATATATTTAACATATCCATAAAGAAAAATCAACACCAAGTATCCATTTATGGGTTTTTCCTGAATAAGAACCAACTCTCCTTTGCATAATGACGTTATTGTTGCAAAAATATATTCAATAGAGTGTCTTAAGTTATAGTGTGTCATTATTGTTGAAAAAAAAACAATAAGTTCGTATTAATTCATTTTATTTTCAGTCTTTTGAACTTCATATATACATATTATGTACTTATGAATATCACAAAAATAAACATAAATTAATTATAATTCATACACCGAGAGAAAAGATACTGGTAGATCAACGGGATTACGGGTTAAAACAACAGATTCCACAGTCAAATCACATCCAAAGGATATATCTGTTAAATTGACAGACGATATTTTGTTTTAACAGTTTTATTGTTGTACTACTCTGAAAACAAAAAATCGCTGTGAATCCAAACACTTTTGCTGTTAAATCAACAATTTTCCGCAGTTGAAATTTTGTTACTTAAAAATAAATCCCTTTGTGTTTTACATGGCAATTTATTTCTAACAATTACTTTATAATGTGTATTTTTAGAGCTATTGGCAAGTTTTTTAAATCTTTTGTTTGCATTTTTCTCTTCATCCTCCCTCCGTTCTATTTCTAAGTACAAATATGTAGCTTCAATATCCGCTTGTTTTCCATTGCGGCACCTTCTTCGCCTTCACTGCTTGCTATATTCTGTTCTCTATTTTATATTCTCCTCCGATTTAAAACCATGACATCAACCTGAAATTCAATCCAACGGCATCATATGCATAGTGCGAAATTCAACATTCAACTTTATATTGAATATTGAACTTTAGTGGCTATTATACTTACCTTTGTTCGAAAAAGCATCCGTGAATTAAAACTCACTCACGCAAGCAAAGCAACAAGTAACAACGGAGAAAGCTGGCAAAATAAATACTTTTTCTTTTGATAGTCAACAGTAATGATTTGTTGAATCAACAAATAAATATAAAGGTTACAGCAACAGATATTAGGGTTAAGTTAACAGTGACTCAGTTATATGAACGAAAATTTCTGTTAATAATTGACGATCAGTCCTGTTGAACTAACAAATAGGTTTTAATAGATATATTTGTTAAAGTAAAAGATGTTTTCGTTTATATAACTCTAAATGTGTCTACTTAAACATATTTCTGTTAATTTAACGAATTTAGGGATTAACAGAAGAAAACTGTTGATACTACTGTGATTATTTTTCTGAGTGTAGAAACAGTCTTTTGAACTTAAGAAATTAAGGAACTCTTCAACATCTTTTCATCTTAAGTTATAATTCATAAACGATAAATGTTAACTTTTTACTTCAAGTAATTAAAAAATTAATGGATTCATGTTTCGTCTTGCTATCCTCACTATCACTTGTTGCGGTGATTTTGAGCAGTATGTTGCATCAGCCACGGAGTCGTTAAAAGCTCTGTTCAATAACGAAAAATTGTTACGAATTTTTCATAAAAAATGACAGTTCTCCATACAAAAATGACATATTTTAGGAAAAACTCGTAACAATTTTTCGTTATTGAACAGAGCTAAAGTCTTCCGAAAAAGAGGATGATCGGGATAAACTCGAAGATGATTTGCTGCTGTTGCAGTTTGACATTTTAAAATAACCTAAAACAACAACTTTTATTATTGTGATCGTGCGTTTTATTCATACATAGCTATATTTTTTATCAGCAATAGCATCATATTTTGTGTTAGTGAGAGCAATTTATTGTTACTGTTAATAATGATATATTCAACAACGACACATTTTGTTATAATGTAAAATGATGACAGTTTATTAGTCATTCTTTTATATGTAATAACGTCATATCACGAAATACTTAAGTTGGCGATAGTATTTTTATCAACTAGAACGTCATATTTTGTAATATACCATGTTTGAATTAAATCAAACTTTTCAACAAGATAGTCATAACTCAAATTAGCGCTGTGTACTTGAAAAAATCTAGATTAAAAATACCATTACCTTTTCACGAAGAACTCCACAACACAAAATATGCCTCTGTTTGAGAAAGCCAATTGATCTTAATACGACGGCAGCAGTCGCACAACTGAGATATGTCGTTCTCACGTATAAAAAAAGTTGAAACAGATGAAATGAAATAACGGCATATTCTCTTCTCAAGCGGAGCATATAAGAGGTATTCATATGAATTTTTTACTCAACATGAAGTATGATATAACGAACAATTCTGCATCATTAACTCAAAAATCACGTTTTTTGATTTATGCCGGTCTTGCAGCAAATGAGCGATATGTACATATATGCAAAAAGTGTACCTTTAGGACTGCTTAAATGAGTGTTCCCGGAGTCCTAAAACTCTCCTTCAGATAATCCTCAAAGAGTCCTTTGAGGAGATTTAACGCATACCGTGTGATTTAGTTAAAGAATAATTTCCGATTTCGGGAAGAGTATAGGGCAAGAAGCAAGTTGAAGATTCATGAGAAAAAAAAGAAAATGATCACTTTAGACCGCGATATTACCTTCCCTGGGTAGTGTACCAAAAAACGGAATACACCATTCGATTTAGCGGTTAATTCTACGTATGGATGGATATAAATTTTTTTCTCGTGCAAAATCCTAACTTTTTTCATACATAAATCTAAACATACCTTGAAATTCTGGGAATTTGTGCGGTTTTCGGTGTAGCTCCATCCAGTTTTTGGAAAAGTGAAATTTTTTTTTTTCAGTTTACTTACTCTAAAACATCCTATTTTCATATTCCGGTGCCGGAGGGAGGATCTGACAAGGTTTAAAGAATCCCATAAAAAAAAACTCATCTAATATACATATGTACATATACATACATAAATATGTATATCATATAATATGAAACAAAAAGTGTACAATATATTTCACTTCAAAAACACCAACGAAATTAAATTCGAATTTATTATTTTATTCTCACAAATCCATCTCTAATCAAATCATAAACTATCACTTTGCTAACAAAAATTTCCTGACACGAATATACAACGTAAATATGGATATATGTACCTATATTCCTAATATATGTATGTACATAATACGATTGCTAGTTTTTCACACAAAATTTTCACTTGACGCTGGTATTTTCCGACTTTCGATGATACTCTTGTAATAATGCGCGGAGTTTTTGGCGACACGCTCCTTATTTTTGCTTGTCATGTTCAAGTAATACAGACCAAATTTCTCACTGCAATGAAGTAAAGGCGTTTATTGTTGAATTAAGGTGTCGCTAGCACGCAATCGCATATCATCGTAATGTAAAGGGTGTACCAAAATGTATACAAGTAGGTATATCCAGGTTTTAATACATAACTGCAGGGGATGTTTTCGCATAAACATTTTCTCGAAGTCTTTTTTCAACGATGCGATTAACCCTTCGCATTTATTTACTTAGTACATATGAGCAGGCAGTCAACTCTCAAAAGTCTCTACGTGAATTTTTTTTTGATATTGCGTTTTTGTTGGATTGTGTAGCAGTATTTAAAGGTGTACAATGTCCATTAAAAATTTATTGGAAAATATCGTATTATATACATATGTAAAAAAGCATTAAGTAAAAAAATAATCTGATGTATTGTGGAACGATTTTCCGTCATCCCTTGTCAAGTTTGGTTTGGAGACAAACCGGTTTCGGCTAATATGCGCCATCTTGAGTGTCTTTTTTCGTTCTCTCGACACTGAAGATGGCGCATATTAGCCGAAACCGATTTATCTCCAAACCAAACTTGACAAGGGATGACGGAAAATCGTTCCAGAATACATCATAATCCTACCCTGTCGGAAAAACAAGCAACCAAAAAGTATTTAAAAAAAGACTGCTTCAAAAGTCTATGTTTTATTTATTATGTAAAAAAATACTGTCTCAAAACTAGCTATTTAAATTATTAACATTGAATTTGCAAGTCATATTGCTGTTTTATTTTTTTTTGATCCTTAAATTCCTTATGGTCCATAAGTTATGGACGAAGCTTTCAGGTAATAACCAAAAAATATTCAAATAAAATAGAGCTTGAGGCCGCAGTGGTTTTTTCTAATTTGTGGCTTAACATGAAATATTCACATAGGATGTTTTGATAGTGGACTACTCATATCTTATAAGTAATGAATCAATGTGTTTTGCGCCCTTACATATATATTATATATATATCCCGAGCACTAAATGAGTTCAATAACCTCGAAAATTCCCTTTTGGTTGATTTTTCATTATCTAGAACTAATTTTAAGATATTATTAAATGATTTAATAAATGTATAATTATTTGATGCTTTAACTCTAAATAGTCTGTAAGTACCATTGTACGCTTGATTACCTTTGTTTGGAATAAATAAATAAATAAATATTGGTACACCCTTTATGAACATACATACATACATAATTTTTATGCATTTGTTTGTATTTTGAAATGTAGGTGCTTGGGCTGACAACCCGCAAGAGGTATTAACTTACGTATAGCCCCTATTCCATTCGAAATTATCGATTAAACTCCAATGAGAGTAGTGTGTAACGTTACAGCCATCATTCACTGCATTAAGTACGGCCTGTAAATGTGCCTGCAATATTCCAAAAATGACGTAAAATCAAAATACTATTAACATGCTTATGTATAAATATATGTATGTGTGTTCATGCATACATATGTACTGTATACAAACTTTTACTGAAACAGCTCATACCTTAAGATAATCAGTTCGACCCATATCATTTAGTTCACCATCATCGGACCAACCATTTTCGGTAATATACACTTCAATGTTGTTATAGTTGGTACGAATCCATCTAAAAATATATATGTGCACATATGAATATGTGCATATGTTTGAATTTATGTATTTGTATTGGAATAATAAAAATATCAGTAATCCATCTATGCAGTTACGTACTTTAAAATATCCTCCAAACCCTCTGGCACACAATAGAGCCAATCTGATTTCGCACGCCTCCAATTTTTATCTACAGAATATTGAAGACGTGAATCATGATCCCATGAAGGATTTTCACCACCTGGTGGATCTTTCATTTCAGCATAACGGGAACTGTAATAATTGAGACCGAGAAAATCCGCCGAGCCCTTAATGTATTTCATCCAGAACATATTGAAGGCCTTCAAACGTGGCCAGGCAAGTCCTTCTTTAGCGCTGTTAGTTGTAATATCCTCAATGATTGTGTATGGATAATTACCAGATGCTCCAAAAATCGGGTGAGCCAACCAACCCAACTGCATTGGATATATGTATGTAAATAAATTAATATAGGCAAGATGAGAGCATTCAAAACAAGTAAGAACGCAGCTATCTTCGGCCGTACCGAAGACTTCATACCTTTCAGGAATGAGGAAATGAAACGTTACATAGTCTGATTGTCTTTAATTATACTTTCAGTTCTGTATACCTAAAAAGATTTATTAGAAAAACCAGTGTCAAGATCTTAGCTAGTTATGTAGAGAAGTTATAGCCCAAAGTGTCTATATCTGAACAATCGGTTGTATGGAAACTATGTACATATATGTTACAGTGGTCAGATTTAGCCGATTTCTACAAATTATCCGCTTATCATAAAAAGACACCCACGTACCGAATTTCAAACAGATATCCCGAAAACTGAGAGACTAGTTTGCGTTCACACAGACAGACAGACGGGCATGGCTTAAACGACTCAGCTCATGATACTGATCATGCTGGTATATATATTTTATGTGGGTCTGTCACGCCTCTTTTTGGTACTTTGAAGATTCGAGTTTCGGCAAAAAACTATGTATGTATAATAGCATTTCATATTCATGAAATTTATAAAAATTAGCCAAATTTTATATTCTCACCGCATATTGCATAGCACGATCCACAACATCATCCGTAGACTCCGATGAATCCGTTGATTTATTGTTTTTATTGTAATAAAATCGGCTGCTAATTGTAATGCCGACCTTGCCCTTTTGCGCATTGAAATACTTTGCTCTGTACAAACGATAAGCCGCAGCATGTGCTCGCAACGTATTATCCATACATAGGTAATCTGCCCTACCTGGTGCATGAATCATGGGCGGAAAAATTGCACTACCATAGCCGGGTACACAATAGTCAAATGGTTCATTAAACGTTATCCACTTTTTGACGCGATCGCCGAAATTTGCAAACAGAAAATCTGCATAGGCGCGAAAGTATTTTATGATAATGTCATTTGTAAAGCCACCGAACTTGACGAGCTCATCGGGCATGTCGTAATGGTA
This sequence comes from Urophora cardui, assembly GCA_960531455.1. Taxonomy (NCBI): domain Eukaryota; kingdom Metazoa; phylum Arthropoda; class Insecta; order Diptera; family Tephritidae; genus Urophora; species Urophora cardui. The sequence goes on from OY482671.1 coordinate 100,517,226, forward strand.
CATTGTCACCATCGGTTCAATATTGTTCTCCAACAATTTATCGATTACCATATTGTAATAGTCAATTCCTTTTTGATTTCGTAATGTCATATCGGCGTTTGGTAGTACACGCGTCCACGATATCGAAAAGCGATAGAAGTTGACCTGGAAAATATATACATAGATATGTATGTGCATATTATCCAGTAATACATAAATATACATATGTATAATAATAATACAAGGGCGCTATTATAACTCTGACGAGTTTCATGGCCGAGCTTCTCTCCTAATTCTAACAAAACTATTGTTTTTCCTACTAATTGGGAGGACCTATAGTTTTACGCCGGCTCCGAACGGCGAATGCATTTTTTGTGAGAAGCTTTTTCATGACAGAAATACACTCAGGGGGTATGCCGCCCACTGCCGAGAGGTGACCGCTATTTATAAAAATCCACTAATTGGAATTTAATTAATTAGAAAACTTTTTTGGTGTTTATCCGGAATGGGGATTGAACCTGAGAGACCTCTGGTATAGCAGGCGAGCACCCTACCCACTGCACCACAGCGGCCACATAAATATTCATAGGTGTCATTAATCTCTCTACTTTACCTTAAGTTCCTTTAAAGCGACTAAATCTTGTTCGAAGCGATGATATGATTCTGCAGAATGATCACCGTTAGAATGATCAGCGATCCTCTCTGGATGCAAATGGGTAAAGGTGTCCCAAATAGAAGGCGCCTTTCCATCCTCATTCCATGCACCTTCAACTTGATATGCAGCAGTCGACGCACCAAATTTAAAGTCATTTGGGAATTTTCCATTCTTCCCTCCTTCTTTAGGCTTTAATTCACACTTTTCCGATTCACTTTTGGTTTCGAGATCGAGATAAGCAAGTGACGTACAATAGTAAACGTATTGACTATGGAAAATATATATGTACATATGTATGTATAACCTTCAAGTTGATTAATATTTCTTCCGGGCACCAAATACATACCATAAAAGGACAATGAACGTAATATAATACTGCATCTTAATCATGAACTTAATTTAAATTTCCGAAGGCAATTGGCAGCTTTAGCTCTCTTAAAAATGGACCAGCTAATTTGGGGTGATTGATTGAACTGCCGAAAGTAAATGCGATTTTTGTAAAAATTGCTGTTTATATGTGCATATATGTATGTACATATATAAGCCCATACAGTTGTTTCGGGATATAGTTAACTAATTTTTGGAATATCTGCTGAATGTAAACTGACTTTTCACACTTTTAAAATTGAAATGTTCGCTTTTTTCGCGAAAATCATACATATTTACATATGTCGTGGTGTTTAATTTATGCATTCGAAAATTGCACTATTCTAATTACGAGTTTTAGATCAACGTTTCTAATTAGTTGCTTTACGTAAATATTATGATTTTTTTTCTCTTTTAAAACACATTATAATATAAGGTTTTCGGGTAAATATTGCAGTGTTAATTAAAATTAAAATTTAATTATATATGCTTTGTATTAAATAAATAGTTTTACATGGCATGTTATGTTTCTAATAGACTTCACGCAACTGTATATTCTTACTAACACCAAAAGCGCTAAGTTGGTGTTCACTTTAGAGGGGACCCACTTTATCAAGGCACGCCTGTATCTCACGATTTAAAAATAAATGGCACACTACATTTTGCAAATAACTGATAAGAAGTTATTAAAAATATTTTAAGCTGCTCTTTACATATGTACATGCATATCATACATGTCATAAATACTTATGTACAGTAAAGATTAAATATTAGAGACAAGAACCTTATTGAAACACTAGAAGCGTTACTACCGAAAGAATTTAATAGTATATATTATATGAAATATACATAAGTAATCAATATATATATGAATATACAAATGTATATAAGTTGGTGTATTTATCATCCAACTTCTCTTGTTTACGGAAATATTCTGATAACTTGACGCTTCCCATAATATAATTTTTATTGTTTAAAACTTTAACTTCAACAAGATAAATTAAAATGATCAAAATGTAGGTGTTTATCTTTGTTCCTCCTAAAGAAGAACAAGTGTTTCTTTCTGATTTGGTACGGCTTTGGATATAAAGACATAAGGGCGAATCCGTAAAAAGGTACACCGTGACGAAACAATGTTAAAAATTCTGGGGTATTTCTCACCATATATTACAGAAATTCGGTATGCGGGTATTTTTTTCAGAGTAGATGATCACTTGTCGGAATTGGCTAAATAGGTCCATTATAACATACAGCTGCCATACAACCGATTGTTCAGATTACAGATTTTTGGACATATGTTCTCCATTTATATAGTTAAAAACTTGAAACTTTGCAGCGATCCAAATTAATTATGAAAATTATGAAGATCGGCGCATTATAATATATAGGGGCGATACAAACAATTTTTCAGATATATATAGCCTTTTTGGGGTATGGCTTCCTCATTTAATACACTAGAACGTTTCTAAAAAATCTTTACCCACATAGCCTCGAATTAACAATGTAAATTAATAAATATCTGACAATCTAAGATTTTATTTTTCCCCGATTTTACGCGTTCTTCTTAACTATTCTTCTTATATTCACTATATGTGCTATTATGCAATTATCTTCATCGAAAAATCAAAATTTTGTTAATTTAAGTTATTCTAAGTTTAAATTACTTGAATTAATCGTTATAATCCCGGTTGGGAAATTATGTGACGATTTTTTTTCTGAGCTTATAAAAATCGAACGAATACATATGTATATGTGGACAGCTACATTATTCTACTTTAATCGTTATTCATTAATTTTGTAATATTGAACCAAACTTCGCAGAGTTTTGCACTTTTCTAATAGCACCAAAAAATTACTTCCATATTTGTCCCGTTCGCCATGACCCTTTAAATGCTAATAGGTATCTCAGAAACTTCAAGTCGACAGTACCTATTTCTTATTTGCTACTCAAAAGCTTTGAAAGCGTACGAACGTTACGTTTGCCTTTCTGGAATCGCCCATATGTATACATACATACATAACTCTATCAAGTTTTCGTTCGAGCTTCTCATTGATCCGCTATGTGCTCCTTTTTCTATTTGTACCAGATCGTGCTATTTTTATACTCAGTTGTAAGTAGTACACAGAATATTATAGTTTCGATCACATAACTGTTGGTATTAAAATTATATCAAAATAAAAATCACTAAGTCATTGTGGAAGCTTGTAATTGCAGACACAAAGAGTAGAAAGGGATTTAGTAGTACATACTAAAAAGCTTATCAAATCGATTATTTCTTTAAAGACTTTAATTCATTTATCAACGTATTAATACTGCACCCTCGAATAGAAGTCAATTAAAAAACAAGTAAAAGCGCGGCTGTCTTCGGCCGTACCGAAGACTTCATACCTTTCATGAGTGGGGAAATGAAAAGTTACCTATGTATGTACATAGCCGGATTAAGTTTAATTTATAATTTTAATTCTGTGGGTTATTTATGGAAAGATTTATTGGAAAAATGGTGTCTTGGCTATTTAAATGGAGGAGTTATACACCAAAATGTCCATATCTGAACAATCGGTTGTATGGGAGCTATATGTTATAATGGTCCGATCTTGACAATTTTCGGTAACCCCATTTGGGCCCATATGGGTACAAATACTTTAAAATTTCACGCCGTTAGCTGTTAAAATAGAGGAGTTATACACCAAAATGTCCATATCTGAACAATCGGTTGTATGGGAGCTATATGTTATAGTGGTCCGATCTTGACAATTTTTGGTAATCCCGTTTGGGCCCATATGGGTACAAATACTTTAAAATTTCACGCCGTTAGCTGTTAAAATGGAGAAGTTATACACCAAAATGTCCATATCTGAACAGTCGGTTGTAGGGGAGCTATAGGTTATAGTGGTCCGATCTTAACAATTTTCGGTAATCCCTTTTGGGCCCATATGGGTACAAATACTTCAAAATTTCACGCCGTTAGCTATTAAAATGGAGGAGATATACACCAAAATGTCCATATCTGAACAATTGGTTGTAGGGGAGCTATAGGTTATAGTGGTCCGCTCTTAACAATTTTCGGTAATCCCGTTTGGGCCCATATGGGTACAAATACTTTAAAATTTCACGCCGTTAGCTGTTAAAATGGAGAAGTTATACACCAAAATGTCCATATCTGAACAATCGGTTGTAGGGGAGCTATAGGTTATAGTGGTCCGATCTTAACAATTTTCGGTAATCCCGTTTGGGCCCATATGGGTACAAATACTTTAAAATTTCACGCCGTTAGCTGTTAAAATGGAGGAGTTATACACCAAAATGTGTTTATCTGAACAATCGGTTGTATGGGAGCTATATGTTATAGTGGTCCGATCTTGACAATTTTCGGTAACCCTGTTTGGGCCCATATGGGTACAAATCCTTAAAAATTTCACGCCGTTAGCTGTTAAAATGGAGGAGTTATACACCAAAATGTGTTTATCTGAATAATCGGTTGTTGTGGAACTATATGTTATAGTGGTCCGATCTTGACAATTTTCGGTAACCTTGTTTGGGCCAAAATGGGTACGTCTACTTCAAAGTTTCATGTCCTTAGCTGTTTAAATGGGGAAGTTATGCACAAATTACATCCAAAAATTTCATGTATATCTGAATAATCGGTTGTTTTCTATATGTTATAGTGGTCCGATTCGGCCGGTTCCGACAAATGATCAGCTGCATATAACAACATACCTGTATTCCGAATTTCATTCAGATATCTCAAAAACTGAGGGACTAGTTTGCGTTCACACAGACGGACGGACAGACGGACAGACGGACCGACGGACAGACGGACATGGCTTAATCGACTCAGCTCGTGATTCTGATCATATCGGTATATATTTTGGTGGGTCCCCCACGCTTCCTTCTGGTACTTTCGACAAAAATTTTTTGGCACTAAGTTATAATACCATTTCATTCTCATGAAAGGTATAATTAATTACCTTCTCATTCATGGAAAATTTCTGTAATCCCATAAAAAACAATCGGCACAAATTTTTAAAATAAATTACACAGTGCGACAAAATTTAACTTTTTGACTCGGTATTGAGTGAAACCAAATGAAATGGATAGGTTTAGATGCTAAAAGTACTAGGTTAAAGTTCATAATCGCATAAGCGAAATTTCATAACCGCATAAGCGGCACTTGTGCAAAAACAAAATTTGCCAATAATTCATATTGTTCCTACTTTTATACGAAGTTGATGCTTTAGTTAACAAAATGATCTACATAACTATTTAAATTTAAGTTTACACGCAGAAATAAGTTTGAAATGAAGCAGTTTTAAGCTCTCCTGTACAATTAATTTTCATTTACTTCAAGAATGTCATAACGTGGATATGCGTTTATGAACTTTAAACGGCGATACAGTGGCGTAGTAACGGGGGGTTTTGGGGAAACCCCCGCCCCCCCCCCCCCGAAAGATTCGTTTTGACCATAAAACCATCTTTGACTTTATTAGCATACATTTTTTTTTTCAGGAAAAAATCAATGAGAATAGTAATTTTTCGAAATTGGTAATTCGAAATTTAGCGCTTTTTCACGAAGTATTATTTATAATTCTAGTGTTTGTTGAGCCGTAGGAAAGTGCAAGAACCGCAGGAATTTTACCACAATTTACATTCTTTGTACTTATATTCGCTCTTTTGTGGTAAAATTCCTACGGTTCCTGCACTTCCCTACGGCTCAACAAACGCTACAATTATTATACGGTATTGCTGTTATTAACATGCTAATAACAGAAAAGTAACGCCAATTATTTAAACTTCAAGTTTTCTTTCAATTACTTATCATCTTAATCAAATAATATTAGAATAAACTACAATGGGAATAAATATGCAATGTATAAGAGTATCTGAACTTGAGATTTTACTTAATGTCTGTCAAAATGGAATATTAAAAAACTAAATTATTATTTATAACCGTAGCACATAGGTAGATTTTCAAGTTTTATGCGGCCAAAAATATTTTATTGTGTACATCTATTCCAAATTGCTTGTTTAATGCAAAATTTTAATAATTTGTGTTAAAAGTAGAGCTCTCGATTTTTATTGAACATTTTCGAGTAGCCCGAATACTTGTTGTTCAAATGCTCGAAGAGTTGTTTGTTTGTTTATTACCCGTATGTTTGTACGGGCATTTGAACAATTCGGGTATTTTGAAGTTTGTTTTTTTCTTTTGTTTATTATTATTATTTTTTCTTTATATGTAGTTTTTTTTATTTTTGTTTTTCCGATACACATTTTTTTTGTTTGTAAGCTCGAATGCTCGAATGTTTGTACGGGCATTTGAACAACAAACGGGTTTCAAACAAAAACGATCAGATCGAATTGCTCGATACCCGGGTATCTAGGGCTCTAGTTAAAAGTCGATTTTATTGAAAAATATATACAGTGACTCAAAAAAAAAAAATCATACGCCAGAATTTTTAAATTTATTTCTAACAGTTCTGTCGAAAATTTGACTCTCTTATTTTCGTTTAAAAATGTAAACAATTTTTCGATAAAAATCGCCTTAAGCAGGATTTTTAAGCTTATGGAAAAATCCGAAAAATCGTAGAAATTTCTAAAAGTGGATTAAAAATTTCAAAACGCGGCCAGAATTTATAGAAGATTTTGAGGAGATTTCTAAGTGTACTGTTATGTAGCCAAAAAATTTTAGTGTAAAAAGTGCTATTCTCAATGCTGTAAAAATTTCCGTCGATTTTAGTAATTTTTTTCTGTAGGGTGTTTGCGTTATATGTACGTGAGACCGTTCCAATTAAAATTTGCGAAAAGCCAATGAAATTTTTCAAAAAGTTGAATGTTGCATATTATTATATTACAATTGAATGAGCTGCAAAATTGCATACTCAATAATCTTCTAAAAAATGTAGCTTTATAATTCTTAGCCCCTTTTTATGATACGTACTTCCTTAACTTTGAAAAATTGGAAATACTAAAAATACTGCCTAAAAAGTTAACAATAATCGCTGCTAAATATCTGGGTTACTTTCGAGCATCACCTACATTAACCAAGATATGCGTTAGAAATATAAACATTCAAATTAAATATAAGGCACAAAAAGAAAATTATTGTAGGTACATATGAAAAACCCTGTATCTAGTAGTGAAGTGCAGCTTTGTGCGACGTAATTTTTTGTCGGCTAACCACTAATTGTACTAGATATCATGTCCGAGGGTTAATTTGACTGAGTCTGACAGAGCAACATAACAAAACCAATTTTTAACATGAAAAAGAGTGATAATTTTTTTTAAATATCCCAACTTTAAAAGCTTAAAACTATAAACTTAGAATTATTGGAAACCAAGGATATTATTGAAAAGTGTTAATAATTACTTGAACCTTTAGGATTCATCACGAATGAAATGCTTTAAATAATAAATATTCAACAACTATTTACAGCGAAGGTTGAGTGTATAGCTATTTCACGAAAAACCATTTTCGATCATCAGCACTCTTTTCGGAAGTGGATGCACTGGGGATTGAACCCGAGTCCATTCCAACTTCAGCCGCAATGACCCAACGGATAAACACACTCGGCCATTGAGACTCTGTGCAAGCTGTTGGATTTTCCCCACTTTTGCCTTTTTCATTTTCAACATTAACGTTAGTGTGTATATGCTTTTGCATATATTCTCCACAAACGTGCTGAATTTTTTGTTGTAGGCAGTTCGCAATGAACATTGTTGTTGGTATTTTATTTTATGTATATACCAAACAACGTTAACAATTTTACTTGAAAGAGTTTTTAGTGCTTAGCACGAAATTTTTATTTTAATTCAATTTTTAATTGTTGGGGTAAGTGGAAAAAAATTTAGGTAGCTGGAAAATGGTGTTTTTTGGAACGCTGTTGATTGTCTTTGTCACTCACATTCTGGATATGAAATGGGGGGCGGTAGCCTAAAACAGCTACAAGACCTAAATATCAGCAATCGGTCTTTTGCTACATAATATGTACATCCGTTACTTCCATGATTCAACAATAAAGGTTTTCGCATGACGACATACCTTCATACATAGTGGGGACAGAAGTGCCATGCAAAGAGGAATGTAGAAGAATTTGACAGATTCGGCCCCTATGGAAATACTAGCGTGCGTGTGTGTGTGGCATATGTCAACAAAAAAAAATGCTTGTGTTCGTGTGTTTATGAAGATTGAAGAAGAAGTCAGCTGATCTTATGCATTCTCCTTTATTGTTCCTCCATGGGTTGAATCATGGGTTTCACACGATAGAAATTATTTCGTAATACGAAATACCCGACTGCAAGCGTTTAGCGTGTATCGTATTAATTCGTAATAGGCCCCCAAGTGAAAATGGAAGCAGTAAGCATATTTATGTCAAAACATTGAAAACCAGCAAACTGTGCTAATTTCGTGTATCTGTACTTTTTGTTAGTTAGCACTAATTTTGACGCAAGGACTAGTAAGAATTGCTCGGAGAGTAGAGAAACAAAGCTTTTCTAAACAATGGAAAACAACAGTTTAATTAGTGAGAAAATTAGTAAATTCTATCAAAATATCGGTGAATCCAGCGAATTGAAAGGATATTATAAACCCTGGTATTTACTTAACAATGGGTGCTTAGATTTTAAAGAATTGTACGCAATATATCAAGGTTACTTACAAAAAAACGCTGTAGGCTATAATTATGATGTTTCTTTGTGCTGTTCTGTCAAACTGTTACCAATCTTCGAGAGCATACATCATTATTATGTTAATTCATCGAATGATCTGGAGGATTTGGAGCTGGCATGGGTTGGGGAAAACTACAAATATGTGTATCGATTGCAACTTAATCAACGGGGGAGGAATAATAAATGCTTAACTGTGGAGAGCTGCCTACTTTTGACTTCGATTTTGGAAAATGCCTTAGCCAATGTGTTCTACACAGTTAATGTCGGCAAAAGTACTCCGCCACATTTACTAAGAGATTTGTTACGCACGGAGGAATTGGATAGTGTATTTGGAATGGAAATAGTACGTATAAATCCCTATATGTATGCATGGAAATAAAATATGTAATATTTCAGGATTACCTACTTATAAAGATTCAAAACTTGTGTAAATTTCAGATTTCTTTTCTACAATTTCTGTTGGGAACACCTCACTCCGTGAACCTGCGGAATATTGTTTGGCATGGCTTTCCGAAACCACACGAAATTCCAGATTATTATACCACTATACTAATAAATGTGATACACAGTTTGGGTTGCAAGCTGCAAGAAAAACAAATGCTTCCTTTAATCGAACGTCCGAAAATAACAGACTTTGGTGAATCATGCAAAAAGATAGCTAAAGGACTTTCACTTGAATTTGATGAAGATAAATGCGTTCAGCTGCTGAAAGACAATAATTGGCTTCATGAAGACTTCAAGATTTATTGGCACCAAATGCTTCATTACTATAAGAATCAGGAAAATTGGAAAGTGGTTTTATTAATTACCCCGCACATTGAATTGCTACTCCGTTTAATATACGCACGGCTTAACAATTTTGATGTCAGAGCCAAATTGAATGAGTACTATATAACAATGGATACTGTATTCGAAAGTGAAGTGCCTCAGGGGAAACATGATAAAGATATCAATAATAAGCCAGTCAATAAAATGTTATTTGTGAATGAGGACCTCTTAAAATGTATCTACGATTTGTTCATTGCTCCAAATGGCCTACGGCTACGCGATAAAGTTAGCCATGGCGAAGTTGACTTGAATGCGATAGACAATAAATTATTATGTGATATTTTGTTGACTTTATCAATGGGTTTGCTAACTTATGAAACACCATTTTCGAATTATGAAAGCGTTTTCCATTTGAATTGCCTTGCTAAAGAGGCTTTGCACCTTGCCGCCGAGCAATTACAACAATTTATGGAAAAATATTCTGTAACGAAATGCACAGACAATCTAAAAGCGATGGGTGGCGAGTTAAAACCATTTAATAGTGCAATTAATATATTTCATCGTCATAAAAGAGAGTCTGAATTTGTTCTTTTATTATTAAAAAATTCAAATTTAATCCAGAAGTGTTGCTATAATTATGCACATTCCATTGATACGAAAATGGAGCTGCTGACGCAACGAGAATTGCATTCGAAGAGACGTCGAACTTTAGAGCGATTACTAGTTACTTTGCCATTGGTTTGCAATGTTCTATTCGAAATTTTAATGTGCCTTATGTGTATATTTAAAAAGTTGCAAGATGGCAATACAATATATGAGTGCGATGAGAAGCTAGCAAAATTAGCGAGGTTAGTAAAATTTATGTATGCATGAGTGTATAGATAACTAGACTTGCTTAACATTTCGAAAAAAATTGGTTTTGAAGCCCCACTTCTGTATTAAATGTGGTCCGATCGGAGAAGGTTAAAAGGTGTCGCAGAGGGGTCAAAGTTCGTATTATCTACCATATAAAGACCAAAATAGAATAAATTTTATAATATCTAAGGCCAAATTCGATAGTCTTGTACTCAAGGATACCAAATATAAATGTTGTTCCTGATCGGAAACGGTTAAGAGGTGTCGCACAGAGATCCCATATGGTTACCTGAACTTTGACTCTTCTGCGACACCCCTTAGCCGTTTCTGATCGGGACCAAAATTTATTTATGGTATCTTTGGCCGCACTTTAGCCGATTTAGGGAGTGAGACAAAAAAAATGTTCATTTGATTTTTAAGGACCACTCTAATGTACAGATATGTTTTTATCTTCGTCTTTTCAGGTTTTTAAAACACACCTTAAAGTTGAATGAGAATTTTGTTAAATATTCGGATATAAATAGCAACGAATGGATAAAGGCAATGCAACTTTGTGAAAAGTTTCATAATATAAAATTAATGTATTACTGAATTTCACAATTCTCGAATACAAATCTAACTAAATTGAGACTGAATTTCTTCTTCAATGATTGGCAAACTTTTAATGCCCTTCCACAATTTGATTGGACCCAAATTGAGGCTCTACTAAGGCAAATATTTATATTTCTTGTGAGATCCTATGTAACCGGATAAATCTTCCATAAACGTGCACTCTGATATAAATAAGGTGGCTTACGGGAAACTACAACTCCAAGCGCACTAGTCAACAACTGCCATGGAAATAAAATTGGCTATCAAGAGAGTTTGGGAGAATTTGGATCAGACTCTGCTAAAAAATTATATGCCAGAATGTACATAAATATTCCTGAAATATTAATTGAAATAGAGTTATTAAAATAAACAAGTAAGGAAGCTTAAGTTCGAATCGAACCTTAGATACTCAGCTGTATGCTTTCATTGTTTGTTTGCGTCTTATGGAAACACAGTGTATTCTATATAAAGCGAGTGCTGCATAAAGTGGGCGTAGCCACGCCCATTTTCAACATTTTTATCAGTGATCCAACTAAGCATATGAATATCATTCTTTGTGCAAAATTTCATCACTTTATGACTTCTAGTTACAAAGATGTCACGTTACAAATTCCCAAAGGGTGTTCCAGAAATATCTTTGTTAAAAAGTAGGCGTGGTCATAAACCAATTCCGGTAAATGTTCGCATGTCTATTACCACAAGTGATAAAAGTTTATACACAAAGTTTCGTCATAATACCTCAATTACACTGGCCGACAAGAAATTTGACCATAAACCAGACCATACTTTCCTAAAGGTTGTCGATGCGCTGAATTCAAATCTGGACGCAGAATTGCTCTATCACGTCAGGATTTTGAGATATCCTAACCTAAATGTGCAAAAAACACCGTTTTTGCCTATTTTGAGGTTATATATAAACGACAGATTATTTTTTTAAAAAAAAGTGCACACAGCATCTTAGAGAAGAAGTCTTTCTCTTACGAATGGCGTTGAGTTTGCTCAAATATCTTTTTTTTCGCTAAGATAGAGCAATTTAAATTTATATGAATTAACGTAGGTATGATGCAGTAGAACACATACCTATTACGATAAGTCTGCAAATTTCAATTGCTCCATCTTAGCGAAAAAAAAGATATTTGAGCAAACTCAACGCCATTCGTAAGAGAAAGACTTATTCTTTAAGATGCTATGTGTGCGTTTTTTTTAAAAAAAATAATCTGTCGTTTATATATAACCTCAAAAATAGTCAAAAACGGTGTTTCTTGCATATTTAGGTTAGGATATCTCAAAATCCTGACGTGATAGAGCAATTCTACGTCCAGATTTGAATTCAGCGCATCGAAAACCTTTAGGAAAGTATGGTCTGGTTTGTGGTCAAAAAAATCGGTCTCATTTTGTCGGCCTGTGTTATTTTTCGAGTTATGGGCTCGGAAATCTCGTAGATTCCTTTGCCTGAAAAGCGGCCGTACCACGCCCATTTTCCAAAAATTTTCTGTTTTTTGTTTCCGGTTTATTGTGGGACTCGTACCGCAAAATTTGACTAACCGCCGAATTGACGTAAGCAGCATATACCTACAAATTTTTAGAGTAGAACGTTTTCTTTTGCAAATATCTACGTAAGTAGATGTTTTTAATTCATTATCTAGGTACATTCGAACCGTCTCAATAGAAAGGTTTGCATATACTATGTATATGTACATATGTATACATATACATATCTATAGAAATACGTACATATGTTTATGTTTGGAATCATTGCAAATATCTAGAAGAGCACATACTATGTATCAGTATAGTGCATATTATGTACTAAGCAGGTATGTATGTATGTACATATGTATAAGAGTTTAAAAAATAGTTAAATTAACAACAAACCGAATTCATACACATCTCTAAATATGTACCTACATATGAATATTTATGAGGGAATTAAACTTTTTATTAACTAAAGGTTTCCCTTGGCCATAACTTATGTACATACATAGGTATTTACATACGGTTAGCGAATAAAAGGTCAATATAAACAAGTGAAAATGTCGCGTCCCATCAAAAAACTCGATAACCGTGGAATTAAGAGGGTAATCCAGAAAAACCCGGGCAATCGCTTCCACATTCGTTGACAGAATGCCTGACATTAGCATGGGCTTGTAATTGGAGGGAAGGACTTGCCCACTGCATTACCGCCGAACGAATAAATCACGCAATACCGCAAGGATTCTAGCGAATCAAATAAAAAATACCTTACAGGGAAGCAGAGAAAGAAGGCGAGAAATGTAAGGTATGATGGAAATTTCCACTGAAAATAACGGTATTTATTCCAGTTAATTTTTCGCGCTCTATTCCACTCTGCATTACTGACAATGCGTGAAAGAAGTGATGAACTCGTCAGATGTTCCATGGCAAGGCCTTCAGTCATGCCTGACGGGATGACCAGATTTTTTCTGGGATATGCAATATTGCAATATTCTTTGTTTTTACATGGCCGTTTTAATTCTAATAATTATTTTATGTGAATTTTATATGAGCTATTGGCCAGTTTATAATTAAGAAAAATTAAAAAAAAAACAAAAAATTCACATAAAATAATTACACTGCTCTACAGCCAAAAAATACTCTGAACGCGACCATCCTATTTATATGTAAAATCGGTCGCTGATTCCGAAAATCGGGCTCATTTTTAATTCTATGGGAAGGTTTTTGAGATATCGGCAATTTACCGTTATTTGGCCAATGGCTCCACTTAATCCTGTATACCTCTTTAACGCAGTGAGCTATCTTCCTTGGAGTGACACTCAACGAAAGAAAATTAAATTTCCTTTTCATCCCTGCTACAACATTTTTCTGTAACTCTTATAGTTTCTGAAATATTGACGATTCAATTTGAATTTTTTCGATTTTTTACGATTTTTTGAAGAAAAAATTGACTGTCAGGCAATATCTTTTAAACCAATGTCTTCACCTTCGGTTTTACTCCTTTACGTGAAGCTCCATTCTATTGGGAAAAAGATAAGCTATCAACGAAGAAAATCCATGGTAAAATAGAAAAGTTATAGGCGATCAAGTAAATACATCCAAGTCGCGCAATGCCTCTGCACGGGTATATTCTATGCATGTTATACCAATACCTACACATCTGCAGTAGCAGCACATTGGCAGCGCAGTAGATAAAAGCCCATTTACGGGTATAACATGCATAGAATATACCCGTGCAGAGGCATTGCGCGAGTTGGATGTATTTACTTGATCGCCTATAACTTTTCCATTTTACCATGGATTTTCTTCGTTGATAGCTTATATTTTTCCCAATAGAATGGAGCTTCATGTAAAGGAGTAAAACCGAAGGTGAAGACATTGGTTTAAAAGATATTGCCTGACAAATTCAATTTTTTCTTCAAAAAATCGTAAAAAATCGAAAAAATTCAAATTGAATCGTCAATATTTCAGAACTATAAGAGTTACAGAAAAATGTTATAGCAGCGATGAAAAGGAAATTTAATTTTCTTTCGTTGAGTGTCACTCCAAGGAAGATAGCTCACTGCGTTAAAAAGGTATACAGGATTAAGTGGAGCCAGTGGCCAAATAACGGTAAATTGCCGATATCTCAAAAACCTTCCCATAGAATTAAAAATGAGCCCGATTTTCGGAATCAGCGACCGATTTTACATATAGATAGGATGGTCACGTCCAAAGTACAGACAAAAAATTTCATTTTGTGATCCAGTGTTATTAGAATTAAAACGGCCATGTAAAAACAAACGTAAATACGTATGTAAATCGGAGAGCCTGCCGAAAAAACAAAAAAATCTGTAGAACTTTGTACAAAACAAAAACACACAATCGCACCAACATACTAGGTAGCAAAGACAGAGGCCCAGTTTCACCAACCGGTCTCAACTTAGTTAAGCCGATTTTTTTACGTTTTCAGTTTCACCATGCAACTGAGCTAAGTCACAAGTTAGTCAGCTTTTGTCTTGACTAAAAGTAAACTAAAAATTTGAGTCGCTTTAGCAGATTCAACTATCAAAAGGGCGAATAAAAAAAAAAATGAGCAAATACAGCAACCAAAACAACCAAAAAACCCAGTATTTGCCATAAACGGTTGGTTGCAAAACTATTTTCTTAGACTATTTGGTGAAACCCAAAAGAAAGTTAGCCCCAAATCTGGGCTAACTTAAGTCAAAACTTAGTTTTAGCCATATATATAGTACTCCTATATTCGTAATACCTACGAGTTCCATCAGCCAACATTACAGTACAGACATATAAAAAAAGAAAGAGAAAACCGAGCAATCAAATTTGAAAAATGACATATGAATTCAAAATAAACCGCATTGACGGCACATAAAAAAAAAATTATAGGGAATTTACATACATATTTATTATTTGATTCTCGTATTAAAAAATTAAAAAATGTCGAAGCGGTGCTTTATTTGTGATAATAAAAGGGATAAAATAAATAAAATAGCTTTACATACGTATTTCGTTTTTAGTGCATTATTGGTTATATAAATATATATATACATATGTAAATAGATTTCCAAAAGACGAAACCATTTGCAAACAATGGGTACATGCGTGCGGTCTGATGCCTGACGACGTTGTTAAAAACATTCGAATATGCAGCAACCATTTGCAAAAAAGCGATTACACTGGGAATCGCCTGTACGTATCAATGCCTGAAAGATACTGCAGTAGTCCGGGACTAAAAAGGATTTTTTAATCCCAAGCTCCGGACGAAACACTGCAGCTCTCACCCGTCCACCTTTTATCCGCCTGTAAATATGTGGAACATATAGCGATTGGTTCGTAGTCCGTTCTTCCATCCGTCTTGTTATATTATTACCTGTGGTCCCCTGTTGAGGTCGGTTTGGAGAGTAACGTAGTCTGAACTTTGGTCCTCATATGTTGCTGTGTCCAAAAGTTCGTTGTCTAAATTGTCCTGTTATTCAGTTTAGAAATTCGCAGTACTCACCGTGTTGGCGGCATTCGAACGTACATACTTTACAAACATAACCCTCAAACGGCAGAATTCGACTTTTTGATATAATGCCCATGGATGGGACCACAGGATTTTAACATGAAACGCTTTCCGCCGCGATTCATAAAAATATGAGTGCATAGAAAATAGATTTTTCTAGAACATTTCCACTAATTTTCATAAAAAAAATCCACAAAAGTTTGCATCTTAAAATAAATGTGGCAAATTTCTTATATCAATTATAAACAAATTCAAAAACTAAAATCAAAGGGGTATAAGTCCCCTAGAACACAATGATGTCTTTCAATTTTTTTTTCAAACGCCTCTGAACTCAATTGAATGTATTTTAGGGTTGGGCGATATATATCGATATATCAATATATCGATATTTTTAAAATAGTACAGCCGATAATATCGACGATATTTTGAATTACCGTGCATCGATAACACTGTGGAACAAATTTAGGTCAACAAAAGTTAACTCGGTTCTGAAAGTTAGGGGTGAAAATAGAGGCTAAATTAGAAGACCCGTATCGCGGCGTTTGCTTAGGTTAGTTCGAATTTGTTTTTAATCGACCTTTGAACTTTGCAGGCAAATGCCGATTTTCAGCATATTGTTTGTATGGTTTTTTTGCTATAACTCGTCGACTAATTGAGATTTTTTTGTTGGAGTGACAGCAAACGAAAGAAAATTAAATTTCCTATACAAGGGGTCTATAACATTTTTCTCTAACTCTTATAGTTTCTGAAATATTGATGATTCAATTTGAATTTTTTCGATTTTTCAAAGAAAAAATTGACTTTGTCAGGCAATATCTTTAAAACCAAAATTTTCACCTTCGGTTTTACTCCCTTGCGTGAAGCTACATTCTATTAGCAAAAAAATAAGCTATCAACGAAGAAAATCCATGGTAAAATGGAAAAGTTATAGGCGATCATGTAAATACAGCCAAGTCGCGCAATGCCTCCAAAAAATCTCAATTAGTCGACGAGTTATAGCAAAAAAACCATACAAACAATATGCTGAAAATCGGCATTTGCCTGCAAAGTTCAAAGGTCGATTAAAAACAAATTCGAACTAACCTAAGCAAACGCCGCGATACGAGTCTTCTAATTTAGCCTCTATTTTCACCCCCAACTTTCAGAACCGAGTTAACTTTTGTTGACCTGAATTTGTTCCACAGTGTAATCGATAATTTTTTGCCATTTCGAGCCAAATTCGATATTTTTCATACATTTCTGATTTGCTTTAAATCTAACACCAGAACATTTTTTAAGAAGTGGTATAACCATAATGTCCGGGGGCTTGAATTTACATTACTTTCTTCTTCAAGCAATTCTTAATGATTTTTATGTTTATACTTCAGGATTCGTAGAATATCTGTGGACTCATCGAACTTTAACAACAAATATCTAGTAAACTATAAGTCCCCGGAAAGTTTGGATTTCAGTTTTGAGATCTGTGAGAGCACCTCCAACCCCGTGAAGAAGTGGTTTTTTGCGGGACGTGGTTCCTTAATGTAAAGCCGACCCTTTCGATATATTGATATATCGATGTTTTTACACGGCATAAATCGATGTTTTTTTAAATATCGATATAATATATATCGATATATTTTTCCAATTTGCCCAACCCTAATGTATTTGTCACACATATTCACAGATGACATTAAATGTAATTGAGGCGCATGCGCAGAACTGCCAGTTGCACAAAATTTTTGGATGAATTCATACACATTGCACAGATAGAATACTATCAA
Organism: Urophora cardui; assembly: GCA_960531455.1. Taxonomy (NCBI): domain Eukaryota; kingdom Metazoa; phylum Arthropoda; class Insecta; order Diptera; family Tephritidae; genus Urophora; species Urophora cardui. Next base: position 100,534,841 of record OY482671.1, read on the forward strand.
TATAGAAGTACTATATATATGGTTTTAGCCTTAGTCACGTTGGTGAAACCGGGCCAGAGTGCTACTGTTGTTGGTATGTGTATTGTAATATAAGGAAAATTGAAATTTAAGCGAAACAAAGTTGACGGCGATGGTAGCTCAATGGGATAGACATTGGACTACCAATCGAAACGACCTAAGTTCGATTCTCGGTTGAGGCCGCTGGAAGAAGTCTGATGAGGGAATGTGGTGGTCTCCGAAATGGATCCATAACTTCTACCAGAAAAATTTTTTAAATTTTTCTTAATTATAAACTGGCCAATAGCTCATAAAATTTACATAAAGCAATATTCTTTATTTGTCAACGAATGTGGAAGCGATTGCCAGGGTTTTTCTGGATTACCCTCTTAATTCCACGGTCATTGAATTTTTTGGTGGGTTGTCGATATTTGTGCTTGGATGTGTGTAATTTTAAATTTCCCAGCGCCAAAACGATGTCACGCATTCCAGTGTAAAATATGGGCAGAACATTAGCTTTGTAGTTTTTATTATTGTGGCTTTTGTTTGTTATTACGTTCATAATAACGTCGAAGTAGCGCAAAGCGCTGGCGCATAGATTTTAAATTGTTATGCAGAAGTTTTGTCAACCTCATAACTACCAAGCAATATACATACGTACATATACATATTCATACATATATGTACCCACCAAAAAAACTAAGCCTTATTTAAGAATTAAAACAGCAAATTTAAAGGCTTAAGAAATAAGGACTGAAAATTATAAGGGTAGAAAATTTGTATGCCGAAATGCTTAAAATAAGGCTGATTTTGTGTTGATGTCATCAGTCCATAAGGAGTACTCTCTCTCTGAGAGCACACCTTATTCCAAAGGCTTGTCGGCCATGCGAAATAAGACGAGCAGACAGAGTGAGTGCATAACAGAAGCAGCACTGCCAGCGTAATCCTTTTATAGACCTGATTTGTCACCAATAAGCAAAACATTTTTGCAGGGTATGTACATATGTACATACATATCTGTTTAAATGGGGGTGACCATTTTGGTTGAGAATCATGCCTATACCCAGCAGCAATACAGATATACTTGATTTACGAGGTGGTAGAGTTTGAATTATATTCTGAATTCAATAAAAATCTCGGAACATTCTTAAAGCCCGTCTCCACATAACTTGTTTCACCAAAGAAACATGTAGCAAAACATCTCGCTAAATAACCCGTCTCCACGTGGCTGATCGTGATTCAGTTTAACATTTCTCTTTCTTGCTCTTCTTAAATGTTTGTATGTTTGCTTATTTTTGCGTTTTTGTTTTGGTCTGTGTGAGATTTCGATAGATTTTCGATACAAAATTAGAGAAGACATCGATATCATCGAGGTTGGCAAGATGATTCAGAATGAAACAGTGTTTCAATCTTCACTCGCTCTCAGAAATTTTATATGGAAATTGGCGAGATTCGGCACTGGTTTCCGTGTCGAAACAAGATTGAGAGAGAAAATGGAGAAAAAAAGAGCGAAACACGTTATGTGGAGACATGGTATTAGCTATAAATTGGTTTCATGTTTTGAAATCCTATTAAAAAAAATTAGGGAATCATAACTTCGTCGTCGTCGACGTAGTTTCCAAAATCGCTCCGAACTAATGTGTGTATGTACATTAGGGTGGCCCTTATAAACCAAATGATCTATTTTCTTCGGTCTCACCCCCTAGATCGGCAACAGCACAGTTGAAGATATCACATATGAATTTTGGTCCTAATCGGAGATGGTTAAAGGGTGTCGCACAGGGATCAAAGTTCAGACCAAACAATTTCAACAGTGGCTGACTCAACATTTACTAACGGGTATACATATGTGTATAATTAATGTAGGTGCTTTAATTAATTTAGCTGCGATTGCGCGTTATGACGTTGCTCTTAAAATCGCTGCTAAATACTCGTACATAGGTACATATGTATGCATGTAAATGTAAGTTCATATTGCGCTTGAGTGCCTCCAAATAGAATGAGCGGAGTTGTTCTTCTAAAATGTGGCATAGTAGTTTATATTGTTGTTACTGCGAAATGTGTTCACCGTTCCGAGAGTGCAACCCAGTTTTGTGCCGATGTTAGCGGGTTCGTTGGCTCATTTCGTTCTCTGGTATGAACATCAATTTGAATTTTGTTTAGGTATATATATGTACATATCTACTTTCTTTAACCCTGCATTTGTAACGTGTTTACAGTTATTGCACATCGTTTTCTTGAAGCGGGACAGGAAATTAGTCCAAAAATTGTAAGTTTCTGTTTTTTACTTACTTTGTTTGCTACAAAATAATCCATAGCTTTTAGTTTGATTTCACAACATTTTTATTAGAAACCTTCCAATTGGAAAAGTGATTCCGTTTCTTTAAACTTTCTTAAAAAGATAATTTTAGGACAAGAGTTCTTGGTAGTACGTACAAAAATTAAGAAACGAAGTAGTAGGATAAATACTTACTATGAGAAAAAAAACACAAAAAATGTATTTGCATTTCCTATATTTGATCAAGAGAACGTAGATACATTATAATTGAACTCTTCTTTAACAATTTCTGGCCCTTCACAGTTATAAATTTGAAATCGCTAGGGACTTTGTCTATTTAGCATTAACACCGAAAATAGCGCTAGCCTTGAAATCTAACGAAGAATCACTGTTGCCAACGAGTGTTATCTACTTTCTACTGAGTAGCCAATTGAAAAAATAAAACCTCTCTCGACGAACAAAAGTAGCGCTCCACTTGTTCTAAGGTACGGTGCGCAAGAATGGACGATATCAACAAATGAGATGGTACTTGGAATATTCCGGAGAAAATATCTTTCGGACCAGGGCTAGAACTTGAGACCTCTGGTATAGCAGGCGAGCACTCTAACCACTACACCACTTTCAATTATACCGTTATAAAGTGGCTTGTTAAGTTTTGTTGCTAAGCAGTAATATGTTTAATAATAGTACAAATCGTTAGTGGAGGTTTTAATATATGTATTAAATAAATAATATATGGATTTCTTCGACGAATATTATTTTATTCACATGCATATTATATTATTAATTGATTATAATCAACCAGACAATTTCTTGAATACTTAACATAACTTTGTACGATAAATTGTTGAGATGACCCAGTTATTGCTAGAGTTATGCGAGAGAACAGCTACAGTGAAATTAGGGTTGAGAAAATAATAAAATAAAACAAATTCGTTACATGCAATACCAATACAGGGTTAAGATGTTTTTAACCGTAGCCTTTTTCCGTTGGCAGTGCGAGGGAGCTAAATACATTTGTTCTATCTGTTGGCTTGATAATGATCGGCACAATTTTTATTTTACAGCCAACTTGTTATAACCGTGCAATTGTATGTAGATGCAGAAGCAAATTACAAACGCAGAACATATGTATGTATGCATGTAAATCCATATGTACATATGTAAATATGTATGTACATATATATGTTAATATGTTTGCAGTTCCATAAATTATTGGAGATGCTATTAGACAAATTCTCTGCTAAAAATTGCCACAGTCGGATTTTGGAAACCAAATCGAATGGGTGTATTTTGAATTGTGGTCGTGCAGTGAAATAAGAACTACTTTGTGAAAGTAATAATTTGAAATAATTTGAGTGATTTGAAGCATAAGCACTGGTTATATTTAACGGTATATTTACATAGTATTTCTATATGTGAAATAGTGAAAATTCGTCTAAAATTTTTAAAAGCTCAAGGCTAGTAGTAAAGCAAAAACCAATTATAACTATTATATACCCATTAACCGTTATCCATCATACCTACCAACATACATACCTTTAATACCTTGAAGAGAGCACAACAAACGCAATGTATAACCACCATCCACCAGAGCAAAGGTTGATGACGCATTTGGCGTTCATCACTTGCCACTTAATATTGGTTTGTACTGCGATGCAAATACCACAGGATGTCGATATCTTGGAAGGCTATCAAATCGACGACTCACCAGAATACTACCCCTTCGAACCCAATTACTATGAAGGCGGTAGTCTGCTTTCCGGCTTTCACAAAGCGGTACGCAATAAACGTTCAACACAGGAATATGATCAAGCGAAGGAGGGTTTGGGCGCTGAGGGTGGCGGTGGCTTACAGCGAACAAATGCTCTATATGATTTCACAGAAAATATCAATAGCCAACACATAAAAGTGAATGATAAGGACAGAAAAGAAGGTAGAAAGCATGATGATCAGGATGAATCCTCACAATCGGCCATGCCGCGCGCTGAGAAACAAGTAATGGATCCAGACTATGACTATTACTCGCAACGTCACATATCCGCTGCTTGGCACAACGATGATGGTGGTTATGGTTATGGATCGTCGTCGGCATCGTCGTCGTCAGCTAGTGGTGGTGTGCCACCATCAGCCATTGAAAACGAAGATGTGATGGCGGATGCGAGCACTAGCTATTTCAGTAGAGGACGTCAGGCACGTGTCAATTTCATAACTCAACCGAAAAAGGATATTAACGAAATGCCGAAGGATCTAACCGATCCATTACAAACAAAATTACCTGCTGTTCCAAAAATGAACTACGACGGTGTGCAATATGCGCCCACCAATCCGAGCTACAATTATGAAATGTATCCATCTCGTTCATATGCACCATATTTACGGCGTTACGATCGGTAAATTATTAAAGCAATTATATACCTAGTTAAGCTGTCACACAGATACGTAGTTTCAATACAATTGTAAGCAATATTCCCTCTCACTTTTTTTCTCCTCACACTAAAGCTTTGACGATCAGTATTCCCGCTATGAGCCCCACAACTACGAAGACCATTACTTATATCGCCGTCGTTATGATCCCTATGATAGTTATAGTCCGCGTGTACCACAATTTCCCGAACCGTACTACAACTATCCGGACCGGCGTTATGATATACCCGAGGCCAGAGATTATGTTCCGTTGTATAACAATGAAGTCTACGATAAGACCCCATATCCAGCAGCTACACATCACTACCCCACAACTATTGACAATTATACACCAAACAAGTATCCGGCCGAATATCCGAGATCGCAACGCCGCATAGTTTATTATGCTCATTTACCAGAAATTGTACGCACTCCATATGATTATGCCGTCAACAATCGATATGATCATCGTTATGATGATCTATTGAAACCGCAAAAGCCCGTCACCGGCGGCGCATACAAATCAGCAGCGGCGGCGGCAATTGGTGGTGGTGGTGGTGGCGGTTCGCCAATTACTGGGCACGGTGTGAATGCGGATCCTTATGATTATATGAAACGTGATAAGAAGGATCAACGACCAACGTCAAAGCCTAATAAGGGTAATAATGTTGGTGGTGGTGGAAAATAGGGGAGATGTTAAGGTGGATAGGGGAAAGAGGAAAGTGGCCGGTAAAAGAAGACGTTATGTTACATTCAACAAAAAATGCCGCAATCAAATGTGTACAATGTGCTCGAATCATTTGCTTAATTTTAACTTAAGTTATACATATGCATGTATGTATGTAAATATGTACATTAGGGTGGTCCTTAAAATCAAATAAGCATTTTTTTCAGTTTCAACACGTAAATCGTTTAAAGTACGTCCAAGGATACATCATGTAAATTTTGGTCCCGCTCGGAGACTGATAAAGGGTGTCGCATAGAGGCCACAGTTCAGATTACCATATGAATACTCAAAAAATTTGTTTTAATTTTTTTTAATCTAATGCCCAAAATCAATACTGGTGTACTCATATATACCACATGTAAATTTTGGTGCCGATCGGAGATTGATAAAGGTTGTCACACCCCTATGTGACACCACTTAACCGAATCCGATCAGTGCCAAAATTTATATTTCGTTTACTTGAATACAAAACTATCGATTTTGACCATTAGATACAAAAAATTTTTGACTTAATTTTTTGAGCATCTATAGAGTTTTCTTAACTTTGACCTCTGTGCGACACGCCTTAACCGTTTACAACCGGTACAAAAAATTTATCTTCGACTATATTTGCATCGGCCTAGGTGTAAGGATGGCAAAAAAAAAATAAAATAACCGATTAACCGCTTTTTAGGTTAATCGAAAGCGTTCGATTATTAATCGCGAATAATTTTGGGGAACTAACTGATTATAACCGTTTTTCGATTACAATTATTCCTTAAAAAAATATATAATAAAAGAAAAAAATCGTAATTTTTTAGGAAAAATCGTCAAATCGTCATTGCTTAGAAAAAACGTCAAAATGATCGTCTATTAAGGATCTGGAGGGAACATTTATTGCGGTTTTTTGGATATACTCACAAAACCGTAGGTAACCGAATTCGGACTCGGATGAAAAGGCGGAAATTCTCAACATCGATTATTTTCGACTTGAGAGGAAAAAGTTTAATCGAAAAAATAATCAAAAGGAAAAAACCGATACATTTAACTGTTAACCGAAAGAAATTAACTGATTATAATCGTTTTTCCGGTTATATATAATGTGTCTCCATGCATTTAGGAACCACCCTAATGTACATACGTGCATACATTGTATACCTCCATGTATGTATGTATCAAATAATGTTGTTGTCGTTGTCAACCGCTTAATTTAGTATTAAAACATTTGGTATACAAAAACTTATTATCAAGAAATGTGTTACCACGAAAAAAAATGAACCAAAATGTTAACTAAAAAACTAGTACCAAAAATTAGGTACTAAAAATTTAGTACATAAAATCTTGTACCAAATTAGTAGGACAATAATTATGTACATACACACAGAGAAAAAACTATAGTAAATCTAACAAAGTTGACTTAGTTAAAAAAATTTGTATGGGGCACAAGAAACTTTTATAACTCGCTTACACAATTTGTACCCGACCATGGAAAACAAAGCTTAGGTGATTTATTACCCAAGCACCAAAAGAGGAGTTGTTTTGGCTAAGTTAACCTTTTTTACTTTTATTTTTTACTAAATTACTTTGCTAAATTTTTTACAAAATTATTTTCGTTAAGATTACGAAAAAACTTAGTAAGTAAAGTATACCTAAGTTTTAAGTTGGGTTATATGCGATTCTGAGTTGATTGTACAATAGTTTTTCTCTGTGTGTACAAGCGCTTTGAAAAGCCTTAGAGTAGAGCCTGTCATGTTTTAAGCGCAGTTAGTATTTATATTCTTGATTACTCAACATTCAGCAAAAATCGAGAATGTGTATTCCGAGGTCTTAAGGATTTTAAAGATAATTTTGATTTAATTTTAAAACATTTTGCTTAAACAAAAAATACATATGTATATGTATATTAAAAACGGACAACGGCCTAACATTAAACCAATAAACTTAAGAATGGAAACTGTTTAATGCAACAACTACTTCAATTAGACTATTCCATTCCCAATTGTAAAAAAAAATGAATTAAATTGGGTTTAGTTCATATGTCCATGTAAGACCGCTGTTGAGGTGTTTGAGATTGCTTTGTTAAGATATTCATCCCACAGTTTTTTGCTGGGATATGCTCTCGGTATCGAGCATACATGCATAAGTACATACATATTTACTCAATATCATATCTGTCCAAAGTATTTCAATAAAATTTTGTGTTTAATAAATTTACGTTTTTTTGCGTAAAGACGCTTTCATGAATACATACATACAATCAACACATTAGCTCTCACTGTTGTTTTTTTATATATGTACGCAACTCCTCTATAGGAATGTAAATATGTATGTGCAATGTATGCACATACGTAAGTAGGTATGTGTGATTCTTAGCTTAACTGCTTTTGGAGATGACCGATTAACTTGGCTTACATATGTACATACATACCAGTGGCGGACGGTTCATACAAGCCGAAAAGCCCGACTTACGTTAATATTTTACGAATTTCTTTAAGATCTGGTTATTTTACACTTGAAATGCGTTTGCCATTTAAGTTATTTAATGTGTTTACTATTTATGTCCTTCAATGTGTTTACTGCTTAATTTCAAATATTTTGTTTTTACAGCCAATCACAGCACAACCTGGGTTAGTGAGCATGCTTTAACAGTTGCACACATGTGCTTTTATGCCGCTTTCTAAACCGACTAACATAGCTTGTTTTCTTGCTTGTTTTAAGGAGAAGCCAATTGCTTATTTTCAGAGTTAAATTAAAAAAAAAATAAAATAAAAAGTGGCAAACCACTTTTTTTTTATTTTTCACTTGTAATTTGTATGCGAATGCGAAACTTTCTTTGGCATTTGATATTCAACAGTGCTGTTCACACTCTGATATTTTATATTTACGTTTGCATTGTCCATAATATCGAACATGTACATGTACATGCAAACATAAATCGTCGCTATAGAAGAAAAAAGACGCAAACTGTTTTGTTGAGGAAGAAAGACGCAAACTTTTTTTCTTTCAAAGTTTCAAAGAAAGACGCATTAAAAATATTTTTCGAAAGAAAGACTTTATTTTTTTTGATAACGAAGAAATACGCTTTATTTTTTTTACTATAAATATTTTTTAGGAAAGAAAGACGTATTCGATTTTTTTTATTTTTCTTTGTCAATATTAATGCTAATGCGCCTTTCTTCGCAGTTAATAATGCTAATGCGTCTTTCTTCGTCGAAATATTTTATAATGCGTGTCTGTTCGTCGAAATATTTTTTAATGCGTCTATCTTCGTCGACATGTTTTGTAAAGCGTCTTTCTTCCCGACATATTTTTAATGCGCCTTTTTTCGTCGAAAAATTACTGACATTCGTCTTTCTTCTTCCGGAGCGACGAAATATCAAATAAAATGAAAATTACATAACTGTATAGAGGCTACACAGAGCCAAAATACCACCTAAAATGCCCTATAAATTAGAACAAAGTTTAGCGGATTTCTCTATGCTTTCTCTCCAATAAGATGCCCGTCTTATTATTACTGGATATTTCATTTTAATAAAACTAAGTAGATAATCTGTAAAACTAATATGAAAACCTTTTCAATATAATTAAGAAGATGACCCGTGGATTTTAGATGAAATCATTTTCAGTAAAATTTAAGAGATAACCTATAAAACTAAGATGAAAACCTATTAAATAAAATTTAGAAGATGACTCCTAGAATAAATATGGAAACCTTTTCACATAAATTTAGCAGATAACCTGTAAAATTAAGAAGAAACCCTGTTTAATATTATTAAGAAGAGAATCTTGATTTTCAGCGGAAAACATAATTAGTCAACTAGTATTTTCCTAGGACTTATTCAGACAAAGGGCAACATTTCATTTCATATAAGTATAGATGGACATAATAAACTCTTTATACCAAGTGCTTCATTAATCGTTTGAGAATTGTAGAAATGTGCAAAGCCGTAGTGAAATTGACGAACGGAGGAAATACATAAGAGCTCTTTTAAAAATAAAAAGTTCTCCCTTTTAATTTCTTGAACATGTAATTGCACGCATAAAACGTGGCTGATGCAATAACTGTTATGCATACTTCTAGTATGTACGAGTATATATGTACATATGTATGTATGTACGTATGTTAAGACGTTTAAAGCAAAATTTGAATTAATAAGGGCTCTTTTAAAAATAAAAAGTTTTCCTTTTTAATAAATTCAAAAAGTTTCAAGTAAAAATTAGAGGATGTCCTTATTATTCTTCTAACAATTTAATTTTTTTTACAAAATGACATAAAAAATTAATAAACAAGAAGTTATCTCCTCGTTTTCAGACGATATCCTTTTAAATAAATTTAAGAAGAAATTCAAGCTAAAATCCAGAAGAATTTCTAGCAAAAATTTCTTCAATTTTGTCCCCTCTCCCTCTCCTTGGCCAAATAGCTTTTTTAGGTGGCAGTCTCTTTGATTGTAGGTGAACTTTTTGGCTCTGGGTATGCGTCATGCATAGGCTTGTGCGCGAAATTATGCTAGGACCGCCACTGATACATCCATATAGTACATACATATGTATGTACAAAAAACTCAAAAGCCCAGCATCAAACGATGCTATAATAACGCTTGCGGCTCGTGTTCATTACACTTAAATAATCAAAAGAAAACAAAAACTTTTTGATTTGCAAGTCATTCACAGGACTAGCTTAATTCTTATTTGCCATTTTTTTTATTTTGTCATGCCACTGAACCCAACGATTTAATTACAAAAATCCTCGTTAATTTGATTAGTATGAGTACGAGTAAGGCGAGTGAGTATTGAAGTTGGCACGGATGTGTATATGTACATACATATGTATGTATGTGTGTTGGTTTTTTTTGGGTGTGGTATCTAGGTATGGGAATTGCGATGTCACTCTTCAATGGCTTCAATTACCAACATGCTGTTGTTTTTGCTGTTGGGTGGAGTTGCTGCAGTGGCAGTATCAGCATGGGGAGCAATCCAAACAAACAAAGAATCACATTTAATAAATATTCCGGTCAATTTGATTGCAGCCTGCCAGTGCCTTTGTGCTCTCTCCCCCTCCAACACTCGCCTAACTTTTGAGCCGAAATGGTTCAATGCTTACATTGCCGCTGGTGGTTGGTTGGCACCACGACGCGGCCAAGCACGACCATCAACAACAATAATAACAACAACAACAAAATATGCTGCTGCATTGTGTCATATTGGTCTATAACGGATGACGATGACGACGACGACGCATAGCGACAAGCGCCAAGCACCAAGCGTTTGGCAGCGTCACTTCCGACTGCCCACCGGAAATATGTGTAATTTCGCGTTAATAAAGCGATGACGTGTTTGACCAGCATATATGTATATATGTATATAAAAATACATATGTACATATCTACATATGGATGTATGTACCCTGCAAAAAAGTTTAGCTTATTGTTGACAAATCAGGTATATAAAAGGAGTACGCTGGCAGCTCTGCTTCAACCAAAAATTGGTTAATAGTACTATTTTTATATTAAAAATGAAATCAGCCAGAGTTTTGTTTAAAATAAAATTTGTGATTTTATGCAATATTTCGTTTTAGAAACAAAAAAAATAACCCAAAATTGGTTCATGTGGAATAAGTGTGGGTTCATTTGAATATTGCATAGTTCATTTTTTCAAGATTTTGATTTTAATATAAAAAAAATCAGCATTGTAATATTTACCAAAAATCTGGTTGGTTCTTTTTACATGTACGTTGGCTTCGTGAGCAAGTCCAATTTTTATCAAAACTGAGATTTTAATGCAAAATCATAGAAAGCAAATGTGCTAAGTCCTAAAGAAGCTCAAAACTTTGGAAAAGCTTAATATTAAAATGTGCCGATAACTAGTATTTTAGCACGACCATCTGAGGAAGAAAACTGCTTTTTCAGATTTTTAAAATAGTAACAACAGAAAATGGTAGGAGGTTTTTTGCCTCTCCTGAAAAGTTACCATAAATGGACATTTGCTCACGAAGCCAACGAGTACTTTTTTCTTAGTGTTCTGTTATGCACTCACACTGTCTGCTCCTAACTTTCTAATACTTATCTAGGCCTTATTTCGCATGGCGGATAAGCCTTTGTAATAAGGTGTGCTCTCAGAGAGAGAGAGAAAGAGTACTCCTTATGGCCTGATGACATCAACACAGAAAAATCAGCCTTATTCTAAGTCTTACGCCATACCAATTTGCAACTCTTATAATTTTCAGACCTTATTTTCAAAGCTTTAAATCTGCTGTTTTAATTCTTAAATAAGGCTTAGATTTTTTTGGTGGATGTGTGTGCTTTGCTATTTGTGTGGGAATGGGTGTGCACGTGCGTGTTAACAACCTAATGGAATTTTAAAATAAAAATATTTATTTTTTATGTACCACATAAGTATGTTTTGGACTATTGTCGTTTGGGCATCATTTTAAATTCATTAAATTTGTGGATACATATTCGTACATAAATACATGAGTACACGTCCAATAAATATTGGGCTCGTTTATAATACGAATACAATTGGTAAACGAATCTCTTTTTAAAATACATAGGCATTTATTTATATTGATTGAGGATTGATGGGACCGAGGTGTCATAATCGATGATTGAAGATAGATAATTTGTGATTGAAGATTAGATATTGATATTTAATGATTGCCGATTGATGATTGGTGATTGATTATTGCTGATTGTTGATAGCTGATGATTAATAATTGCTGATTGAAAATTATAATTTATGACTGATGATTGATAACTAAATATTGCTGGTCGGTAATTAAGAACTGGTATACAAAGTATATAGACATGTTTATTACATACATATATAACTTCAACTAGCGCATCCTTGAAAGAAATCCTCTGGAATCCTTACGAATTCTTCGCTATCATGACACTACTCTATATACATATGTATGGATGCATATATGTATGTATGTAGTATGTATCACAAATTAAAGATACAATCGCTGATAATACCAAAGTGATTTTGTAATAAATAGATACATATGCCTGTGTTGTGTATGTATAGATTGTGCATTGTTTGTCAATTTACACAAAGTTGACGTTGACTTTAGCCAAAACCAGCTGTGGTTTCAAGTTTGCTCGATTCGTCAAGCGGCGCGTGTGCTGGCAGTAACAGATTGTTGTTGTTGTTGTCAATGTTTGTGAATGGAATTAAAGGAATTCTTGTGGAATTCTTAATTAAATTTACATGCTGACTACAGAATTCAGGAGAGCACTGACTCACTGAGTCGACCACTGGTGTGTTGTTGTTGTTGTTTCTGACTAATGAATTGTTCATTACTGATTTTGGCTGGCCACTCTTTGAATTTACTTAGATGTTAAGTTTCGTTGGAAAGTTTTTTGTATTTTTTTTTTTTTTTTAGTTTAAATGAAAAAACTTTACTTGCTTGTTTGCTTCAGAAGTTTTGCCGCTTTGTTTTATGCAACAGATGACGAGCAGGCTAGGCTATCCAAGTGAGCTTCACTAAGTATATGCGCTGCGAGTTGCGTGCACCACAAGTTGGCAGCTTCACAAAGAAGTTATAAAAAATCAAGTTAAGTAATATTCATTTAACAAAAGCAATAACTTTATAGCTAATTTTTGTATCGCTTTGGTATTATTTTGCTTTGGATTAATTTTAAATTTATATGCATATGTAAGTATGTAATTTGTTATTATTTAATAAACTATGTATATGTATGTATGTATGTAACAAGGACTTAGTATCTAAAACATCTGTTAAAATATGTATAAAAGAAACCAGAACAGAAGAAAAGCTATCAATATTAGATGGATTTTAGATTTAAAAAAATTATATATTGGCTCTGTTGTAGCGAAAAGTGCATAGGAAGGAGAAAGAGGCCGATAAGAAAGAAACATGACACAGAAATGGTAATATGCAAACGTGATCAAAAGCGGCGGACTACATAAAAGGCACTGAGCTGCGACCACTACGCACACAACCTAACCTAATGTTATTGTATGTATGTGTAGGAATGTCGTCCCTTGTTTCAGTGCATTCACAAAATCTTACTACAATATTTTTCATATAATTACTTTGTATCAATTTAAAAAATGCTTCAATTCTGTTACACAAGACAAAAACGCAACTTGTGAAAGAAATGAAACTAGTATCACCGCGGTCGAAAATTCGACCAATTAAATTGGGAGCGGAACGATTTGAGAGTAGAAATACCATATTTCTTATATAATATTTCTATAATAAAATATGTATATATTAAAACATATAGTTACTGGTACTGGTTGTCCGAGAAGACAGTGAAATTTTATGTCGAATAATTTTCTAGAATATTCTAAACCTATAACGACCTCAAAAATTCCATTTTCCGGACTCTTCTCTCTCTTTCCAGTTTCCTTCCTTTTTCACTTCTTCTGTCCTTTATGCGTTTCCTTCCCCTTTATTCTTTTAACTTTCCGTACACTTTCCTTTTACCTTTTCCCCCTTCCTCTACCTTCGCCATTTCCGTTCCTTTCACTTTCCCCTTCTTTTATTTTCCCTTCCCTTCCTTTCCATTTCTTTACTTTCCTTCACTTTCCTTTCCTTTCCTTCCTTTCTTTCCTGTAGTGAAAGAATGCCAACAAAGTTTTTCAAATAGGTGGCAACCGGTTTTGTAAAAATTTAATTTTTTTATCCATCTACGGGGCAAGCCCTTTCAGATGACGTTTCAAATTTAAAAATCAAACAAACTATACCGGAATATTAAATTGTTTGACAGGTGGCAACCCTTTTTCTAAAAATGATAATAAATTACCAATTTTCAGGTTAAGCCCTTTCATATAGCACCTCAAACTTAAAAATCAAACAAACTGGAGCATAAAAATGAATTTTTGAACAGGTGGCAACCCGTTTTGTAAAAATTAGAATAAATTACTCATTTCATACAAACATCTTTCAAATGACAACTCAAATCGAAAAATCAAACAAACTATAACGTAAAAATAAATTTTTGAACAGGTGGCAACCCTTCTTGTAGAAGTTATAATAATATACTCATTTTAAAGTAAAGCCCTTTCATATTGGCAGGCAAAGCACTTTCATATGACACTTTAAATTTAAAAATCAAACAAACTGTAGAGTTTAATTGAATTCTTTAAAAGGTGGCAACCCTTTTTGTAAAAATTATAATAAATTACTAATCTTCAGGCCAAGCCGTTTCATATGGCACCTCAAATTTAAAAATCAAACAAACTATAGCATAAAACCGAATTTTTGAGCAGGTGGCAACCCTTTTTAAAAAAAGTTAAACCTTCCTGCACATATACAGGTCAAGCCTTTTAATATGACACCCCATTTTCAAAAATCGGTATAACGGTGTAAAAGTTATGGTGCGTACAAAAAATCGCTTAGCGTAATATATATCGCCCGTTTTATGCAATAGGGACTTAACTCGAAATTTTCGATTTCTGGCATTTTGCCATATATTTCAATAACTGGGTAGTGCCTTTGAGTCTAGTCTTATAAAATACTCAAAAAGATAAAAATGGCGGAAATAAAAGTGATTTTGTAGTTAGCCGTAGAAGGAAACTATTTGAAATTATAAAACTTTATTTGCGTTTTCCCAAAAAAAAAATTTTTTTGAGTTAAATCCTTATTGCATAAAACGTGCGATATGTATAAAGATAAAGATTCCTTGCTAACAATCATTTAACACTTTCTATGGGAGGAAACTGCATTTTCGCCTGCGAATAAGGAATATTATTTACATATATTTATTTATCAAAAATCCACTGATTTAAGTTTCGGTTTTTAGAAATATTGTTGGAACAGAAAGTCGTTACTATTATTCTTTCTACTTAGTAACATTTTTTTTCTGAGCCTAGTGTTGGATAAATTTCCGGTTTGTAGATAAACTACTTTAGCTCCCTATTATCTATGTATGTATGTATGTATATATGTAGATACTTGTACATTTGTATTAGGTATGCATTTCTCAGTGCATACATGTAAGCTATTATTTGCTTCGCAATTCTGGTTGCGTAATAAATACATATTTGCCATTATCAATTACACACATGTGTAGCAATGTAAGGACGCCACACACATAGTATAAGGGTATGCATGGCGTATACGTAACGGAGTTTCGTTTACTCTCCTGGGATTGGTGGTGCCGCTACATAAATACATTCATACATACGCACGCTGCATGCAACAGGGCTAATGAAACAGGGTGATCGTTGTTGCTTCAAAACTAAATGTTTATGATGATAAGAGAAAGAAGAAAGAGGCAATGAACAGGAATTTGATGATTATGTTTACGATAAGGCGAATATGCTAGACGGATGACGAGGTAGAACAGGATAGAAAGGAACGAGCAAATAATCCTAAGAAGAGGCAACAAACCAGGAGTAGATTACTGTGAAGATGATAATGATGATGATGGAGCAGAAGAGTTGAAAAAGAAGAATACGAATTGTAATAGGAAAAACATGGTGAAAGAGAAGTGAAAGTTGGGGAAAAAGGATTTTAATAAAGACACATACGAGTATGTGATGCTTGCTTGCTCTTTCGAAATTCGGTTGATCTAATTTTAATAAATGCGCGTAAGTCTGAGGTGAATGAAGGTAATTGGATTTTAATTAATTATGCCTCCTTGGATATCAGTGAGAAATCATGAGGATGTCAGATGACATACTTACATGCCAAAACGACCTGCCGAATAATTAACTGGTGACTGGCAGGAGAGCGATTTAATATATCAATTAAGCATTTATCTGCTTACCCTGTATTTTTTATTCAACATATATGTATGTACATATATATGCCTATACATAGTATATGGATATGTCTCAAATTGCTTTATTTGCACAAATTTTATAATAATTTAATTCAGATACAAATATGCAGGATTGGAGTTGCGTATTAAATTCTATAAATTTCGTGTACGAGTATGTATGTATGTATGTATTGGCGAAAGGTAATTGAGCGCAAGTAAATATGCAATTTCAAGTGCGATTTTCGTTTCAATAATTAATTATTTTCACATGTTGCTTATGCATTTTTAATACGAACTCATACAATGAGATTCGACTGCAATTTAATTTTGTGTCTTTATTTTAAATTCAAATTGAATGGAAATGGGCCCTTTTTGGCACCGTATGAAATGCGTTAAATATTTGTGAATGCTTTTGTTCGGCAGAGGATTTAGAATGTATGTATGTGTAAATGAATATGGAAGAAATGTAAGTAAATGAGCAACACTCTGGTAATATATTTTCGCGCAAATAGACATTCATAATTCATAAAGTGCCAACCAACGACGACATTATGACGGAAGGCAGGAAGTGGCAAACAAATTATTATGTATGTATGTATGTTTGGCATTTTGTCGCAAAGACGCACGTTGTCTTTTTACATACACACATGTACATACGTACGTGAAAATATGCTCCAAGGCCAACATTGTCAGAAACGGAAGCAGCGTCCTTGTGCGTAAAGTGAAAATGCGCCCACCAGCGCTGGATTAGAAGAGTCGTTCGACTGAAAGATAAATGGTAATTTAAATTGTGTACAAAAGCGCAAACATACATATGTATGTATACATATATCCACATAAAGCAACACGACAAAGTTTCGCTGACAGAAAAAGCCCAAGACCGTTTTTGAGAAGAAAGAACATACATAAATACCGACCTAAATACATACACACATGCATATGTCTATACGAGGTAAATAGGTATGTATATGGCGTAAATTTTGTCTAAATGAAAATGTTACTTATGGCACGCAAAAAACAACAACAACAAATACAACTTCAATAACAATCCAACAACAACAACAGCAGATGAATTTGTCTTTTTGAAAAGCACTGACTACCCAAGAAACACTGTGGCGAATGTTCGAAAATGATCTTCGAACTTATAACCAGGCTTAGCTTCGATGGGAGAATATATACGAATGTTCAATTTTGCTAGAGAATGACCTAATTCTCAAATCGAATTCAACCAGATTCACTATAGAATCTGAGACTTTAAAAACATATTTCTTTTCAAATCGTTTTTGAACTGCTAGCCAGGCTTAACGTTTGAGTTGTGAGAATAGGGTTAGTTCTCAAATAAGTACAACACAAGTTGAGAATTAAGCAACATGTTTATGGTGTATGTATTAACCCCACAACCTGACTTATGTATGTATGCATGTCTGTATGGTTAATATTTTTCGGTAACAAATTTATTATCTTTTACGCGCGCGACATTCTACGCTCATTTACGGTGTAAATTGATACATAACGCAGCGGTTGGTGGTGGTCGATACGGTTGGGGTTGCAGAGCACCAAAGCCATACTAAATGGGCCAACATGCTCGCGGCAAATAAGGAAACTCAAATAAATAAAAACAAATGCAATTTCCGCGAAAGCAGGAAGCGGCTTAAGGCATTGGATTTGCTAAGCAGACGAGACACGGAAACCTTGATCAAAAAGACAGTTTAATGTTAAATATATTCACACACAAATACATATATCTGCTCTTTTGTACTATAAATAGATATATGTATGTATGTTTATATACATATGAAGATGCGAAAGCTAATTTTATGGTTATGATTAAATTATTAAGCTGGGCGCTGAAAAATATGTTTTAATTTTTAAAGTAATTTATTATTACATTCAGCAAAGTTTTAGCTTAACAAGTAAGGCATGGTTGATTGACTTTTGTTAAGCATCATTAACCGCTTGGCTAACATTTCGAAAATATTAGATAAACAAATCTCATTTTCAGTTATCACCTTTGAAAATTAATGTCGAAATTATTATCCGATTCGAGAACGGAGTAATTATCCAGCATAGCGTGCCTTCGTTATTAATTTATTAATTCCAAATTCAGCCCATTCTCGAAAAAAGTCATTTTTTTCTCTTGTTGTTATAGCAGCAACGTATAGCTACAACTTTTTCAGATATTCTATTAACGATGAAATACATACTAAAATTTGTATAAGATTTTTCTCAAGTTCGATGTTCATATTGATATCGCAGGTAATTTTCGAACGTTCGTCTCAAAGTTTATGGGACTAGCTCAAATCGTACTACACCATTTCCAGGTGGATTGTAGAAAGCGTCAACTGGATTTTAGAAAGAGTTAATTGGATTTTGGAATATTTGAATTGTATTTCTAATCTATTTTTCTAAAATCCAATTTACACTTTCTAAAATCCAGTTGACGTTTTCTAAAATCCATCTGGAAATGGTGTAGAGTACGAGTAGATTAGAAGCAGATGTACCAAAACCAACACGAAAGTGAAGATAAATCTTTTAGTTTGTTTAGGCGGTTTTCTACGTTAACAGCCTAAACAAACTAAAAGATTTAGAAATGCAAAGCCATAAGTTTGATGAAATTGCTGATGCTATTTGACAACTAATATACATATGTATACGGCTTCATCCAAATCCATTGTCGTTCATATTTTCCTAGTCGATTGATCTTTATTTGGTCAACCACGAAAAAAAAAAAGATTTGTTGAGACGAAAAAAAGATCAATCGACCTTTTCAAGTTTATATTGAGAAAATACAACTTGATATTGGGAGATATAAATTTTTATTGAGAAAATATAATTTGATAATGAGAAATGTTAGTTTGTATTGCGAAAATAAAAATTGATATTGAGAATTATAAATTGATAATGAGAAAAAACAAGATGTTAATGAGAAACATAAATTTATATTGAGAAAATTTGATAATGAGAAATGTTAGTTTGTATTGACAAAATAAAAATTGATATTGAGAATTATAAATTGACTAGCTGTACCCAGCCAAGCTTTGCTTTGGCCCACTTCCTATTATAGGTACTTGAAGGGAAAAACGCACACTTTAAAAAATGTTGGAGGTATCTAGAAACCGAAATTACCTCGGGCTGCAGAGCTCAGCAAAATTCAGTTAATTAAAAAAAAAGTGAAAGAAAAAATTGATATTTTCAAAAGTTTGCCCTCTTCATGTTCTTATCCCATTTTTCTTCGTATTACTCTCCAACTCCCTTTCCCTCTACTTTTCTCTTTCTCTTTCCATTTATCTTTTCTTTCATTTCCGTTTCCTTTTGCCTTTCCCGTCACATTTACGCTTCTCTTTCTCTATCTCTCTCTCTTACCTCTCCTTTTCTGTCTTTCTCCTTTTTATTCCCCCCTCTTATTCCTTCTATAATTCCCTGTCTTACTGTATCTCTGCCCATCCTCTTCATTCCATTTTTATTATATCCTCCCTCTCCTTTCCCAGTCTGATTACTGTACCCCTTTCCCTAGGAAACTGGGTTTAGCATAACATACCCTGCATTCCACTTCTCATTTCATACCATCTTTGCTTAAAAACATTCCGTGGCGTCCGAATCGTCTCTTTTACTTATAATTGGGTATCGGGACTAAGAATCAATATGAAAATATCTCTATAAAGCAGACCCGGTCAACACATTTCATTTTATATCGGTATTGCTTAGAAGCATACCGGGCTCATCCGGGTCCACTTATTGATCCACATCCGGGAACTTGACCTAGGAACCATAATAGGTACGATATCTGGAGACTTGACCAAGAAATCGTAATGGGTACGGCTCTACATGAGAGTCCGCTCAACACCTTTCATTTGGTACCACTATCCCTAAGATATATCCCGGTGTTATCCGGGTCCACATATTGACCCATATTTTGGGATCCCACCTAGGAATCGTCATGCACCGTGATTAAATAACAATATCGCTGAGAAATTATCCGGGGTCATCCGGATCAACATTTTGACCCACATCTGGGGACCTGACCTAGGAATCATAATGAGTTAATCTCTATGTAAAAGCCCTGCCTTTCATTTCACACCAATATCGTTGAGAAATTTACCGGGGCAATCCGGGTTCACGTTCATTTGGTACCAATATCCCTGAGAAATATCCCGGTGTTATCCGGGTCCAGGTGCTGACCCACACCCTGGGATCCGAGCTAGGAATCGTAATGAGTTCATTTCTATCTAAAATCCCTGCTCAACACCCTTCATTTGAAACCAATATCGCTGAGAAATTTTCCGGGGTCACGTTTTGACCCATATCTGAAGACCCGACCCAGGAATCACAATGAGTACTATTCTATGTAAATTCTCTGCTCAACACCTTTCATTTGATACCAATTTCGCTCAGAAACATTCGAGGGTCATTCGGGTCCACGTTTTGACCCATATCTGGAGACCCGACACAGGAATCACAATGAGTACTATTCTATGTAAATTCTCTGCTCAATACCTTTCATTTGATACCAATATCGCTCAGAAACATTCGAGGGTCATTCGGGTCCACGTTTTGACCCATAGCTGGAGACCCGACACAGGAATCACAATGAGTACTATTCTATGTAAATTCTCTGCTCAACACCTTTCATTTGATACCTTTATCGTCCAAAAATATGCTGGAGAAAGCTGGATCCACGTTTTGACCTTTTGACCTATATCTCGGGAACCGACTTCCGGATTTGAAAAAAATATGCATATAAACCATCTAGGGCAATCATAACTTTTTTCATACATAAATCTAAACTTGCCTTGAAATTCTTAAAAATCGCGCGGTTTTTGTAGTAGCCCCATTCAGTTTTTGCAAAAGTGAACTTTTTTCAATTTACCTACTCTACAACGGTGTCGGAGGGAGGATCTAAAGAAAAAAAATGCATCTAATGTGTATATTTATAAAATTTGTTGCATATTTCATGGCGTAATTTGTGATTATTATATCCTGTGGTCTTTTGCGTTATTTGTACAAAGATTTGGTCTGAGGGGACCCCTAGTGAAATTTTATGGCGAATAATTCTCTAGAACATTTTAACCCTCTATCTGCATTTTTAATTGATATTCTCTACATGTGTTTCCAAACAAGGGTTAAAAACAGCGATTTGCGTGGGAGTTAGAGGGTTAAAGGCTTCCGCAAAAAAATTGCTCATTAAATTCTGTAGAAGAAGTCCGAGCTCAAAAACTTCATTTGAGGCCGTTTTTTATAAGATATTTTCGATAGAGCAACTGCACCTCCAGCTAAAACTATAAAACTTTGACCCTCGCTAAAAAAAACTCAGACCCTCTGGACTAGTACTCTGTTCGGCAAAGTTGGTCTGGGAGACATCCTCTTTCATAACTGCTAGCGTTTGTTCGTGTTGAGAAAACACTGTTGGGCAGTGTTATCGACTTGTGTTTTCTGAATATAAACTTTTGTTTCTCATTATCGATTAGTGTTTTCTCAATATAAAGTTATATTACTCATTATCAATTTTTATTTTCTCAATATAAACTTATATGTATCATTATCAAATTGTATTTTCTGAACATTAATTTATATTTCTCATTATCAAGATATGTTTTCTCAATATGAACTTACACTTCTCATTATCAACTGATATTTTCTCAATACAAACTTGCATTTTCTCATTATAAACTTGAAAAGGTAGTAGTAAAATATGGACGCCTTGGAGGATTTGGAGGAAACCGCGTAAGCAGTTAACTAGCCGTATTGTTCAACCATAGCGATGTTTAGTGCGGGACGTATGAGGATGAGCGGAGTGTATGGGCACGGAACGGATTGGACCGAGCACCAGGGTTTCGGGAAGAGTCAATGATTACGAATATGGTGATATTCTTCAACAAGGCTTGTGCGATGGCCTAGAAATGTGCGAACAGCTTGTGCCACACCTTGTCTTGCAGCAAGATAATGATCTGGAACACACTTCCTCAGTGGTCCAAGCTTGGCTTCAAGATCGCTACTTTGAAGTACTTGACTGGTCTCCTCAATAAGCAAACCCCAATCGTGTAATTTCGTATTCTCACTTTTTTAAAATGCATATCTTTAAAATAAAAACGTAATCGGGAAAAGTTGTTTTAGGTCTTATTTCTATTTCACATCCTCATATTTATCTCTTTAAACCATCCATTCATTTCGTTTCGTCCATCATTCAACTGTCAACGCTAAACCACATTCAGCTTAATCATTTTCTAATTTTTCCCGCAAAACATACATTTTGGCATTTGCGTGTCAAATTCAAATTGTCCTTTTCGTTAATTATGCGCCGTTCATCACAAAATTCTCTTCCCCAGACTGCATTTTGGATAACTCTGTTATTTTGCAGCACAAAAGCCGCAAATAATACATATGAGCATACATACATATGTATGTATGTATGTGCGTACAAATAAATGTTAAAATAATTACATATTCGAAAGCGTGTTGGCTAGAGGAGCAGCTGATGTCCAGTTATGCTTACACACGTCGCCCCAAAGCTTATAACTTCTGCTGGGCTGCTGCGTAATGAGTGGACCATAAAATGGGATATTAATCTTGTTGCTCTTAATGGCGACTAAATAGATAATGTCCACGTAAGGTTTGTATATTATTCTGCAGCTATGCACAAATGTACATACATATGTACATTTTTCCCCATGAAACATGAAATAAATTGACAAATTTACACAATTTACCCTTTAAATGTGTTTTAATATGTTTGAGTATTTAGGTATCTATCTATGTATTAAGCTTGCATTCATACATATGTACATATACATATGTACTCGTATATAAATACATGTCAGTCGTTTCTGCTTTGACCAGAAAATCAATATTTTGAGATATCTTTATACATCCATGAGCATGAAATGCATCACACGCACACACACACATCCATTTTGTTGGCTGACCAAGAAGATGTGCTGCTAGTGGCCATTTTTCTATAGCCCTGCAGAAAACGGAACTAGTCCATACATGCATGTACAAACCAGCCGCTTGTGGCAATCAACTAGCCCAAAACCTGCCACATTCCATATAAAAATATTGGTCCAATTAACATTGCAATATCCTAGCACAGGACCACATGGTCCATCGCTCGATCGCATCAAACTAGTTTAAAAACTAACTTCCGTAGCTACTTCGCAAACCATCTACAAGAGGTTACTTTTTAAACTACTCTAGGGAGTTAAAAATGTAAAATATTTGTAGAGTTATAAGCTCTCAAGACCAATTTTTTTTTTAAGGAAAAATTGGTGTGAAAAATGAAATATTTTGGTAGAAGTTATAGATCCATTTCGGAGACCACCACATCTCTTCATCAGACTTCTTTTTAACATTTTTATTCTTTGGCGTCCGCCGAGATCGACCCACGGATTTTCCGGTTATTAATCTAATTGCATCACTACTATGCTACCGCCGCCTTACATTTTGCTTGTATTAATTTTTCTTTTGATTTTTCCTTTTTACAACCTACCATCCAGCAATAATGACCTTGCCGACGTTCTCGGCATTTGTCACCTGTATGTTGGTGTGGTTGTGTTTGTTCGGTTTGTACAAATTCTAGTTTTAGCACAAGCAATGCTTTGTGCTAATTAGTAGAGCTTTTTTTATCGGCTGGCTCATCCGATTAAATTTTACTTTTGATTTATTGGTCGTTTTTATTTTCATAACTACTTCATTCTTGAGCTCTCAAAACAATTTTTTTTTAAATATTTATATTAATGCTTCTTGGCAACACTGTTAATAAACATCGTGCAGCGGTTACGATCGTTAAAACCGATCTTCAAACACGAATCTGCATACATACATGCATATACATGAACTGGCCCAATGATTGGCTGCATGTGATAAGTTCGTAGCTAATTGAATGTGGCACAAATGTACCAAGTGGTCCAACAATTTTTGCAGGGAGGGGCCATTCACTGAAATGCCGTTACTAAATTGCATACATATATTCATACATACATACATACATACATATATCCATATGTATTTTCATATGCATACGTCTCTTCCCTGCAGGCAAAATTAAACTAGTATGAAAATAAACTAGTTGATCAACTGCTATGAAACGGACAAAATTATACTAGTTAGCTACTATCTACTATGTAGTTGATCAACTGCTTTTAAAAAGACAAAATCATACTAGTTGGTATTCTACTAGTAAAATACCAATTTATTTATTAACTACTTGTAAATATAGCAGTTTGGGCAATTCTATCACGAACTAAGTCCTATTGGCGATTTTGAAGTAAATTTACATTATTATTTAACAAAAGGTTAAAAGGTAATTTCATAAAATGGGATATATTAATGAACTGCAATTTTAAAACATTTTTGTAGTTGAATGTTCATTACAAATGTTTTTATTACATATGTTATAAATTTGTTTTTGTGCACACAATGAGAAAAGCTATTAATCAAATGAATATGAATAAATTTTTCATATGATCGCCCCTAATAGATATTTCCCGCAATCAAATTTCAAATTTTTAATACGCGGAGTTCGTGGTGAAATTATTTACGCGTAAAAGCAGCTGATCGTTCGTTTCTCTATCTAAACGCATCTTTTACGTAATTTAAAATCTCAGTAAACAGATAAATGATAAGATTTTAATGGTTTTGAAATTGCTGACATTACCGGTCTCCTTAATTGCATGACATCATACGATCTAAAGATCTATGGGGAAACACGAAGAAAGCACAAAAATCCGGGGGAAGCATAGTGAGTTAACAATGTAAAAACCTCACTGCATTTAGTTGAATTCCACAAATGCAAACTTATTACGATAAAGATACTCAAAGAATAAAGATCCAGCGGCTGCGTTGGGCAGGTCATGTCGTGAGAATTGATGAAGGCGCTCCGGCCAAGAAAGTATTTCTATCGAAACCCGCTGAACACAAAAGAAAAAGGAGACCTCCACTACGTTGGGAAAATCAGGTGGACAGCGATGCTGTCTCCCTGGGTGTTTTCCAAGTGTCGCCATGCTGCACGAAACAGAAGCAATCGGCGCGCTCTGTTGGACTCGACCAGAATCATCTGGACGGTTAAGCGCCAATGAAGAAGAAGTATAGTATAATTCTGGTCACAATATAATATTATAATTGTAGCGAGTTCTTAGTCTGAGCTTCTCTCTCAATCCGAATCATGCTGCTTATTTTTTTTCTGGGAGCGTGTCAATATTCTGTATTACAAAATTCTGGGTGACAAAATTCTGTAAATTGCAAAAAAATTCTGCTTGAACAAAATTCTGCTTTTTTAAAATTCTGCTTTTAAAAATTCTGCATGTCTACCGGCTGAGGGTTATTTTTTATAAGCGCGGCCGAAGACCGTTTACGCTGAAGGGTGTACTACGCAGAAGGACATCACCGTGGCGGTAGCCACGGTTAGGGCACACGTCAGGACGGATGGCGTAGCCCAGGGTTATTTTTTATAAGCGCGGCCGAAGGCCGCCAACGCAGAAAGTGTTCTGCGAAAAGCACTGTGGACCGGGCCATAGATATTACTCCGGAAAGAGAATTCTGCCGGCTGAGGGTTATTTTTTATAAGCGCACTGTTAACATTATATTTTAATACAGAATTTTGTAATACAGAATTTTGAAAGCAGAATTTTAGAAAGCAGAATTTTAAAAAGCAGAATTTTAAAAAAGCAGAATTTTAAAAAGCAGAATTTTGTTTTTAGAATTTTGTACATACAAAATTTCGACACCAACCCTTTTTTCTTACCTTTAGGTGGACCTATAGTTCTATACCGGCTCCAAATGGCGAATGTAAATTAGTTGATTTCATTGCTGGGATGCATTTACATAAACGCTCCGCGCTCTTACCTAAGTATTCCGTATTACTACAGTGACTTGTATACCAAAGCATTCTATATATTAACGAGAACGTCCCTGCAAAAAAGCCGAGTACTCCATGCACGCGTGTATAGAGTACTCGCTGTGGACCAACCGAGTACTCCTCAACCTGTCACATTTCATATAAAAAATATGGTCCATTTAACATGGCGATGTCCTAGGCAGGGATCACATACTCCGATTTCCGCATGACACCCGAGTAATCCAAGGAGTAACTACATGGGATTAATCCATGGAGTACCTACATGGGATTAATCCATGGAGTAGGTACTAAAATTAATGAAATTTAATAATCGCTGAACAGATTTGAACGACTGCCAATTCAATTTGATTATTAGGATTACATACATATATAAGTAAGCTTTTCTTTAATAAAAATAAAATAATAAAATTTTTCTAGCGCAATCGCCAACATGTTGTGTTGCGTTCAATGTCTATTTATTACTAGATCGTGCACGTTCAAACGAGCATGCATACATATGTACATACATACATACATACATACATACAAATGTACGCACTTGCTTCGTCGTTATCGCGATATACATACATTCGGTTTTTGTAGCAATGTTCGGCTAACAACGAGCCGATGCAGATAAACGAGTCGCTTGCTTGGGTCTATGTTTATGATCACTTTGAAAGTACTCCTACCTACCACAAAATCGATCATATACTCCTATGATTTTTACAGGGGTATAACTCAGCAAAATAGCAACAGCAACAGCAACTTCAACAATAATGTACATACTCGTACACACAACACCAACGCAACATTTTAAAATCAGTTAGTGAGTGTGTAGAGTTGCAAAGAATTTTTATTTATATTTACCTACCAAGTCAAAGGACATTGCAAACACATTCCTCCTGCCATCCTACTCACAACTCACACTTACTTTTAGAGCGCCTACATACCTACAAATACATATGTATATTAAATTCGTATATAAAAATTTTATATATACTCAAACGAGCGCATAAAAAGAGTCCTGATGTAAATAAAAAAGTACTCCCTATGTCCGAAGCACAAATACATACATACATATAAAAAATGTATACATATAAAATCGGGCTGGATAAGCTCTGTATGGGACATGTGGTTGGGATGTCAGCTGCTTTGAGCAACATCTACACACACACGTGTGGAAGGAGGGGGTCAGGGTGGCTGTAATAAGAAGGTAGTAGGCGCCATTGAAGAGTAGAGCAGCACAGCAGCACAACACAACACTCCAACAATGCTATAGAATAGAAAATGTCTTCGATTTTATTGGCTGGAATTTATATGGAGCGACAATGACCCAAGTTGGCTTGCTCGTAAAGGACACAATTGGTTTGTCACAGTAAAACGTCGACGACAACGACCAAGGACAACGATGCCAGCGTCGGCATCAGCGCCAGCGCCACCGCCACCGAGAACAGGGACTGGCAGCAGAAAATTGAATTGACAACAACAACAACCATATTGCTCTTTTGTATACCATATCGGTATGATTGTTGCTATTGCTACTACTGTATTGGTGTTACGTATACGAGTAGGAGTGTCACCAGTGTTATTCCACTTTTGGGGTTGTCCTTGCGAATGGTAAAATAACAAAAGATGTAAAAAAAAACTCGAATGTGCATGTTGACAAAAGTATTTGCACACACAGAAAACGAAGCTTGCGAATGTAATTCGTTGGGGGGATTTATGAGAAAATTCGGTAGACAAGAAACGGAAGAGAAAAATATGCTGCTTTGCCGGAGGCTGCGTTTGGAGCATAGAGAGCAAGGTATGATGTTCTCTTTATGTGTATATTTTGCTCTTAATTTTTCTTGGGGATTGCCGAGCATGTGCAGTGGGGCGTTCTTTCTTGTTTAAGAGAAAAGCCGTAGTGAGGAAATATGCTTAAAGTTTAGTGCCGTATAATTTATATATCCTTAAAAAGGTGTGTATATGTAGGTATATGAGCAGAGAAATAATACGCTACATACATACTTATTTTCAAATCTGAAATGAAAAAAAAGTTAATCCTACTAATTTTTATACTTTGGGATAAGCTCTGCACTAGTTTAAACGCCAAAAAAGACCCACTTCGGAGACCATACTTCAACAGGTCCAGTTTACAAGGAAATATTTTCATCATCTAACAGGGTATTTCAGCATTTTTGGGGGCTGAATCATTACAACTCATAAAAAAAACCTTCTAACCACTATGCCATTGCCTATCAATCTCCCTACCACTATTCATCTCCCGTGCCCTCTATCTCTTCCTGCACATATACTACTTTCTCTCTCTCCTCCTCTACCCCGTTTCTTACCAACAACATTCCGTGGCCAGCCGGGTCCACTAGATATCTTGGGAACCGATTGAGATATCCACATAGCATGAACTATACCTGTGTCACGGTTTGAGACTAGCCGATAATAAAAAGTAAAATGCCCACAATCTGGCTATGGTACATGATTTGTGAAGGCTTTTAGATAATATAAAAGCTTAAATGAAAATCATCCGATCGGCCGTTTTTTTCTTAGGTTGAAAAAAGTAAATCTATATATATAAAGTTGGTGTAAAAAATGTTACTAACCTCATCAGATGAGAACGGCTGGGCCAATTTCTGTAAAATTTTTTGCGGGTTGTTCGTATTCTCGATTCATGTGGGGTTAGCGCATATAATAGGGTATATAGAATTTCGAATAAGTGGGAGCTTCCCGTATTACAGGTCTAAATGTGGACCCAGATCGACCCAGCAAGTCTTCGGGCAATATTGGTATCAAATGAAAGGTGTTGAACAGGCCTTCAACATAAAGTTATTTTCATTGCGATGCCTAGGTCGGGTTCCCAGATATGGGTCAAAACGTGGAACCGAGTGACCCTGGAAAGTTTCTGAGCGTTATTGGTATCAAATGAAAGCTGTTTTGTTATTTATGTACTTTTTCACATTTATATAGTGATACTCGTACGTAATCACAATTGATGGAAATTTTGAAAAAAGTAAATACTTTCTACTCGATTATAAAAAAATTAGCTGACTCGGCTGACGTTTTTCCGCTAAAATTTATTCCTATGAAGCCTTAAGAAAAGTCTTTGATTAGAAGTTATTGTTATATTCGCCGCGACAAACCTACTTCCCCCGATCCCTATTTCTATCTCAATCCCTATCTCTATTTCAATCTGAGATTAAGATCTCAATCTTAATCTATCCCTATAGGCCTGTATTCCGGGAAGCTCCCGCTAACCCCACATGAATCTGCTGTGAAAATTTCATAAAGATCGGTTGATTGCTTTGGGAGTCTATAAAGGACACATATCCAAACATGCTCACATCCAAACATGCTCACATTCACACATACACACGGATTTTACCAATTTTCGGACTTTTCCGGAGGGATTTTCCAAAATTTTCTTCCGTAGGAACCTTCTCCTCGAGAATACGAAGAACTGGCAAAAAATTTACAGAAATCGGCCCAGCCGTTCTCATCTAATGAGGTTAGTAACATTTTTTACATCAATTTTATATATATAGATTTACTTTTTTTAACCTAAGAAAAAAACGGCCGATTGGATGATTTTCATTTAAGCTTTTATATTATCTAAAAGCCTTCAGAAATCATGTACCATAGCCAGATTGCGGGCATTTTACTTTTTATTATCGGCTAGTCTCAAACCTACCGTATGTATATTGAAACCAATATTGCTCAAAAATATTTCGGCACCATCCCGGTCCACTGTTTGGCCTCAAACTAGAGAACCGACTTTAAAGTTGAAGTGGAGTGAACTTTCTATTTAAGCTCTAATTAAAACCTTTAATTTGGTACCAATATTGTTCGAAAAGATTTCGGGCCATCTGGGTACCTTAGTGGCTTTGATCTTGGGAAGAGGTATATCAATGTGGTCTAAATTCTCTAGCGTGTTAATTTTTTGTAACCGAGTTCTTCATTACATAACAAACATACGTGCCAAAAACTAATAGAATCGATGCTTAAATATGGGGTTTGCAAATATAGCGACCCATGCGTCATCCAGCGGAGAAAAATATAGCCTATGCCGAGGAGAATGAAATGTCAAAATTTGGTAAAAATCCGTTCGTTAGTTTTTGAGCCATTTCCTCTACAATTTTTTACTTATTTTGTATAGATTTATTTTGTGGAATATCTTAATAGATAAGCTCTCTCACGAAAAGCTTATTTTGACTCCTTTTTCTGAGAATCTAAATAAAATAGCATTTTGGAACTTGTTAGAATGTTGAAATGCTCTTGAATATTTTTTTTGACGAAAAATTTCCCTGTAGAAATTCTCAGATGTAATGCTCATGCCTTGAAGTGTGTGAGATATCACTAGGGTTGCCAGATACCTTTCCCGAAGAAATCAGTACATTGCCTTCCAAAAAAAAAAATAAAAAAAAAAAAACAATATTTGCGGAGAAACCCGTCTGTATTACTGGCATTTTGTTTTTGTTTCCGTATCGTCAATCATGTTTCTCGGCATGCTTCATGCTTGTTTCATCCAGCAAATTTGATCGATGTGAGAGTCCGAAAATTCTCTCACTCGTCGGAGTGAACAACAATTATGCCGTGGTTATTAATTAAAAATATTTATTTTCTCTGAAAAAAAAAATCTCAACTTAATTTGCTCTCACAATTCAGCATTTCTTAATCTCTACTTAGACTCAATTTAATCTTCAATTATAACTGCTATGTTTTCAAATGTATTAAAAGAAATTACAACACTTTATCTTACTTGTCCTTCTTATAACAAAAAAAAAGAGAAATAAAAACACAAATTGTGCGAAAAAGACGTTTCCAAGGAGGTGGTTAGTAAGCTTAAAACAACACAACCAAATGGCAAACAAACCCGAGTTACAATGCAACAACAACAACAACAGCAACAAACACCTAAAATCGCTTTTAATCCATTTTGGTGATGAATCAAGAAGCAGGGCGCTTATAAGCTATGTAACTCACCAGACTTCTTCGGCGAACTTCTTTGACATTTACCGCCACCGCCGCCGTTCGGACGTTTGCCGTACTCGTATTGTGCGCCGTCCGCCTCGAGCGACAATCATTAATCATACGCCAAGTGCAATGCGCGCATCTTGGAGCAGATTTCAATTACTAATTACGGTTGACATGTGGTGCCAAAGCCACAAATTTGCGTTTGAATGCGTTGTAATGGCGTGGTGCGCGCGAGCCAAGTGGCAAAAATATGCCCGTATTTACGACAAACACAAGAAGAAGAAGAGGAAATTATAACAAATTTCTTACTTTGGGGTCTTTTAATGCAAAAAAAAACAATGAAAACAGTAAAATTGAATACTAAATGCCCAAAAAATCACTTCACACCGTCAAAAAGTGCTACGTGGCGTTTCGCGGTTGAATGTGGGAGGGAGGTGGCGTTTAAGTTTGTTTGGTTGTTGGTCCGCCTTTGGTGGATGCGGTGAGAAATTTGTGAAACATGACACCGCAGTTAATTTACAATTCATTTGGTATTTTAGCCACGTCAAATGTTGTTGTTATTATTTTGGTTTTCTTGTTGTAACAGGTTTTCTGGTTTTTTTTTGTTGCTGTTTGTTACAGGATATGCAACACGCCATAATAGTCGGCTTAATTGCATGATGAGTTGCCGTTTTCTTGTTTCTTTTTAAGGTTTTCTGTGTTTTTTTTTTGTCATTTTCTTAAGGCAATTTTGGGGTGTATTAGGTGGTCATTATAACGGTATTTAGCGTCAAAATGCTGTAATAACAATTTGACATTACAGTTGATTACAGAGCTGCGTATAACGGAGCGTAACGGTTATGCTATTTTTTATTAAATTTTATGTAGAAGGAAAACAGAAGCAGCTGCGTTTGATAAAATCTAGTGACATTCACTAATGCAGGTTTGACGCCTTCACTGTATATAATGAAAGGTAATTCATGCTGCCAAATATGCATGTATGTAACAAACAAAATGTATCTACAACACTTAAATAAATTTATTAAACTGATCAAGATTAACTGCCACAACAAATTGCAATTATTTGTCTTCACCCTTTTTTTTGGGGGGGTTGGCATAAGAAGCAATTTGTGTTGTTGTAGCAAATTTTAGTTTACTTATGCTTATACCCCCACCCCCTTCAGCCCTTTTATTACGATTACTGCCGCTGAAGGGGTTCTCACCTTGTTTATTCAGCTTTTTATGTTTGTTTATTTGTATGTGCATTGTACATTGACCGAAACATTGCAAAATATCCTCAAGTCATTCTGTTCGCCTAATGAGCTGCCATGCATATTACATGCAAGCCATTGTAGCGCCGCATTAATCTCCTCAACTGCTTAAATGCGAACTGGCCGTCGCTCTGCCAACTCGCCTGCTCCCTCAAAACCAGTACAATATCTTTAATGTAAGATGCTAAAGCGTTGCTTGTGGTTTGTTCCTTTCTAAAGCTGTTGGAGAAAAGGATAACTTTATATGTGTGTGTATGTGTGTGAGTGAGTGTAGGTGTTATAACCATGGCGTTAATCTAACTAGTTCTAAACTAGCTCAGAAGCACCTACATCCTTTTCAGTTTTAGTTCAGAAATCCTAGCATTGAAGGAGCAGTAGCATCAGCAATTGAGTCCCATATGTTACTCAAATTGTGATAGTAACGACGGCGAACCATCACCTTAGAATTCTTAAAGAGTTAAAAAATTATTTATAAACAAAATATAATGTTTGTACTACAAACTTTGTAGCATACTTAAAGGCGTCAAATAAAATGTGTTGCATATTTCAAGGCGAAATACTTGTTCTATTTTAATACAAGGATGGGCATTTTTCAACTACCACTCATTTTCAACTACCACTCAAATTGAGTGGTAATTAAATCCTGATTTTAACTATCTCGAATTTAACTACCACTCAATTTGAGTGGTAGTTGAATTTTGAATCAACTACCACTCAAATTTGGTGCTCGAAACCTATTTAGGCAGTGGAATCATTGAGAAGTTAATCAACACATCAGCTTGTGGTGAAATGTATGTACATCAGCGTTGCCGTTTTAAATTCTTGAGATTATAATATAATAATAATATAATACTATGGCGCTATTATAACTCTGACGAGTTTTATGGCCGAGCTTCTCTCCCAATTCAAGGTGTGCTCCTTTTTGTTTTTCCTACTAATTGGGTGGACCTACAGTTTTATGCCGGCTCCGAACGGCGAATGCATTTTTTGTGAGAAGCTTTTTCATGGCAGAAATACTCTCGGAGGGTATGCCGCCCACTGCCGAGAGGTGACCGCTGCTCTTAAAAAACCCAATAATTGGATTTTTACTAATTAGAAAAATTGTTTTGGTGTTTTGCTCGGACCGTGGTTTGAACCCGAGACCTCTGGCATAGCAGGCGAGCACTCTACCCACTGCACCACAGCGGCAGAGATTACCCAAAAAAAATTCAAATTACCCATAATTGCCCAAAATTCCCCATACAAACTTTCAAATTACACTACCCGACAAAATTTCAAAAATTTCGATATCCTCGACATTTTCTACATCTAGTATTTAACTTATTTTTTGCATAAAAACAAATCTTTTGTCCGCCATAATTCCGTCACTTTAACGTCGATTTTGTGTGGAGTTGGAAAGGGTATTTCATCCTCTCAAAATGAAATCAAATGAAATGAAATAACATAAAACTCAAGATGGTAATGGCGGAGATATTGAGCGCGAAAACTGAAATTTCAAAATATCTCGAAACTGTTGTACTTTTGAACCATTTGATTACATATTTGGAATCAGCAGGAATATATAGGAATCAAATGTCGAGGATATTTTTTTGTCGGGTAGTGTTATCAAGAGATTTCCAATAAACAAGTATTTTCAAATTTATTTTACTTTATAACGGTTTGTATTTTTAAATTCATGTGCATATATGTATGTACATTAGGCATATAACAAATGTTGACGAAAAATTTGGCATACCACCACGTGGTGGCAAATATTTTACAAGTAATGAATATCACTTTTTTAGGTGATTTCGGTTCAAAAACGTTCCGCGCACAGCTGTGTTATTATTATATTGAATCAGAATTTTCTGAAGAAAAATTAGTTTAGGGTGGGTGGGGCACTTCCCTTAGGTCCATTAAAAGGCGTTTGTAATAATAGGAAGATTATTAGTTAAATAAATATCTATTATTATGAAGAAAAACGTGTACACTGTACAAAACTTTTTGTTTTCTTTCAGCAGTTCTGATAAAAAAGTAATTTCGTTTTGCGCGGAAACTTTTTTGCAATTTCGCAAAAAAAAAAAAATAATGGGGTTTCATACTTTTTTTGCTCTATTCGACTATGGTATGCCGTTTTTCGTATTTGCAAAAATTGTAAAAAGTTATATGCCTAATGTACATATATGTGTGGTTAAAAAAAGTTATAAAGAAATATAAAACAAGTAAGGGAGAAATGAAACATTATATATTCCGATTTTCTTTAATTTATAGGTACCTCCAATTCTATTGGTTGTTTATGCAAATATTTATAAAAAAAATATTGTAATGATCTTAGCAATTTAAGTGGAGAAGTTTTATCCCAAAATATATGGTTGGCTGTAGGGGAGCTATATGTTATAATGGTCCAATTTGGCCGATTCCGACAAATGATCAGCGTATCTTAACAACTGAAGAACTAGCTTATGATTGTGATAATATCGGTATATATTTTGGTGGGTCTACCTTTTCTCCTTCTGGAACTTTCGACAAACCTGTTTTGGCTCGATGTTATAATACCATTTCATGTTCAAGAAAGGTATAAAATTGCTTATTTTTTTCCTAGCTAACTTCTTACTTTAATGGGCTTATGAAATTTGCTTGTACATGCTCGACCAGCCGGTAATTCAAGATTAAATAAATGCTGCAAAAACTCATGCACACTTTCACACAATGCGAATGTAATTGAAACTCATGAAAATAATTATTTTTTTTATAGGTATTATTATTCATATAAAACTATTAAAAGGCGAATTCCCCAAAATTCTCCAAATCATAGCACTCCCCAAAAATTACCCAAATATTAAAAAATTCCCCAAATTTGGGGAATTACCCACAAAACGGCAACGCTGATGTACATACATATGGATGTGAGTATATGTGAGTCGTTAGTTTTGAAATTGGCATAAGTGAACTAGATTTGAACTAGAAATTGAAATAGGGGTGAACTAGAAAGTGAACTAGAACTTTAACTAGAACGAACTAGTAGATGAACTTGAATATCTACAACTACTATTGTAATGCACATGTCCTTCCCTTGAATTTTGTATACTTAATGTACATACATACATATGTATAAGTTATACGCATACATATACATATGTACATATGTATGCAAGTTTTTCAATAAGCTTTTTTGGGGTTTGACTGACTTCTGTGCACTTTTGCTACCAACACTAAAGTTGAGTGGTAGTTAAAAATCGAGTTAAATCATGAATTTAACTACCACTCAAATTAAGTGCACTCAAAATTAGTTGAATCATGCCCAACCCTGTTTTAATAGCCTTTATCTAACGTTCTTTGTAAGAAAATTTAGTCTGAGAAAACCGCCAGTAAAATATTCTTGCGAAATAATTTTCTCACATATTTTATCCTCACTATCGAATTTATAAATGCTATTCATATTTCCCAATAAAAGAGTGGAAAGGCCCCTTCCTCAAAGAGCTAATTGATTAAAATATTAAAAAAAGGTTAGTCACATTAAAGTTTTACTTTTACGCACCTGAACGTTGTTTTTGCGGCGTTTTATGTTTTAACTCTTTTCACCAGTTTTTTCTAAATTCAATCAGAATTGGAATCAATTAGCCTTCAAATAATGACCCTGAAATTGTCGCACTAATCAACCTCTACATGAGCATTACACGACTTGATGACTAGTTATTTTCAAATTTCATGAAATTCTAGTTGTTTTTTCTCCTACTGGGAACATTTACCTTTTTGTATAGTTATTGTATGTATATAAAATATAGGTACTATGAACTATTAAACTTTGAAAGTAGCCAAGACATGTTGCTTGTAATTTAGTAGTTTTTGCTACCGTTATTGTTTGCAATGGACAAACTGTGCAAAACCTAAAAACAACAACGATGTGCAAGTCTTTGTTTGCATTTCCTTGGCTTATTTAGTTTGTGTATGCAAACATAAATTTTCAGCATGTATCTTATAATACAGTAGCATAATAGTTTGGCATAAGAACTACATATGTATAAACGCCGTTTTGTCCATTAAATTTTTTTTAAGGCAAGAGTAACAAACAAGTAATGTTTTGTGTCCTAATTGCTACTTAAATTATCTTAAATAGTTGTAATTGTGGATGCTTGTTAAATATTGTAATATATCCAATAAACCGTCTCGCAAACAAATTTCTCACTTATTGCAGTTTTGGAAGACATTTTGAAAAAATGGAATGACACCCGATCACTATACCCACTCAGGGCCGTAGCTAGACTGAAATTTAAGGTAGGGCAGCGTTGGTTTAAGGTAGGGCGGAAGTAAATAATGTATCACAATTAGTCTTACATCGCACATAGGTAGATTTTCAACTTTTATGCGGCCAAAATTGAATTTTGTAAAGTTGTTACAATTGCAGAAAAAAACATACCCACATATTGGAAATAGACTGGGGAACAATAATTCATCGCTTTTTTCCCGACCCCATACTCTGCACTTGCTCCCAGATGGTCGAAACTTAGCATATCTAAAGTAAATTTTTTAGTTTTTTTTACATAATTTTAAGTGCTAGTTTCAACGTGAATATTTTTATTATTTAAAGCATTTCATTTAAGTAATCGTGATGCTTCAGGTAATTATTAACACTTTTCAATAATATCCTTGATTTCCAATAATTCTAAGTTTATAGTTTTAAGCTTTTAAAGTTGGGATATTTAAAAAAATTATCACTCTTTTTCGTGTTCAAAATTGATTTTGTTATGTTGCTCTGGCAGACTCAGTCACATTAACCCTTGGACATGATATCTAGTACAATTAATATTTTGCCGACAAAAGATTACGTCGCACAAAGCCGCACTTCACTACTAGATACAGGGTTTTTCATATGTACCTACAATAAAATTCTTTTTTGTGTTTTATATTTCATTTTAATGTTTATATTTCTAACGCATATCTTGGTTAATATAGGTGATGCTCGAAAGTAACCGAGATATTTATCAGCGATTATTGTTAACTTCTTAGGCAGTATTTTTAGTATTTCCAATTTTTCAAAGTCAAGGAAATACTTATCATAAAAAGAGGCTAAGAATTCTGAAGCTACATTTTTTTAGAAGATTTTTGAGTATGCAGTTTTGCAGCTCATTCTATTTTAATATCATAATAACTATGCAACATTCAACTTTTTAAAAATTTTCATTGGCCTTTCGCAATTTTAATTGGAACTGTCTCACATACATATATGGCAAGCACCCTACAGAAAAAAATTTCTAAAATCGACGGAATTTTCACAGCATTGGGAATTGCACATTTTACACTAAAGTTGGTTGGCTACATAACAGCACACTTAAAAATCTCCTCAAAATCTTCTATAAATTCTGGCCTCGCTTTGAAATTTTTAATCCACTTTTAGAAATTTCTACGATTTTTCGAATTTTTTCCATAAGCTTACAAATCCTGCTTAAACCGATTTTTATTTAAAAATAGTCTACATTTTTAAACGAAATAGGAAAGCCAAATTTTCGACAGAATTCTTAGAAATAAATTTAAAAACTATGTCGTATGATTTTTTTTGAGTCACTGTATATATTTTTCAATAAAATCGGCTTTTAACACAAATTATTAAAACTTTACATTAAACAAGCAATTTTGAATAGATGTAGACAATAAAATATTTATTTTATTTATATTTTAAAACTTGAAAATCTACCTATGTGCATCGAGGCATGGCTTCCAAAATCAGTCAGCATAAATATCACTTTTCTCTAGGTCAGTGATGTACATTGGCTCAGATTTCCATCTGTCTACCGAAAGGGACGGCTTTACATTAAGGAACCACGGTCCGAGAAAAATGACTTTCGAAGAAAAAATATGTTCAACACGCATATATACGTGTGTGCATGTTTTTATAAGTGCCTTTCCTCAGTAATCGTACGCAGTTTTGGGGGTTTGTTTGGTAAATTTTACAACTTACCAACATCTCCGGTCGACGGGACTTTTGGATTTAGAATCAGGAGGACCTCCTATACAACCCCCAATGACTTTTTTTCAACGCGTGGTAGACTGTTGGAAAATTTTCCCCGTACTTTTCATACCTATTTGTTGACACATAATTATTGTGACAGTACATAAGCAATACTCATTGAGAATAAGCCAACAAGATGGTACAACTTCCAATTTAGATGTGGAGATGTGCAGATCTTTAAATTTGGTATGTCGGTCGCCTGTAGGTATGCACGCAAGTCAAGGTGAGAAAAAAACTCTCGAAAATGATTAAACGATAACCATAGAAAATTTAGACGGTGACAGGTAACAAGGTCAATGGAAATAAGGTCAATTGACCGATTTTTAATTCCAAATTTTCATTTTTCTAAACTGCCTTTTATGAGAAAAGAAAAGCGCCGCAGGCGAAAATTTGGAATAAAAAATCGCGCGATTTTTAATTCAAAATTTTCATTTTTCTAAACTGCTTTTTATGAGAAAAGAAATGCACCGCAGGCGAGAATTTGGAATGAAAAATCGCGCGATTTTTAATTCCAAATTTTCATTTTCCTAAACTGCTTTTTATGAGAAAAGAAATGCGCCACAGGCGAAAATTTGGAATAAAAAATCGCGCGATTTTTAATTCCAAATTTTCATTTTCCTACTTTTTTCCATGCCGCAGGATGAGGCAAGTAGACATAGTTTTTATATACATTTTTATTTAAATTTTTGTATAACTAGATATTTAACATACTTTACATTATTATATAATTTATTGAAATATTTTTGCTGTGTTGGCAACTCTTTTTCGACGACCACACTTCACTAAATTCACTTATCAACTAATTTGTAGTAACATAAGAGCGAGTAAAATTGTATTTTCATTCATTAACAAACGGTACTCATAACGGGTTTGCAGAAGAACTCTGCAAATATTTTCATGAATGAACAAGTTTTAAGCATAGTTGACATTATTTCCATTTGGATTGGGAAATAAGGTTTTAGGTTTTATTTCCAAATTTTCGTTGACCTTATTGCGTTTTCCAAAAGCTACGGGCCTGTACCCACTACACCACAGCAGCCATATTTCCAGAATTTATAAACGGATCTTAAAATTTTGTACATCAATGTTTATGTCTCGAAAAGAGAATTTTTTTATGGAATTTTATTATTTTTTCGAAAAAAGACACTGAAGATGGCGCATATTAGCCGAAACCGGTTTGTCTCCAAACCAAACTTGACAAGGGATGACGGAAGATCGTTCCACAATACATCATATTCCTACCCTGTCGGAAAAACGAGCAACCAAAAAGAATTTTATTAACCCCAGGGGCACCAAAATCTCCGATAATTCCAAAAAGTTCACCGGAGACCAGCTAATAAGTCTAATGGCATTTTTGAAAAGAAGATTTTCTCTTTTTGAGGCCGCTCAATCATAATTTTCTTCATAGATATCTTCGGCATTTATAATCGAATCTTAATGTTTGATATATTAAAGTTTTTGTCTCGGGAATATCTAAATAACTTTTTTATAAATTCTGGCACGTGAATGGGCTTAACCGGGGATATTCAATACTTCATCACGATTCCAAAATATGAAGTCTCTGTATTATTTGTGACAAGTTCAAAAAATGTCTTATTTCTTTAATTTTGAGATATGTATTATAAAGTTACGTTGCATTGCATGATTTCTTTCTCATACACGTTTCATATTCAAGCTTTTCACTCTGACTCAAACACTGATTGTCTAATATCACAGTAGGGTAAAAATAGGGTTTTAAAGTAAATACTGATTAAAGAAAGAATCAAAACCTTAAATTCATTTCATTCCTGTTTTTAGATAAAGGAAGGTATACTAAATTTAAATTAGATATAC
Organism: Urophora cardui; assembly: GCA_960531455.1. Classification (NCBI taxonomy): domain Eukaryota; kingdom Metazoa; phylum Arthropoda; class Insecta; order Diptera; family Tephritidae; genus Urophora; species Urophora cardui. The sequence goes on from OY482671.1 coordinate 100,574,830, forward strand.
ATACATACATAGCAAAGGCGGATGCTTCATTCAAGCCGAAAAGCCCGGCTTGCATAAATGTTTTCGTTAATTTTATTAAAATCTATTTTATGCTTGAAATGTGTTTACTACTTATTTAGATTCTGCAATGTGTCTACTACTAAAATTCTCATGGCGCGTTAGCGCTGCAACAACATTCACGTGTAACTTGATTGTACAGCTATAGCATGACTCCACATAACGTCGTTCGCTCTTTTATCTGTATTCTCTCAACCGTTGTTCGTACATTTTCCGCCAAACGATGATAATTTCCATACAAAATACTGTGAGCGAATAACGACTGAACTACACTCAGAGAAAAACAGCATTTTAAAATCAAAAATGTCGTTGGATACAATTTCGGATCCGGAAGAGAAAATGATATAGAGAACAATGCAGAGTTTTTTTTCTCATAGTGCTGAAAATAAAAATAAGCATTTTTAAATTTAAAATGTTTTTTCTTTATTTAAAAATTTTACAATGAACATTTTTAAAATAAAAATGTTGGTATTTACATCACTTTTTAAAACGTTTTTGCCCATTTTAAGCACGTTTTCATATGTTTTTATAATTTGTTTTCCCTGAGTATACGTTATTCGTTCTCAACACTCCTGCCAACCCCGGTAATATCTATGCCTTCTCTGATTTTGTATCGAAAATCTAACGAAATCTCACACAGCCCAAGACAAAAACGCAAAAATGGGCGAAAATAAAAAGCGTTGCCACCTGTTCAAAAATTCATTTTTACGCTGCAGATTGTTAAATTTTTAAATTTGAAAATAAAATTTAGTTTTTGTAAAAAGAGTTGCCACAAATTTAAAAAAAATAATAATATAAATACAATGGCGCTATTATAACTCTGACGAGTTTTATGGCCGAGCTTCTCTCCCAATTCGAGGTGTGCTCCTTTTGTTTTTCCTACTAATTGGGTGGACCTACAGTTTTGTGCCGGCTCCGAACGGCGAATGCATTTTTTGTGAGAAGCTTTTTCATGGCAGAAATACTCTCGGAGGGTATGCCGACGACTCCCGAAAGGTGACCGCTATTTATAAAAGCCCAATAATTGGAATTTAATTAATTAGAACAATTTTTTTGGTGTTTGTCCAGACTGGGCTTTGAACTCGAGATCTCTGGCATAGCAGGCGAGCACTCTACCCACCGCACCACAGCGGCCACCAAAACCAAAAGTAGATGATACCTACAGCTAAAATAACAAAAGTCATGTATGCACAAACGTAATTATTCCTCATTATGATGTATTGTGGAACGAATTTACGGCATCCCTTCTCAATTTAAAAAAAAAAAAACAAACAACAATAAAGAAATTCTTCATCATCTTAATTTTTTTTAAACAACAAAAAAATATGCAAACCGAGTTTAATCAAACTCAGTGACGGAACCACAATCAGACTTTCAGATGATACAGCAAAGAAAATTACAAATGTACATAAATGGTTATGGTTCATATATAGGCTTACCTAGCCATTTTATGCTAGGACCACCACTGATACAGTACATATGTACATATGTCATGTGGTACTTGTTCGAGAACGGAGACTCCCTTTTTTACACATATCCATAAGAAATTATTTTTTTATTTACACTCATATGTACGCACTTATTTTTAACGTCTGGTGCATGTAAATTATTTAAACGATTATTTTATTATCCTGAAATGTGTGAATCACATTTTATTAAAATTGGAAAATTATACAAATGTCTACCATTTATGGCTGTAACCTGTGCCACTAAATACCGTTACGTGCACGGGCGTGCATGGTGAATTATGTAATAGAGAGTTAAATGAAAACAAAATAAGACAAGAGAATCCCTTCAAATTTAATATAGCATAAGTATGTACGTACATACATATATACCTGAGTTAACCGGATGTGGGAAGTCACACTCCTCTAACGGGCAGATGACGCTTCTCCATCGCCATCTAAAGTCGGTCTGAAAATTTGACAATTGAATGTTGGGACATCTGGCAGACGGCGAGGTGAATATATGTACATAAGTACCGCTGTTCATATGTTTACTTGTCACATTAACATTTATGACTGTCACGAGCACGGTTTTATTACTTTTATGAGCTTGTAAAATTTTGCAAACGACAAACCGAAAACGCCGGAAGATGTACGAAATGGCGTAACGAAAATGTAAAATGTGCAAAATTGCGAATATTAAAGTAGATTAAAAACGTAAGCTGTGTAAATGCTGAGAAACACACACACACATAGCTATACATCCCAATAGACCAAAGGGCTTGAGAATAATATTATAACAAGCTTACAAATATAAGCGTTAAGCTTGAGGAAAGCTTGTGTAAAGTATTGAAAAAGTCTTAAGAACAATTGTAGAAAAATCAAAACGGCACCCTTTTTATAAGCTTACAAATGTAATTGTAGAAAAATATTACTTGTGAAAGCTTGTTGTAAGCTTATAAATATAATTGTATGTACAAATAGTAGAAAAAAGAAAAAAATAAATTTTTATTTGCATTTTTTTTTTCTTTTTCTTTCCTTCTTCACCTTTACTGCAATGTTCTTTATTTTATATTCTCCTCCTGTTTCGGACCATAACATCAACCTGAAATTCAATCCAACGGTATCATATAGTGGTACATTTAACCAGTGGCGTAGCTAGAGAATTTTTCGGGGGGGGGGGTTACAGCCAATGTAAAAAATTTACCAAAATTTAAATTACCAAAAAAAAAACTATAATTTTTTTTACAAATGATAAAAATCGCTAGCTTAGAATGCAAATTGTGTAAGTCCTTTTTTAAAATTTTGTAGGAGAGACAAAAAACAAAAAAGAAAAAAAAATTCGTAATGAAAAAAAAAATTCTGTTCATATAAATATTTTGGACTTATACAATTTTTTTCGCTTTTTGGACTTACACAATTTGCGTATCACTGAATAACAACGAGTAGAAATATGACAAGTATCTCAGACTTGTTTAGCGCGGTGCGTATTTGATTTTTCTAGCGTTCTACATAAAAATACACTTTTTCATAAAAGTGGACTTACACAGTTTGCACTCTAAGCTAGCGAAATGTAATTTTTTCAGACTATAATTTAACATTTTAGTACACAAATGTCGCTTATAATACATATATCAAACTCTTAAGGCCCTTGGCCACTTAAAATCTGGAATGTTAAGAAGTGTATACATATGTGTGAGTGTCGGGTGATTGACGCAAATATCTAAAAGATTTGATTCTCATCAACGCGTGCCCGAACAAGAACGTGTAGCACGACGACTGCCGATTGCACTAACACAAAAAACTCACACATACACACTGCTTGACATGCCAGATTGTCAGTTGCCAAGGGCCTTTAACTATACTTCAAAAGTAAGTCTCATATTCTCTTCTGGAAATCTACGCGCATAGGTAGATTTTCAAGTTTTATGCGCCCAAAATTGAATTTTGTAAAATTGTTACAATTACAGAAAAAAAACATACCCACATATTGGAGATAGAATGGGGAACTATAATTCATCGCTTTTTTCCCGACCCCATACTCTGCACTTGCCCCAGATGGTCGTAACTTAGCATATCTGAAGTTAATTTTTTTGTTTTTTCTTACATATTTTTAAGTGCTAGTTTCAACTTGAATATTTATTATTTAAAGCATTTCATTTAAGTAATCGTAATGAATCCTAAAGGTTCAAGTAATTATTAACACTTTTCAATAATATCCTTGGTTTCCAATAATTCTAAGTTTATAGTTTTAAGCTTTTAAAGTTGGGATATTTAAAAAAAAATTATCACTCTTTTTCATGTTAAAAATTGGTTTTGTTATGTTGCTCTGTCAGACTCAGTCAAATTAACCCTCGGACATGATATCTAGTACAATTAGTAGTTAGCCGACAAAATTTTACGTCGCACAAAGCCGCACTTCACTACTAGATACAGGGTTTTTCATATGTACCTACAATAATTTTCTTTTTGTGCTTTATATTTAATTATATAAAGCTACATTTTTTAGAAGATTTTTGAGTATGCAATTTTGCAGCTCATTCAATTGTAATATAATAATATGCAACATTCAACTTTTTGAAAAATTTCATTGGTTTTTCGGAAATTTTAATTGGAACGGTCTCACGTACATATAACGCAAACACCCTACAGAAAAAAATTACTAAAATCGACGGAAATTTTTACAGCATTGAGAATAGCACTTTTTACACTAAAATTTTTTGGCTACATAACAGTACACTTAGAAATCTCCTCAAAATCTTCTATAAATTCTGGCCGCGTTTTGAAATTTTTAATCCACTTTTAGAAATTTCTACGATTTTTCGGATTTTTCCATAAGCTTAGAAATCCTGCTTAAGGCGATTTTTATTGAAAAATTGTTTACATTTTGAAACGAAAATAAGAGAGTCAAATTTTCGACAGAACTGTTAGAAATAAATTTAAAAACTCTGGCGTATGATTTTTTTTTTTGAGTCACTGTATATATTTTTCAATAAAATCGACTTTTAACTAGAGCCCTAGATACCCGGGTATCGAGCAATTCGATCTGATCATTTTTGTTTGAAGCCCGTTTGTTGTTCAAATGCCCGTACAAACATTCGAGCATTCGAGCTTACAAACAAAAAAATGTGTATCGGAAAAATAAAAAAAACTACATATAAAGAAAAAAAAATAATAATAAACAAAAGAAAAAAACAAACTTCAAAATACCCGAATTGTTCAAATGCCCGTACAAACATACGGGTAATAAACAAACAAACAACTCTTCGAGCATTTGAACAAAAACTGTTCGGGCTACTCGAAAATGTTGAAAAAAAATCGAGAGCTCTACTTTTAACACAAATTATTAAAATTTTGCATTAAACAAGCAATTTGGAATAGATGTACACAATAAAATATTTTTGGCCGCATAAAACTTGAAAATCTACCTATGTGCTACGGTTATAAATAATAATTTTCTTATATAATTTAGTTTTTTAATATTCCATTTTGACAGACATTAAGTAAAATCTCAAGTTCAGATACTCTTATACATTGCATATTTATTCCCATTGTAGTTTATACTAATATTATTTGATTAATGATAAGTAATTGAAAGAAAACTTGAAATTTAAATAATTGGCGTTATTTTTCTGTTATTAGCATGTTAATAACAGCAATACCGTATAATAATTGTAGCGTTTGTTGAGCCGTAGGGAAGTGCAGGAACCGTAGGAATTTTACCACAAAAGAGCGAATATAAGTACAAAGAATGTAAATTGTGGTAAAATTCCTGCGGTTCTTGCACTTTCCTACGACTCAACACACGCTAGAATTACACTGTGGAACAAATTCAGGTCAACAAAAGTTAACTCGGTTCTGAAAGTTGGGGGTGAAAATAGAGGCTAAATTAGAAGACCCGTATCGCGGCGTTTGCTTAGGTTAGTTCGAATTTGTTTTTAATCGACCTTTGAACTTTGCAGGCAAATGCCGATTTTCAGCATATTGTTTGTATGGTTTTTTGGCTATAACTCGTCGACTAATTGAGTGACAGCAAACGAAAGAAAATTAAATTTCCTATACATGGGTTCTATAACATTTTTCTCTACCTCTTACAGTTTTTGAAATATTGATGATTCAATTTGAATTTTTTTCGATTTTTTAAAGAAAAAATTGACTTTGTCAGGCTATATCTTTAAAACCAATATTTTCACCTTCGGTTTTAATCCTTTACATGAAGCTGTATTCCATTACGAAAAAAATAAGCTATCAACGAAGAAAATCCATGGTAAAATGGAAAAGTTATAGGCGATCAAGTAAATACAGCCAAGTCGCGCAATGCCTCTGCACGGGTATATTTTATGCATGTTATACCCGTAAATGGGTTTGTATCTACTGCGCTGCCAATACGCTGCTACTGCATGCATGGAGCTTCACGTAAAGGGTTAAAACCGAAGGTGAAAATATTGGTTTTAAAGATATTGTATGACAAAGTCAATTTTTTCTTTAAAAAATCGAAAAAATTCAAATTGAATCATCAATATTTCAGAAACTGTAAGAGGTAGAGAAAAATGTTATAGAACCCATGTATAGGAAATTTAATTTTCTTTCGTTTGCTGTCACTCCAACAAAAAAACCTCAATTAGCCGACGAGTTATAGCCAAAAAACCATACAAACAATATGCTGAAAATCGGCATTTGCCTGCAAAGTTCAAAGGTCGATTAAAAAGAAATTCGAACTAACCTAAGCAAACGCCGCGATACGGGTCTTCTAATTTAGCCTCTATTTTCACCCCTAACTGTCAGAACCGAGTTAACTTTTGTTGACCTGAATTTGTTCCACAGTGTTATAAGTAATACTTCGTGAAAAAGCGCTAAATTTCGAATTACCAATTTCGAAAAATTACTATTCTCATTGATTTTTTCCTGAAAAAGAAATGTATGCTAATAAAGTCAAAGATGGTTTTATGGTCAAAACGAATCTTTCGGGGGGGTTTTGTCCCAAAAACCCCTCTCCCCCGTTACTACGCCACTGCATTCAACATTATATTGAACATTATTGAGGCTTTTATACTTCCCTTTTCGAAGAAGGAATCAATGAATTATATGAATCATTGTAAAACCAAAATTTAAAAAATTTTACAGCAAGCTTATAACAATATTACTATTATTAATATTTTTTCAAGCTTTCATTGCAAGTGTAAAGTAAGCTTATTGTAATATTGTTTTCAAGCTTTTTAACATATGGATTATTGAGAAAGGCTTACATAAAGTAAGTGTTCCTCTATTATTACAATCATGCTTGTGAATAAGCTTACAATTAAGCTTATAAAAACTGTATTGCGATAAGCTTACAATGGACAATTGTTATAAGCTTGTTCTCAAGTCCTATTACATTTCGCTAAAAATCCTGGTCTGTTGGGATATCTTTCATATATTCCTCAAATAAGTATTGTATAGAAGCAAAAGAAGTTGGAGAGAGTGAGTGCGGGTGTGAGTGCAGTGGGTGGGTGAATGTTGGTGGGAGGATGTTTCCTGTTTTTAAATAATTGCAAATTGCTTGACTTTTGCATTTTTCAATTCTGTATTTTATTGCCTTTATATATTTATATGTACATATATTTTTTTTTTATTCCGTTACTGTGTCTGGTGATTCTGTGTGCACGCTATGGGTGGAGACATGGTCCGTATGGGTGTGTGTGCTTTTGCATTCAAGTGCTTTGATAATTCCGCCCAGATGCCCAGATGCCAATTGTATAGTCGCCTAAGATGGGGAAATCAATTTGCAAATGTAAACTTCTGTAAAGAGTCCTTATTGTGGCGCGTTTGTGCAACTTCAACGTTTTCAAGTGGTAGTAGAATCTGATTCGACTTTTGCTGCCTGCTTGATACAAAAGGCCAACTGCAGATGCCGACTACGACTAAAGCGAGCTGCCAACTAAAGTAAATTGCAAACATTTCTACACAATATACATACATACATAACTACATATACAAATGCATATGTACATACATACGTATACACACAAAAGAAATGCCTTGGAATAAATACATAAATACTTACTTAAATTCCCTTTATGCTTATGAAATAAATATATAAGTGGAGACAAGCAGTAAGCTCAGTTAGCTGCATAATATCGAGTGGCTGCTGCATTGAGCTTCTGAATGCCATTCACCAGTCTAAGCGCACACATTCATACTATCAACATAAATACGTATCTAAATATGCATTTACATTTCTAATACATATGTAAGACTATATAGCCTTTTGAAGTTATAAAAGTCTATTGCAATGCAATTCTCATAATAAAATTTACTTATTCCGTTCACCGCTGCTCCTTTTCGACTTTACATGCACAGCACAAATAATCACGGAGATCCAAGGTGCTACAGAAATCACCAACCCCAACCGTGAAGCGGAGTTTGCTTAATGACTTTTCTTCTTCGATTTGAAATTAAATGCAATTAATGTTTGATTTTTCTCTTTTTTTTTTGTGCGAATATCTGCGCACATTTCAATTGATGGAGCAGCATTGCGTAATGCTTTTAGTTCTCTTTTTTTTTTTGTTTGTTTTTTTTTTTTTATTATAAGAGTATTTGTTTTTAAAGAGTCCTTTTTTCGCGATAAATCTTAAAATTGAATTTGCGAATACTCCAGCCATAGAGAAAAAGAGCTTTACATAGATTCATATCTTATAAACTCATGCTTAATAATCCACACTATCTAAGCACTGATTCATTCCGATATGCTCTGCAATTAAATTCCAAAGTATGTGTTTTAAGTTATACGAACTTGGTTTTCACGTAGAACTCCTAAATCATAGCAGTTCGCTGTAAATTACTTAATGCGCTAACAGAAAAGTGTTCTAATGAACTGGTCTAGTTGCACTGCAATGTAACCCAAAATGTGGTCTCGGACGAACTTCCAACAAAGTTCTGAAACGAAGCAAGCTAAAAAAATATAATAACATGCAGTAGAATAGCCCGAGACGTTCGGAAGGTGGGAAGGCACTTTAACTTTTATTGCGATATTCGTAAATATTTTTTAGTTTCTTCGTAAATCATGTAGTCATGTTTATTTCTGGCTGATCTCGGTGATCCATTCAAATTCAAAGGTTTACGGAATGTACATGGCATACAGATGCTGCTAAGGCCACTGACTGCCACTTTAATATAATCTAACCATCAATCATATTGACAGGAATATCGGATCAGCCTTAAATTCACTGGTTACTAAACGGAACGAAAAACGTACATAAAACTAATGTATTTCGACATTAATATTAATGAAAAAAATAGTTGATTTTGAACCAACTAACGTGTTCATTAAAATTAATGAACGGCGTTCATAAGCTCGAGATTTTAATGGACGGGGTCTATGAATATGAACGAAACAATGAACGTTTTCATAAAAATTTTATGAACGGGTTCATAAAATATTATGAATTATTTCATAGATTTTATGAAATTATTTGTTATGGCCGCTGTGGTGCAGTGGGTAGAGTGCTCGCCTGCTATGCCAGAGGTCTCGGGTTCAAACCACGGTCCGAGCAAAACATCAAAACAATTTTTCTAAATAGTAAAAATCCAATTATTGGGTTTTTTAGGAGCAGCGGTCACCTCTCGGCAGTGGGCGGCATACCCTCCGAGAGTATTTCTGCCATGAAAAAGCTTCTCACAAAAAATGCATTCGCCGTTCGGAGCCGGCATAAAACTGTAGGTCCACCCAATTAGTAGGAAAAACAAAAAGGAGCACACCTCGAATTGGGAGAGAAGCTCGGCCATAAGAGTTATAAAAGCGCCATTGTATTATATTATTATATAATATATTATATTATTATTTGTTATAGTTGAGAACAAGTACAGCGTAAGTGCAGAATTTGACATGCTCAATACAGGTGGTGTGATAGCACAGTGGTAAAGCGTCCGGCTTGGAATCGAGCAGGTCGCAGGTTCGAATCCTGTCGATGTCAAGGGGACTGTTTTCTTTTATAATTTAATTTTTTTTTTATAAAAATGTGAAAAATATTTAAAAAATAAAAAGGTCGGAGGGATCGGTAAAAATAATTAGTCAACTAATACTTCCCCAGAAATTATTCAGACAAAGGGCAACATTTCATTTCATATATGTAAGTGAAAATGCAAATAATAAACTCTTTATACCAAGTGCTTCATTAGTCATCTGAGAATTGCAGAAATATGCAAAGCCATCGGAAGTTTAACGAACGAAGGTAACACATCGAATTTGTCTTTTTCATACCAAATGAACAACAATGAATTCTATGAATGGCATTCATAAATATTTTTCATAAGTAATAAAAACTGTTAAAATTTTGAATTTTGTTCTACGCCAAGTTCATGAATTTTCATTCGTTAACTTTATGAACGCCTTCATTAAATTTTATGAAATTCTTGATTAAATTTATGAAAAATTCATTAAAATCAATGAATTTGTTCATAAATCTGACTACAGGAAATTTATGAACGCCGTTCATTAAAAATTAATGAAATATTTTTATCCGTGTATGCTAAAAAACAGTTAAGATATTTTTCCAACTAAAACCCCTTCCTTTTTCAAGTCTCCCATTCTATACTCGTAATAAATGTGGAATCAGTAGTGTATGGTATTCCACAATCACTAATCCCAAATTTTTTAAAGTTTCACTCACTCAAATATTAGTGGAGCTGATAAATGGTCTGATGGCGAAAGTCATTTTCGAACGCTTCCAGCTATGTGAGTATGTATACTTATTGGTTAGATATATATATACATACATATGTGTGTTGTATTTTTCCCTTTGGGATGGACTGCAGTGAGGTTTTTACGACTTTTCTTGTGCACTCAAAGCCCAATGGTTTATCAAGTAGTGAAAATAGTAGGGCGGGTGTTCAGCTATGTGACTTTGCCATTTTCTATTCGACGAAGCGTAATAAGTGCCAAATATTAGCTGAAGCGTTGGCATTTGACGAATCATTGGCCCGTTAGGTAGATACTTCTGTTTTCTTTGCTTACGCCTGGTGCTGTGGCAACACGAAAAGCGGTACAGTGAGTTGAAATAAAGAAGAATAAAATAAAATAAAATAAAATAAGATAAAATAAGATAAAACAAAGTAAAATAAAATAAAAAAAATTAAATTAAATTAAAAAATTAAATAAATAATAAGAAAATAAAATAAAATAAAATAAAATAAAAAAACTAAATAAATAATAATAAAAAAATAAAATAAAGTAAAATAAAATAAAATAAAAAAATTAAAAAATGTAAATAAAAAAAATAATAAATAAATAAAATAAAATGAAATAAAAGTATGGAATTAGTACTAGTACCAGTATATTAGCTAGTTTTTCAATCTTGATGTAGTTTTCATTTGAATTGAATAACAACTACCATATACAGCAAAAAAAATCCGGTTGCATATGAAAGCAGAACTCTAATCTTCTTATATAATTTATGTATCCTTTGGTTATCATTATATACTTACATTATTTCTACAAACGACATACTGTGCAATAATTTATGTAGGTATGTACATAGGTAGGTACATTCTACTTGGAAGTGGCATAAGGTAGTGATAGGTGTGTGACATAGCAAATTTTTGGCTTCAGTCATTGTTATCGTTGGTAAGAAATTTGGACAGTGATTTATAAGGAAAGTGGCGATGCTACTTTTGCGACTGACATTTAATTAACTATACTGGAGCATGAGGAGACGGGGGCTACATAAAACATACATACATACTTAGATTAGTAGTTGACATTGAGTTGATGATAGACGCTTTAGTGGCAAAGTAATTGCAAAATGTTAGTACGTATATGCATATAGTAGTTTCAAACATTATTTTAACGCATTTTTGAATGAAATATATCTACAATTCTCATGCGATTCAATAAACAGAGAATCATCATTACATACATATTTCTCATTTAATTGTGTTTGATTAATAACAAAGTGTAACAGCGGCAAATGATTTCAACATAGGTTGATACCCATACTCATACAGTAGAACCTATAAATCTGTTAATATACTTAGGCCAAAACTATCTTTTTATTGGGTGCTTTTTAGAAAAATGGAAATAATGCGCTAAACGAACTTAAAGAAATTGTTCAAGCGGTGATAAAAAAAATCTTACCCCATATGATAAATTTTGTAAAATGTTAAAATCCATAATATATGTATCTACATACATATCTATCATCACAAAGGGACTTTTTCCTAATTTTTTGGGACGTAAAAATAAGGTAACATTTATAAGGTCTAATTTCACTAGAGATATGCTCAGACTACATTTTTTTTATAAAGACCACAGGCAATAAAAAGCTCCTTCTTCCTTTCTCCTTAAAAAATTTAATATGCTTAATATACATTTATGCTTTTTGTGCATATTAGGCCGGGCGATTTATTAACCTATATCGTGCCATCGAAATTCGGATTGTTATCATTTTTCTGAGTAGAAAACTCTTCCACAACATTTTTCTAAAATTAATTTGGATGTTCCCGAATTTAGTTTTTATGGACCAAGATCTTGATTTTCAAAAATGAACAAAAGTCGATACAACATTAACCAGGCTAATATGCACATCAAATTTAATCAATTTTATGCTGAATCCAAATATGAAATCAGAGTTAAAATCAGATAAGTCGTTTCGAGATATAGCCTGATTTCCGGTTTCGGAGGCTGAATGTTCAAAATCGCATATTTTTGCAATTGTCTCCTGCTGTGTATAATATTTCTTAAATTTTCATGCAAATGACTTAAAGATAAATATGTATTTATGTATATTCTATATAGTAACAATATTTTAAAATTATAACTTATTTTCCGGTGTTGGAGAACTAGAATGCTCTCTTTTTTCTTTAGCCCAAAGTATGGGATCTCTATGTTATAGTAGCCGCTTTCTTTTGCAAGCAAGTTCGAAAGAAAACACGAACATGGGAAAGGAACCACAAAAACTAGGCTAGTTGGGTTGGCTAAGCGAGTTGAATTGAAAGCGCTTGGATATTTGTCGACCTGAACAGTAGTGTTGCAAAGTAACAGAATGAAGCTATTGTAAATAGGGCTTGAACTGCATAATTGCATTTTTTTCGTTAAGCATTCTTTTTTGGTTGGCTACTTATTGAAAATATGCGTTTTTTTCAAGGTCGGCAGAAAAGAAAACCACTAATTTTCCGATATCGACGATTTTCGCTGACCGCACTTTGTGTGCAATAAATGCCCCAAATACAAAATTTCAGATATGAAACTGCATAAATGGAAGAGTTATTCCCCAAAACGTAGACTTATGCTGCTTGAAAATTGTTTTTTGCTTTCAATAGTACCCCATGGCGTATGAGTAACCTTGAGTTTTTTTAGAGTTGAATAAAATATTTGAATTCTTTGCTGTAGATTTCTAGAACTTGGTTAATATATTGAGTTAGATACTGACTATCTGCCAATATATAATCTGATAAGAGTTTAGATACTTGGCAATAGTGAGAAAGTATATTCAAGTCGCGGCGTACTGGAACGTGTGTTTGTTTTTACATTCTTAAAAAATAATTTTTTTCATTTGTACATTTGCACGTGTGCACCCACAGGTATACAAACAAATAATGCCTATGTATGCTACATGTTTGTTCTGTCAAAGCGAGTGGAAAATTCTTCTCACCTAACACTTAATCGAAAGTTGATTTTACAAATGTATATTCAAACAAATAAAAAAGTACGCATGCACAAACGATTACCTCTTTTCAAGTTCAAAACAAGTGTGTTTTCTTTTGGCATATCTTTATGAGATAAAATTTGTTTAAGTTTTAATTTTTTCTCTTTTGGTTTTCAATTTTTAGCCCCATAAAACACATTCAAACTGAGTTCACTTATAACCGCATTTCTTTGCTTGCTCCAGCAACTCTTCACAAAAAAATATCCGCACGCATTCAAGACGGCTTTTGATGCGTGCTTGAATCAATTTGTTGAAGAAGATGTGCCCTGCATACATGCCCCAAGTCATGGGATTACAAGCACGTGAATTTCTCGCCACACTACACATTTTTGAATTCCCACACAGATATGACAATGGGCAACTTGCTCACGTGTGTGTACATATTTTTGTACATATTTATATATACATATATGTTTTCAAAAGGTTTACACAAATATTTAGAACCAGCTCACCCCCAAAAAAAAAATCCACAAAAGCGTGTTCTTGTCCCGCACTTGTCTTCCTAGCTCAAACGTTTTCTACGTATTTACATATGCACATATTTATAAAGGATAAAAACAATTTACGAATTTGCGTGTGTGCTTTTGTATTTTACTTATTTTCTTTTTTTTGCAATTGTCTTGACGCAAAGCTTTTGTATTCTTGAAGGGGTTGTGTGCGGGTACATCGTGCAATCGCAGTAAAAGATTTAATGGCCTCTAGGCGTTTGTCGTGTTCAAATGTTAGTTTTCCAATGCAATTGCCTTTGTTGGTATTCATTTGTGGTTCCAATAAAAGTCGGCTTCTGTGGTTTGTGAGGGAGTGACTTTAAACCTTTTATGAATGAGGAAAACGAAGACATTTACTGCCGCTGGTATATTTGCTAAATGTTTACCATCTCCATACTAGTAGTGCAGGCAATTAGAAAACATATGTACATACATACATATGCATATAGGTAGCATCCTGTGTGCCGTTAAACAATTATTATGTTGGCAATTATGATTAGGATTTTGGTAATTTTTGGTTGTTAGTCATGGAAACTATTTATGGTTAATTTGGGCTAATTAAGTTTATTTTGTAGATTAATATGCTCGAGGGCACCAAAACCGTGTGTTTTACCCTTAAGAGATTCTTAGGCTTTACGTATATGTAGACATAGCCATTTGCATATACATATCCATACATACATATTTACGTGTATGTTAGGGTAGGGCGATTTACTAACCTACATCGCGCCATCGAAATTTGGATTCCTTTCATTTTTCTGAGTAGAAAACTCTTCCACGACATTTGTCTAAAATTAATTTGGATGTTCCGGAATTTGGTATTTATGGACCAAGACGAATTTTTGAAAATAAAAATTGGGCAAAAATTGACAAAAAAATATCCAGGCCAATATGCACATCGAATTGAAGCAGAATTTTATGCTGAATCCAGATATGAAATCCAAATTAAAATCGGATAATCCGTTTTCCAGATATAGCCTGATTTCCGGTTATGGAGGCTGAATGCCCAAAATCGCATACTTTCGCGATTATCTCTTGTTGTGTACAATATATCTTATTTTTTTTTTGCAAATTTCTTAAAGATAAGTCAATACAATATATGAACAGTATTTTAAAATATTAATTTATCTTCCGGTATAGGAAAACTAGAATGCACTCTTTTTTCCTTGGCCCAAAATCGCGATATGGGTTCTCTATGTTATAGTCATCCGATACCGATGATTTTCGCCGACAGCGCTCTGTGTACAATAAATGCTCTAAATACAAAATTTCAGAATTTTAGCTGCAAAATTTGAAGAGTTATTCCCTAAAACGTAGACTTATGCTTCTGAAATTTGTTTTTTGCTTCCAGTAGTACGCTATGGCGTATGAGTAACCTTGAGTTTTTTTTAGAGTTGAGTAAAGTAAAAAAACAAGTCCCAAACAGCATATGTCTACGTTTTAGGGTATAACTCTTCAATTTTTTGCAGCTAAAATTCTGAAACTTTGGATTTAGAGCATTTATTGTACACAGAGCGCTGTCGGCGAAAATCATCGGTATCGGATGACTATAACATAGAGAACCCATACCGCGCTTTTGGGCCAAGGAAAGAAGAGTGCATTCTAGTTTTCCCATACCGGAAGATAAATTAATATTTTCAAATACTGTTCATATATTGTATTGACTTATCTTTAAGAAATTTGCAAAAAAAAATAAGATATATTGTACACAACAAGAGATAATCGCGAAAGTATGCGATTTTGTGCATTCAGCCTCCATAACCGGAATTCAGGCTATATCTCGAAAACGGATCATCCGATTTTAATTTGGATTTCATATCTGGATTCAGCATAAACTTCTGCTTCAATTCGATGTGCATATTGGCCTGGATATTTTTTTTGTCGATTTTTGCCCAATTTTTATTTTCAAAAATTCGTCTTGGTCCATAAAAACCAAATTCCGGAACATCAAAATTAATTTTAGACAAATGTCGTGGAGGAGTTTTCTACTCAGAAAAATGAGAGGAATCTGAATTTCGATGGCGCGGTATCGATGAATTTCCCTGCATACAAATCGCCCCACCCTAGTGTATGTACATACTTACTCAGAGTCATAAGTCAGAATATATGATTTTTTAATTAATTTATTTCAATTTGATTCGCCTATGAGACTAAAAAATGTAGTCTATATTGGAGTATCTATGCGGCAACTGAGGGCTTTAAACGTCTCTGCTGAAAAAATGTATTGCTTCAATTGGCGCATAGCCATCTAAGCGATTTAGATCTAGTTTAGAAAAGTACCCCAATCGTTTCTGGTTCACTATAAATTAGGCCAATTAGAAAAATCAATGGAGTCCTAGCCATTAGATATCTACCTATTTTTCCCAAAGTGGCGGAAAGGCCTCTCTCTCTTTTCTGCTGCCACCGAAGCATTTTCATTCATTCGCTTAAAATGGCCCAGCCAGCGCAGCCGCTGAATTAAGTCGATGGATGTAAAGCTCGTACAGCTCACCGTTATATTTTCTTAGTTATTCTCCGATCACAACGCACAAAAACCCATAAATCTAAACTTTTCTTTCGAATACCCAAATTGTCATCTCAAATGATATTGGGTGAGTTTCTAAGACAAAGCTTCTCCGCAACTGTTGAGTGTTTGTCTTAGAAACGCACTGTTGAGTAGTTCCGCTCAGCTCAACAGTTGGCAACTTTTCGCCATTTTTTCCATCACAAATTTTGTTCGCTACTTGTGCTCAACATGTTGTGTAAAGCCAAATAGCTGATAAATGCATCAAGTCGTTTCTAAGACGTAGCTTTTAACTCAACTGCTACCCAACTGTTGGCAACTGTTGAGGTCAACAGTTGCGGAGCAGCTCCGTCTTAGAAACTTACCCATTGATATCGTCCATTCTTCAATTGTCTACTTCGTCCAAAGGAATGCTCGACCAAATTATGAGAGGGATTGTATTGGAGAGCGCAGAACGAGACGAACGAGACTCATACTATCGGTGTATGTAGGTTAGGTCATCTCGCTATATATGGACCAAAAAATTCCACAGTACGTAGAAACCGAAGTAAAACACGTTCAACATTCCGAGCAATATATGGGTTTCGCTTCCTGTGGTCTTTTAGGTTCATTTTACAAAGTTTGTTTCTGAGGAGACCCCTACTGAAATTTTATGGCGGATAATTTTCTGGAACATTTAACCATCTAGCACGCCCATAAAAGGCTTATTTTGGCCGCTTTTTTAGAAATACAGGAAAAAAATGTGTTTTAGACTTATGCTGAATATCTTGATTCTAGCCTAGCTACGCCATTCTTATTAATAATAATAATAATATAATACAATGGCGCTATTATAACTCTGACGAGTTTTATGGCCGAGCTTCTCTCCCAATTCGAGGTGTGCTCCTTTTTGTTTTTCCTACTAATTGGGTGGACCTACAGTTTTATGCCGGCTCCGAACGGCGAATGCATTTTATGTGAGAAGCTTTTTCATGGCAGAAATACTCTCGGAGGGTATGCCGCCCACTGCCGAGAGGTGACCGCTGCTCTTAAAAAACCCAATAATTGGATTTTTACTAATTAGAAAAATTTGTTTGGCTCGGGCCGTGGTTTGAACCCGAGACCTTTGGCATAGCAGGCGAGCACTCTACCCACTGCACCACAGCGGCCACGGCCATTCTTATTAACGCTACGTAATTCTCATATTCTATTCGGATGAATGGAAGGTTTGATATTTTATCCACTGCAGTGACAAAATACTGGGATTCACTATTTCATCGGTATTCAACAATGGAAAGCATTTCCTACAAAAGAACGGAATTAGCCATAATTTTTAAAACCTTTCTTTGGAACATTTTTCCAATCGGTCAGTATCTCTAACAAGTCTTCTTTTCTGTGCTTTAAATGAGTTATCCTTGCTTTTATAAATTTAGTTTAGTTATTTACAACTTAAACGTGCCAACAGAAGAGAGCAAGTCACGGAAGTTTAATTCTAATACATACATATATACTGTAATAAATACATATCATATAATACAAAAAAATACATATAATACAAAAAAAACTTCGAAATTTTAATTACATACTTCAACAAGTTTCTGTCGGCGCAAACCCAAACAGCAGCCGTATTATATACCACAATACATGCATTGGTGTCTATATTTGTACCTAAAGAGTATATACTTAAAACACCAAAAGCAAAAAGAAAAAAAAAAAAAAAATAATTACCAACAACAATTCTCACTTCAGGTGCATTACATTGAAAGGTATAAAATGTTAACCTGCATATTAAAAAAGGTTCCCCTCCCAATTCGCAAATTTTACTTTTGCTTGCGTCGCTTGGATTGGATATGTTTTCTTAGCTGCTTTTTGTGTTTACTTTTCGAAAGATTTCCCTTGAGGCCAAAAAGTTCAAAAACCGTTGCCAAATTAATATGTCAAGCGAAAGAGTTGCTGCCGCCTGCTGCTGCCTAATTATGCAGCACATTCAATTTTCAAAGTTTTTTTTGCTGTTGTTGTTTGTTTTTGTTATTGTCGGCGTTTAAACTCTTTCAACGCCACGGTAAGGTAGCAGTGTTGCAGGTACATACACACACATACATATATAACTAAATGTTGTTCGATGGAGACATTTTTTACCCCAAAGGCTAATATTAAATTAATGCAAATTGCATAATTTTACGAGTCCGTCGCCCATCAACATTTAGAAGCGAAGCAAAGGTTAACAGAATGGCAAAACAAAATAATGGATGTGTACTTAAAAATTATGAAAATGTTTCATATATAAAAATATTTTAAATACAGTTAGGGTTAAACATAATACATTTGTATATAAAGCTATTTGTGCGTATATATGTATGTAAGTCCTTTATTTTTATTATTATAAGTCCTTTATAGGTGTATATTATGAGAGCGTGATACATACTGTCCAAGTATTCTGTGCGAAATGTGATATCTAAAGTTTAGATTCTAAACCTTCATTTGTTAATTAAAAGTTGTAAACTTTGCGGTTTTTTTTTGGGTGGGTAAAGTAAATATAGATATTTATTTTCATTTAAATATTATACTATATATATATTTTACTTGTTTGATTTCAAACTTTGGGCGGTAAATACACGTGTCAGCGAGTTTGTTAGGACGCAAAAAATAAGCCCAAATTTATACTTATAAAGAGCAATAAACATTAAAAATGACGGCCTAAGTTATAAAAGAAGTATACCGAGCATATGACGAGGGAAGAGGGACTTGCCTAGGCCGGGTCCCTAGATATGGGTCAAAACGTGGGACTGAGTGACCATGGAAAGCTTCTGAGCGATATTGGTAGCAAATGAAAGGCATTGAGTAGGGCTTCCACATACAGCTATTTTCATTGTGATTTCTAAGACTGTTTCCCAGAGATGGCTAAAGTTGCGGGCCCGGATGGTGATGGACGGTCCCGGTACGGTAAAGGTAGATAGGTATAGGGATAGGGATAGGGATACCGATAGGGATAGGTATAGGTATAGGTATAGGTATAGGTATAGGTATAGGTATAGGTATAGGTATAGGTATAGGTATAGGTATAGGTATAGGTATAGGTATAGGTATAGGTATAGGTATAGGTATAGGTATAGGTATAGGTATAGGTATAGGTATAGGTATAGGTATAGGTATAGGTATAGGTATAGGTATAGGTATAGGTATAGGTATAGTTTAGGGATAGGGATAGGTATAGGGATAGGCATAGGGATAGGGATAGGGATAGGGATAGGGATAGGGGTATTGATAAGGATAGGGATAGGAATAGGGATAGCGATAGGGATAGGGATAGGGATAGGGATAGGGATAGGGATAGCGATAGCGATAGGGATAGGGATACGGATAGGGATAGGGATAGGGATAGGGATAGGGATAGGGATAGGGATAGGGATAGGGATAGGGATAGGGATAGGGATAGAGATAGGGATAGGGATAGGGATAGGGATAGGGGTAGGGATAGGGATAGGGATAGGGATAGGGATAGGGATAGGGATAGGGATAGGGATAGGGATAGGGATAGGGATAGGTATAGGGATGGGAATAGGGATGGGGATAGGGATAGGGATAGGGATAGGGATAGGGATAGGGATAGGGATAGGGATAGGGATAGGGATAGGGATAGGGATAGGAATCGGGGGAAGTAGGTTTGTCGCGGCGAATATAACTATAACTTTTGTTCAGAGATTAGACGATTTTTATTATTCGCAGTCATTAACCCTAGAACCATAATGTACGTAAATTTTACGTATATAGAATTTTCAAATTGTGATTGCACAAGTATATCATACTGTAACGGTACCTAACTCCGGCAGTGCTTGCAGCATGTATTTTTACGTATACACGAATATAAAAGTACAACAAATGTTGTCATTTGAAGGTGTGAGAGCGATTGGCGCAAATCCCTATACGTAAAATTTACGTATAGTTAGTAATAAGCGAAAAAATCGTGTACGTAAAATTTACGTATAGTTAGTAATAAGCGAAAAATAGGATATGGTATTTAATATGAAAGTGTAATATTCTCATGTAATTTTTGTAAAACGCGACAGTATATTATATTATTATTGCTCAGAAACGTTCCGGGGTCATCCGGGTCCACATTTTGACCCATATCTGGGGACCCGACCTAGGAATCATAATGAGTACAGCTCCATGTAAAATCCCTGCTCAAAGCCTTTCTTTTTATATCAATATTGCTCAAAAAAATTCCCGGGTCATCCGGGTCCACGTTTTGACCTATATCTCTGGACCTGGAACAAAAATTAGTAAAAAAATTAAAAAAAAATCGCAAGAAATTAAAAAATGTTTGACCAGCTATCGCTCAGCGAGGTTTTGTTCGACAGCTACAAGTTGTATGTTATTAGAAGCGTATTTTAATTTCCTTTCGAACGAGGTACTGCTTGTGGTTATCGCGCTTGTAACTTTAGAGAAAAATTCTTTTGAATGAAGTGATACCCAGAAAACCTCAAAATTCCGCATCATCATATGTTTAACCATAAAAAAATTAAAAAAAAAGTTTTGAGATCAGGAATTTCTTGGTATTTTATTCAATTTAAATGTTTGTAAAGCAGTGTAATCAACTTCGGCTGCAAAATGGAGAACAATGAGAGTTGTATCAGGCGGATTATAATCACTACGTAAAATTTACGTACATTAGTAATAACGTATGAAATATCGTTATGGTTCTAGGGTTAAGATGGACTCTAAGACCCACTAACACCCCAACAAAGAGATAATTTTTACCCTCATTTTGGATAGTCCGAAAAAGTAGTATTTTGAAGCTCGCTAGAGGGTCAAAATATTCTAAAAAATTATTCGCCATAAAATTTCGCTGGGACCCCTAACATATAACATTCTTGTACAAAGAACCTAAAAGACCAGAGAAAGCGAACTTTTGAAATTCTCACAAGGTAAGAATCGAAATGTTTCCCCTTAGATATGATAATATTTTGTTTTGACACATTTTAATACACATGTCAAATGAGTAAACATAAGCTCGAATTAAGCTTTTGTACGCACTTATCCTAATCCGTGCAAGTTTTTCATTTTTGATGATCCCCTGTAAAATTGTCTGTTTCGCAAGAATTTTAACCCTCTAATTACCTTTTTTGTGTTGGTCGAGAAGCATAGTTAGGAATTATTTATTACGCTGTGCGCGGAACCATGCTGAGTTATTTGTACTTACGTTTTTATGGGCCAATATTTATTTATGCATGCTAAACCAAATTTTTTTGTATTTGTTATTTGTTGTAATTAAAGCTATTCCCTATTTACGATGGATAGATGGATGCTTTGCATGCTTTGGTATGTGCTAACCGTACGGTAGGGAATAATTAAAATCGAAAAAGAAAGCTTGTTAAAGGAGTCCATACATTATTATTTTCGTTTTGCCGCTACATATTTACATAGATACATACATATATATTTCTTATACATATACATATGCACACATCTATTTTGCTACTTACGTATTAAAATCCAAACGGAATTAATTGCGCCGACGGATGAGGAATAAAAAAACTGTTATTACATAGTAGGTACAACATCATATATTTGTATGTATGTATGTGTAGGTATATCCAAATGTGTATTGTTAGATACTATAACTGTTGCACCTTCCGAGGTCCTATGCTCAAAATAGACACACACACATCCAGCATATTGCCGTTTAAACTTCATAACCGCCTAACCGACATTTGTACCAAAAATTAAAATTGAATTCCTGACGCCAAACTCTACGATTTCAGAGCCGGAAAGGATATTAGAAGGAAATATAGGGCTTCCTGAGCTTCCCAAAGACCAAATTTATGGTATGGATCGATACCGCTAGGCGCCAGGAGTTAAAGTTTGGTAAATCTCAAGTTCGGCATAGGCGGTTGTGCAGCTTAAACGATGATATGTATGTACATTAGGCCGTCTCGCCTTATATGGACCAAGAAAAATAAATCCACCGTATCCCCCCATATGATATGTCTTATTGGAAAACATTTCCGTACAATTTTTTAATTTTTTTTGGACTCCGCTAGATGTCGCTAAAATTAATTTTTTCACATATTCGGTATTTACAGTCCGATCGCTAAGTTTACTACACCATTGTTTTTGGCGAGAGGAGATGGTTTCGAATCTATAATCGTATTAACCCTATGTGAGCCGTTGGGGTCTCTACCACCAGTAATTAATTTATACCACCTTAATGTACATATCTTTTATTGTCTGCATGTTAAACCTTGTCAGAAATCATTAATCGTTTGCAATAGAAGTATTTCGATATGTTCAGTTGAACCCAAAATAAAACTCATTCAACATTTTGAGGATTATATACATATGTACATATATGTTTTTCGCTGTGATCTTTTAGGTTAATTTTACAAAGATTTGTTATGAGGAGACCCCTACTGAAATTTTATGGCAAAAAATTCTCTAGAACATTTTAACCCTCTAGAACCTAAATAAAAGGGTTATTTGACCCCTTATTTATAAAGTTAGGGGGGGGTGTACGGTGAACTACTTTTTCCTCGATACGGTCTAATGTGTATATGTATATGCATTTGATCTACGTACGACACGAATAATTGCTTTTGTTTTATTGCCGACCACGAGATTAATGACGTAAAAGCTTTTTACTTGTAAATCTTATTTCGGGACTTCTCCCACTTGACACTTATGTATACAATATACAAACAAACATACATTTGTACATACGTGCATGCAAGTATAAAAACTTATTAACTACCCTGCAGGGATATCAATAACTAGTGAGCACAAGTTCTGGCTCAGAACTAGCGAAAAGTTGTCACAGATGCATGAGTTCCTAGACCTTCACCAGTTCACGAAAGACCCACTGTCTATTTGAAATACTCTTCCTCCAATTTCAGTATTCGCTTAGTTATATAGCTTAGCCTATCTAGCCTCTAGCTTAGCCTAATCCCGTAGTTTCCTAGTCCTCCCCTTCTTGCCCTCGCTGCTAGCCTTGGGAGTCTTCACTATCCGTGGCTCTAGTGCGTTGAAAACAGCACTAGAAGCGAACCAATTTTAAACTAGAGATTTTCCTACAGAGTAGCGATAATAAGAAGATTGCGCATGTATGTATTGCGTTAGACTATCCAGTTCTTGGTTACAATGTTTAATTTTTTTTTTTTTGTTTATTTCAGTTTCCCATTTGTACTTATTGTTTGGGCGTTTATGGTTGATGATGGAGGGCGGTTGTTATGGCCTCAACACAGCTAAAGTTTTCGTTGGGCAGCTAATCATTGTCAAAGTGAGTAAACTTTGTCCCATTACCGTTCGCTCATGCCATTTTGCTTTGTTTTCTACAAACAGAGTCACCCCCCGACTCGCCGCCAAATTGATGCAATGATGCATGACGAGAGTTGCCAGCTTAGGTTTTACCTTGAAAAAAAAAAAGTATTATTAAAATGAGAAAAAAAATGATTCCTTTCCATATAAATTCAAGTATCTAAGTCTTTAAAAAAAATAAACCGAAAACTATTCAACTAAAGCAAATCGGTGAAGCTCTCTCCCAATTCAAATTTCCGCACAATTAAAGTACACGGTAAAGAAAATGATCGAGCAGGCGTTAAATTATGGGGTACGTTATGGGAACGTATAGAAGTGCAATGGTTTGTAAAGGGATTGTGATGATAACGCAATTACGCCGAAAGCTTCGGAGATATGGTTTTAAATGTAAATACTTAACCAACAACTTCACGAATCGCTAAATTAAATAAAATACCGAAACGAAGGAGCTGTATGTATTTTTTAGGTTATTTCTGATGTGTTTGAAATTTTTATCAAATGCACTTATACTTTGACTTTTGTGAAACACTGTGGCAACACTAAACCTGACACCGTTGCTTCTACTAACGCTACTTTTGTCGGTCGCTCGTATATTTGGAAAATAAACAATAACTCAGTTAGTTAGTTAGTTGCTTCCATTTTATTTACGGCCATGCAATTGAACGGAATATGTAGGTATTCTCCCGAAACTTCTACTTGTAATTACTGTTGCCATGGACTTGGCCTTATTTTTCTTTTTCCTTTTCGCAATTTGACAAATTTCTTGAGCTGAAGAGCCTTTTGGGACATTTCTTTGCCATAGTCAACGTAAACTCATACATACATACATACATGTGTGTATACTTATTTCTGCATATACATTAAGCACTAACGATTTGGGAGGTGGATGATGGTTGTAATTAAAGAAGTTTGGAGGTGGTTCTGTGCATAAAAACACGGTCTGCTCGTTCATTAATGAGTATCAATGGACCCAGCGAAATTGTGTGACACACGGTAAGCAAACCATAGGGCTACTGTACCTACATACATAAAAACATATGTACATACATACATACATAAGATATTTAAGTACTATACAAAATAATATAATGGTAACGAATGTGTTGAGGTGTTGTCGTAAATAGCAAAACAATGTGAAAATAACGAGCCAACTCAGCGAACCTTTCAAGATTTATTTCTTTGTGCTGAAATTGAAGTTTCCCACTTACTGGAAAAGGCACTGGCCACTGAACACTGAATGAACACGAACACGAGCGAAGAAAGCGCGATGCCTTTTTGTAGAGGATACATGTGGCATTTAATGCATTAATGTGGGTGTTACTATTACTAGGCATTAAATAAATTCATTTGACATTTATGGTATTGTCTATCTCATTGTTTTTATTTGGTGTAAAAGGAAATAATAGCAAAACAAATGAGAAAGAAAGTAAAATGAAAGAAGTCGCCACTGTAGCTGTTGACGCTTATATATCTGTGGCAATTTGCAATAATCGCTTAATTCGAATAATATGATTTCGAGATAAATTGATTGTTATATTCGAAGGCATTTCTTAACAAATCATAAAAGTCGATTAAAAACTATGGACGTAAAATCAGTGAGTCATACACAATGTTACGATCAAGTTTGTAAATAAAAGAAAATGTCATAAAGAAATTTGACTAAGTATATATGTACATCTACTTTGGCTGTTATAGCAAGTTTAATATACCTCTATTGTAAGTTAAACCTAAATGTTTTTATTTATATCTTTTGATTGAAGTTATAAGCATGGGGGTTTTACAGATACTATATCCTGACTATACTACTGACTGTATAAAAAAGGGTCAAACTAACGGATGAAAATTATTCGGCATAAAATTTTAGTAGGAGTCTCTTCAGAAAAAATCCCTATAAAATGAACCTAAAAGACCACAGGAAGCGAAAATCTTATACTCCCCGGAATGTTAAATATGTTTTATTTCCGGTTCTACTGAATCCATCGAAGTACTTTTTTGCAAAAGATTAATGCTTTTTAACGACGTTTAACATACCGGCAAAGAAAGTTACATTAAGGTGGTATGCACTAAGTACTGGGTGGAAGTGACCCCAATGGCGCACATAGGGTTAATGCAAGTAAAAAGTAGAAACCCCCTTCTCAAGCCAAAGAGATTGGTGTATCAATCTTAGAGATCGGACCATAAATACCGAAGATATGAAAAAATGAATTTTAGCGACATCTAGCGGCATCCAAAAAAAAAATAAAAATTTTTTTCCAGAAATGTTTTCGAAAGAGAAATCATATGGGGGGGGGGGGGGGGCGTACGGCGAACTTTTCTTTCGCGATACGCTCTAATGTACATATGTATGTATTTAAGTCGCAGAACTATCAGCACTATTTCCTTTAACAACTCGGTTTTTCATACGAAACATATCGTCGATGCCTTTGCAGACCCGCACATCGAAAAATTACAAAACCGCCCATTTACCAAACCCCAAATTTTACAAGAGAGCGAAAAGATGTGCTTGCTTTGCCGTATAGATGGTGGGTCTTTACGATTTGTATGTGGTATCATCAATATATGGAGCCAAGGCTTTCCAAATCTCATTTTGCCACAAATGTCAAATAGGCGATTTCTCAAGTGTACTATCGTCGGTTTTGCAACATAATCGATGTAAATGGTGCACGTTCACCCGGAGAAACTCACAGTTTTGACTGTGCCTTGGTTCCTGGTGTGTTGTGATGGATCCAAGCTTCATCTACGGTAACAAACCGCCACAAAAATTCGTTAGAATTTCGTGAAACACTCCTTTGCAGGTGTCACACGATTATGCTTATTATCGAGTGTAAGCAATCGCGGCAGCCATCGCGCGGATAGCCTTTCATGTCTAAATATTCGTGTAAGATGTGATGTATTCGGTCAGTTGTGATGGATATGGTCTCAGCTAATTCACGCACTTTCATTTCCGACCGTTCAATAACATTCCATGTATTTTATCAACGTTACTACTTGTTTTAGCAATGTGACTACTTTACTGTTATAAATATTGGAATATTTTTTAAACTTTGATTTGGTTTGAAAGGAATTTAAAACTTTTTTGGGTTAAATTTTGAACTTTCGAAAGTTTAAAAGTTTCTTATTCCTTTTTGGTTTAAAATTCAAACTTACAAAAGTTCAAATATTTCAAAGTATTTTTTGGAATAAATTTCATACTTTTTTGGTTTAAATCTTACACTTTTTCTCATTTAAACTTTTAAGGTTTAAATTTTAAACTTTCACTGGTCGTAATATTTGGTTTCAACAAAAAAGTTTAATTTTTGATTTGAAATTCCAACTTGCTTTTTCGAGAAATGAACAATATAAAAAGCTCATTTATAGTTATTAGACAATTTGAATGAATGAATGGAGAAAAAAACAAACACAAAATAATTGTTGAAACAGATAAAATGAAGAAGGAAGAAAAGGAGAAGAATAGGATAGGAAAAAGACACAATATGGAAAAGGATTAAGGGGATGTTGGGAGAAGAACAATATAGGAGAAAAGGAGAAAAAAGGATAGGAAAGAAGATAGAATAGGGAAAAGCATGAAGAGGATTTGGGAGCCGACATTTTTTTTTAATTTAAACCAAAAAAGGTTTCAATTTTAAACTTTTGAAAGTCTTCAAATAAATTTTAATTTGGAATAAAATCTAAACCCTAAAAGTTTAAAAATCTTTTAAACTTTTCAAAGTTTAAATTTTAAAAATTTTTCGGTCGTGTCCTATATATCGACCAAAAAAGTTTAAAATTTATACCAAAATTTATTTGAGTTTGGACGACCTGAACGTTCGGCATCACGTGTGCTATTATGAGCACAATAGAATTCAGAAAACCACTTTTTAACCATTGAAATTAATGGAGCAGAGTGCCTATAGTATCTATCAAGCCTTTCCTTGGTTTTTTCATCGATTTTTTACGAAAAAAAGTTATGCTTAATCAGCACACGAAATTCACTTTTTCCCATTTTTGTTAAAACACGTGAGTAGTTCGGCTTTAAATAGCTCTCAAACACAAAGAACCGTGACATCACATCACGTAGCACTCCACCGCACATTATATCTTAGATAACACATAACATCACTTCTTGCACAATATGTCAGAGCAAGCACATCACATCATATCCCAATCGGAAATCTGGATGCGCTGTTAGAAGATACGAATATGAAGCGCTGAAAGGGTTTCATATCTTAAGTGATAGTTTGAATGCGATCTTTTGTAGCTCTTTGAGGAGGCAATTGGAATCACTTCGAATATTTTGAAAGCAAAATTTACACTAAAACGAAGCGCTTCATATCTCCTAGGAAACGCATTCACATTTCCGATTGGGATTATAAATTAAAATTATAATTTATAATCTAAAAAAAACCTAAACACAACATGTCAAAAATAACTTCAATTGAAAGTTTTTTAGTTTAGGAGCTTACCCGCGATAATACATATAAACCATCTCTTCTTTGTGATTGAGCTATTATGATTTGTCATGATTTGCTTTTACCGCGTATAGTGTCACAGTAGCTTAATAGTGACATGACATTTGCTGAGTTCTTAAAAAATTATCTATGATAAAAAGTTCAAACACCAACATCATCATAATTTATTTCCTAAAAAACACATTTACTAAATATTTTTGAAGAACAGCTTCGCCACTTTTTTAACCTATTAAGAGATAAGCTCCATGACTATTACATGAAATCAGCTTTCTCTGCTAGACTTATTAAAGTCCATTTACTTAAATCACCTTCTTTGCTTGGAAAACTCATTGTTGCGTTATCAGACTTTTTAGTATAGCATTGCGAGTAACCCACACTAACATGAATGTTTAAATTAAGACAAACATGCACATGTCACAAGCACAAAAATCAAAGATTATCCATGATACAGTGATCTATGTATGCTATTTTGTGGTTATACATTTCACAAAACTTTATTAAGGGCACACATAACAAGCTTACAGCCAAAGATGGATTATGTGTTTGATACAAAATTAAGTTTTGCTGTGCAAAAATTGGGGACATAAATAATTAACAAACTTGGCCCAAAGTGAATGAATGATAAATTCCACAAAAACAAATACTTTTACATACTACATATGTATGTATACAGCAGTCAAAATGAGAAATCAAAAGCAAAAACAACACACAGTAGTATGTAAGAGAATTTGTGTAGGTTTAGCGATAACTTCGTTTAATATTTATGACTTATTGTATTTTGTGCGCTTACAGAAACCCCCTGCTACCCCCGCTCACTTCACTGCCCATAACGGCTTGGTTAGCTGGGTTTCTGGTTATTTTTTGGGCTATCCACTATGTAGATGTACAAGTAATTCATCAGTGATTTATGAAAATCACTACAATCTGGACATGGCGGAAAAATACAAGAACATAAGTCGGCATAAGTAATTTCTCATTTCATTTCGCATGCCAAACTGATAAGTTGGCGTGAGGGAGAAGATCATCAATTGCATAGATACATAAGAAAATACTTAACCCAGAAGTAAAATTGTCAAGCCTTTTATGAGGTATTACGGAACAGCTTCTAAGCACGAACAATTCACATCTCTGCAGTACTGAACACGAAGTACATATGTATTTCTTGTGCTACCTCTCGAGAAGTAGTTGAAAACTTCTTATTCTTTAAACTATTTCTGCGAATGTGAAAAGGCAATACCTTACAATTTGGCCCGTTTCATACATACATATGTTTAAAATGAATTAACGAAACTATCCATCTAAATGGCAAGGCTCCATAGGCACTGGATCTTCTCCAGTTTCGGTAAGCTGTCTTGTTCTACTGGGTAGTCTTATAATTACTCAAGTTTGCAGTAACGAAAATATGTATTTTATACAAAATAGAGAAAAGTCTGAAAAGCACAAAATCATTGCAGCGGTGCCACTTTTTTCAACGAAATTATACATATAGACTAGGGACTGTAACAGTTATGAGTTATATCCAAAAAGTTCATTTTTAATCATTATTTGCTGAGTTTTATTTTCTGCTCACAAAATAAAAGTTATTTTCTGAGTTTTATTTTGCGATCAGAAAATAAAATTTATTTTTTGAGTTTTATTTTTCGATCAGAAAATAAAAGTTATTTGTTGAGTTTTATTTTGCGATCAGAAAATAAAAGTTATTTTTTGAGTTTTATTTTTCGATCAGAAAATAAAAGTTATTTTCTGAGTTTTATTTTTTTACTCAGAGAATAAAAGTTGTTCAGCTTAATTTTGGCTCCAATTGTAGATTTTTCCATATAATTAGGTAAAGTAGATAAATAAATTTTTTATTTTTTTATTTATAAACTTTACCCACGTGTTAATGTGGCAAAATCGACAGCTGCAGCTAAAATTAAACTGAAGAAACTTTTATTCTCTGAGCAAAAAGATAAAACTCAAAAAATCACCCCGATTCTAAACGAAAAATCCACAAGGATTTTTCCGCTTCTCCCTGTTCCCTTATTCTAAACACAAATTCCTTGTGGATTTTTTCGCTTCTCCCTTTCCGGCTATTCTAAATTATATTCGAAAAAGTGAAAAGCGAACAAGGAAGAAAAGTAGGTATCATGAATGAAAATAAAAGCGAGAATTTATGCAATTATTTTGTGAGATTTTTCACAAGACAATTTTAAGTGAATGCTGAACAAAATGTGAGTGAATATAACTTTTGTTAATAAAAAATACATTATTGAATTAATTATGTACTGGTTTGCTTATTTTTATGACGGAAAGTATAAACAGCAAATAGATATTTTAGTAAGTTTATTGAAAGGGCAGCCGGATATTTCGCTGCTTGTAGGCTGTAGTATACCTTCCGGTTGTAGTAAGGGTGCTTGTTTTGATATGGAGGGATGATACGGACATGTGTTCCATCAATACATTCAAGGACACTAGAGATGTAGTTTTAAAAACCGCACTTGAAAATTTTCTTTTTCGTCGCTGTTCATAGCTTTATGAATCCAAATCGGATACAACTCATTTTCAAAAATTTCAACAACTTTAAGAACTTTGCTGAAGGTGGATTGAGCCAATCAAACGTCAGAATTTTTTCCAACTCCCGTTTGATATCCGTCTTCAAGCAAAAAAACGGAAGGATGCGCATAGTTTTATTATAGGAGAGATAGCAAATAGTTTCTTTGGCTGCTGTGTATGTGATATTAAAATGTCCAATAAATATTTGAACGCAGATTTATTAATTCTATAGTATTTAATAAATCTACAAATTAATAAAATCAGTGCAATACTCAAAAAACTTTTTTATTTCCTATAAAGATTCCGTCAAACGGATTCGGACCATCGCGCAATCTTCCTCTTATAGACCTCTGCTACTTCCGAAAAGCTTAATTTTGTTAAATTTGCAATTTTTTAACAAAAATGCAAAATTTGTGGGGAAATTTCGATACGGGCCAGGCCCCTGAATTTTCGGTTTTTTTTTATTTTATGGTAGGGGGGTCATATGGATCACTAAATGCAAACGAAATCTTGGGAAAACTTATAGTTTATTAATAATAAATTATTTTTGCGTAGTACACCCTAATGGGTTGGCGGCCTTCGGCCCTCAGCCGACAGAATTCTCTTTCTGGAGTAAAATCTACGGACCGATCCACAGTTGTTTTGAGTAGAAAAACATTTTGCGTTTGCGGCCTTCGGCCTCGCTTCAAAAAAAAATTACCCTCAGCCGGCGGAATTCCCTTTCTGGATTTATATTTCTGGAGCAGTCCACAGCATTTTTGCATAGTGGGGTTTTAAAATTTGTAAAATTAACATTCACATAACATTTCCAGAAAATTTTATTGAAAAATTCTTAGTGGTTTGAAAATAAATACGGCATTCGCATAATATCGAAGGCGACACAGGTAGGCGCATAGGCAAATTCCGAAGCTACTTTTTTATTTACAAAGGTAGAGTGTACTGTAAAAATCAAAGCGAATTCACATCATGGCCCAATAGGAATGGGCCAGTCCCAAGTGAATTCAGGTTTTAACCAAGGCGAAATAACATTTTGACACCACACTACCAAATACAATAACAAAATGCATCGGAAATTTCTGAATCCGCTTATGCGCCTACCTTCCTAGATCTGCCTTGCAACAAAAAAGCTGACTTCGAAAATCCGCTCACATGTTCGAAATTCTGTTCGCCAGTTTTTCTTCTCGCTAGTGAAAGAGAATAGGAGGAAATTTTCCTGGTGAACAAAAAAATCCACAAGGGCTGAGATCCTGGCGGATATTTAGAATCGGGGTGATTAACTTTTATTTTCTGATGAAAAAATAAAACTCCAGAAATAACTTTTATTTTCTGAGCAGAAAATAAAACTCAGAAAATAATGATTAAAATCAATTTTTTTATAAAAATCGAAAAAATAAAAGTTAATACACCTAGAGATAGTCTGCGTTACGGTGATTACATCTGTGTACTTCTTTTGCGTTTAGCATTTCTCCTTCAGTATGATTTTTTTAGTCAAAATTTAAAAAATAACGATTATTTGCAATCCCCGATATAGACACATTAAACTAAAGTTTTCTGCCTCTACCACTTGTCAGGGCATTATTATGACGCATGACATTATTTAATTCTGTCGAATACTTCCCATACATATGCACATATCCCAAAGTAATATACATATAGTAAATATAATACAATACATATTTATGTATGTACGTACAACTATTACATTATAGTAGCACTAAAAACAAAAATCGAAATCAATAGTGACAAGTTCAATAAAGATTTATGATTTTCACGAGTTGCTCAGCATCCCAAAGGCATACGCTTGGGAGTTGCCACTAACTAGATAACTAACCGAAGAACAAAGTCGACGTGGTAACTAACAGCTTTACCGTTATCTTTGTGCCATTTACTCCAAACAAGTGCCAATACACAACGTTTACACTTACATGCATTGCATATTCATATGATAAAAATTATAACAAACTTCTTGATTATGCATGTTTGAATGTACTATGGACGCATGTGTGTGTGTATACTTACGTACATTCGAGATGTCCTTGTCCAACTGGGGCGACATGTGTCCCTCGTTATATTTATGACCACCACTTGACTTTATGATTACTCATTTTGCCTCCACCCCCGTGAAATACATACATACATGGCAATCAGTTGGGAGATGACGGCATGTAATTTTGCTATCAAGCTTTTATACATACCCTGCAAAAAAATGTGCGATTAATACCGAAAGATATTTGTCCCGGATTGATCTCTTTCGAGAACAATCGGTCCGCAATTAGTCCCCGATTGTTCCCGTACGGGTATAAATGTAGACTAATTGTAGACCGATTGTTCCCTAACGGGTATAAATGTAGATTAATCGCTTTCATTCCGAACGGGTATAAATGTAGATTTATCGCTTTCATTCCGAACGGGTATAAATGTAGATTAATCGCTTTCATTCCGAACGGGTACAAATCTAGATTCCTTAAATGTAGAAATTTTACAAAAATATGCAATGTATTTAAAAAATTGTAGAACAACCGGTAAAACGAATTGAACACCCTTTCTTTTAATAACAATGATGAATAATAATTTTAACAAAATGTTGCCTAACATATTCTATGAAAAAATCCTTTTCATTACGCTCATATAATGTATACTCAAAACTTACAATTTTTTTTATTTATTTATTGAGATTTTTTTTCAAAAGTAAAACATTTTATTTTTTATTCTTTATTTATATATGCATTACAATTTTTTAAAGATTGTTATTAAAAATTGCCTTGGCAAACAACTTGGAAAAATCTATATTTGTACCCATTCGTGCTGGAAGCGATTGATCTACATTTGTACCCGTTGGGGATGAAAGCGATTAATCCACATTTGTACCCGTTCGGTATGTTAGTGATTAATCTACATTGGTACCCGTTCGGGCATACAAGTTGAACAATTAGTCTCTTCATAGGACATGCTCGAACAAATGCGATCAATTCACTCCATATAAAGGGATGTAAAATTGTATTAGTCGCATGCTCCCTTGCGATTGATCCTGGACACGTCCCGGATTAATCGCATTTTTTGCAGGGTAACTATCTACATACTATCTACATACATATGTATGTACCTGCATAGTATATACATGCATATTTATATATATTGATATATATTCAAATATTTATGAATTTGTATATTCAACTAAATTTACCGAAAAATGTGGTTATTATTTATGCAGTAGAATATAGAAGCTATAAATGTGCAAACAAGTAGGTAGTATGTATTTTATTTTGATTTTATATTGAGTGATAGAAAAAATATAATAGATAATAATAGAATGAAGATAATAAAGTGTGTTAACTTGGTAGGTAGTTAAATACTTTCATAAAAGATAAGATGGGGTTCCAGCCGATTTCTCCTATTTAAGAAGCAATATTTGTAGAAGATTTCAAAAACATAAAAGTCTTTCTTTCGTTTCTTAAAAAAGGCTGTTATATGAACTTAGATCAATATTGTCTATCCAAAATCTCAATTTCTAACTGGTGGAGTTTTTGCGATATCGAATACTCTACTAATGTAATATATTTGAATTTTAATAACTCTCTTTTTTATACTCAACTGTACTAGTACACAGAGTATTATAGTTTTGATTTCCTAACGGTGGATTGTAACAGAATGAAATAATCGAGATAGATATAGACTTATATATATCAAAATGATCAGGGTGAAAAGAGAAATCGATTGAGCCATGTCCGTCCGTCTGTCCGTCTGTCCGTCTGTGAGCACGATAACTCGCGCAAAAATTGAGATATTTTGATGAAATTTGAAATGTAAGTTGGTATCAAGACAGGAACGGATGGTATTGAAAATGGGCGAAATCGGACCATGACCACGCCCACCTCCACTATATAGTAAAAATCGGAAATTTTGTATCTCAGTTACTAATAGAGCTAGAGTGATAAAATTTCACACACGTATTGAGCTCAGGCCCTTATGAAGAAACATGGTGAAATTTTGGAAAATGGGCGGTGCCACGCCCACTTATTAAGGGGCAAACATTGAAAGTTTTATAAGTCATAACTCAGAAACCGTTGAAGATATATCGATGAATTTTGGTAGGCGTGATATACTTACTTAGGCAAATGTTTTGACGAAAAATTGCCAAAATCGGTTGACGACCACGCCCACTTTTATATATGGGTATTATAAAGTGACCTAATAAAAACATTTTAAGCGATATCTCTGTCAAATATAAAGATATATCATTGAAGTTTTATGGAAGGTGTCCAACTATGGACATATAACAAAAAATACAAAAATTTTGGAAAATGGGCGTGGCACCGCCTCCTTTTAGAAGCAGGAATATACGAGATTTCTGAGCCCATAACTCGACAAATAATCGATATATTATGACGAAACTTGGTGTATACACTTTCACTACTTGTAGTAATACATGTTCAAAATTTTAGCGAAATCGGTTGACGACCACGCCCACTTTTATACATGGGTATTATAAAATGACCTAATAAAAACATTTTAAGCGATATCTTTGTCAAATATAAAGATAATTCATTGAAATGTTGTGGCATGAGTTCTACAATAGATCGGAAACAAAAAATAGAAAAATTACGGAAAATGGGCGTGGCACCGCCTCTTTTCAGACAAAGGAATCAACGAGATTTCGGAGCCCATAACTCGACAAATAATTGAGATATTATGACGAAACTTGGTTTATACACTTTTATAACTTGTATTAATAGACACGCAAAAATTTATTGAAATCGGTTTATGACCACGCCTACTTTTTAACGAAGATATTTCTGGAACACCCTTTGGGAATTTGTAACGGTACATCTTTGTAACTGGAAGTCATAAAGGAACTAAATTTTGCACAAAGAATAATATTCATATGCTTAGTTGGATGACTGATAAAAATTTAGAAAATGGGCGTGGCTACGCCCACTTTATGCAGAACTCGATTTATATAAAGTACCTACACCGTGTTTCCATCAAACGCAAACAAACAATGAAAGCATACAGCTGAGTATCTAATGTTCGATTCCACTCGAACTTAGGCTTCCTTACTTGTTTAAACTACGTTTGTTTCTATTCTCTCGATCTAAACTAAAGAGGTACAGATGCGTGAAACGTATTTTAGCCGAAAGTTTCACCTTCTCATGCAGCGTTGCTCTTAGAACTCAAGAGCTAATAAGGCAGAATATTATACAGTTCGTACTCATGACAATCAAAGTGCCGGTTTCATATCGCAAATATTGGAACAATCCGCTACCTTAGGAAACCCTGTAATAGAAGATGGATCTCTGCAAATTTTTAGCAACCGTCTAATAACGAACTAATGCCGATAGGTGGTTTTTAATGCTTTAAAAGTATTTAATTACAATACTTCCACATCTAAGTAATAAGAATTTTTTTATTCAATTGATAAACAAGTACTTATTCAATTTATGGTCTATAGCTAGGGTTGCCAGACGTACTGATTTGATCAGTACAATACTAATTTTTCGTGCTCCGTACTGATGGTTTTAAAAACCTTAAGAAATACTGATTTTTCGGATTTTGTACTGATTTGTAGTGATTATTAGCCGACACTAAAAAAATTAATTTTTATCACCATGCTCTGTTTTTAATTTTCAAACTGTTTTCATTTAGCGTTTGTAATGCCGTGGTTATGCTTACGACTATACTCGACGAGCAACGTGTAATTGTTGTTGTGCACTCCGCCGAGTGAGAGAATTTTCGGACCTCACATCGATCAAATTTGCTGGGTGAAACAAGCATCCAGGACGCTTAGGCTTCAGGGTAATAATGTGTTATGTTGTGTATGTGCGCTCTAATCATCGATTTAAGCGTAACTACCTCTCACCGATGACGATAATGTGTCCGAATTTCATCTGTGTTTTGCTCGTAAGCATAACCACGGCCTAACCATGAAAGAATTTGGAAGGAGGAAGCAAAGCGAACGTTAAATGTCATAGAAACATGATTGACAGTTAACGATACGGAAACAAAAACAAAATGCCAGTAATAAAGACGATTTTCTCCGCATATATATTTTTTTTTTTGTTGAAGGCATTGCAATGTACTGATTTTTTCGGGAAAGGTATCTGGCAACCCTATCTATAGCAGTCATAAGTGCGCCACAGAGTGCACCACACAGTTCTTCTTCTCCATATACAGTGCATAGAGAAAGGGACCTAAGGGTAAATTTTTTTTTTTTTTGATGTGGACAACATCTGAGCATCGAATGAGACCGATCCCATGCCCCAAAAATAAAAAATTTAAAACTAAGCAGTTTATTTTAATTTTGCCTATGGGACGAACCACTGTGAGCCATACCACAATTGTGGCCAGCCGATTTACACCTGCGTGCGAACCAATGTGGCGCGGAGTCTCTCTGCGCCCTCCGAAACAATCTCCATCAACACTTTGCCGACCATTCCCAGCTGGAAAAGGTAATGTATGGTCATCAATAAATGGATATAAAGGCCATAATATCTGTACTTTCCATAGTGCATCATTTTTTTTCATTGTGATGTCCTAGGAAAGTCATGCAACCACTTTTTGCTGCCAAGTTAAGGCAAAAAGGAATGTTTGGATGTGAGTCGCTCTTGCCGTGATCTCAGTGGCGGTTTACAATTGCTCTCTTCCTCTCATTCATTTTATGCCTCCTAATATGAATTAAAAGTAATTAATACTTTTTTTTGCATTTTTCTCTTCAT
Organism: Urophora cardui; assembly: GCA_960531455.1. Classification (NCBI taxonomy): domain Eukaryota; kingdom Metazoa; phylum Arthropoda; class Insecta; order Diptera; family Tephritidae; genus Urophora; species Urophora cardui. Next base: position 100,611,990 of record OY482671.1, read on the forward strand.
CCTCTCTCCATACGGTTTCCAACCAGGGATGTGATAAGTGGGCTTTTCTTACCAAAACTGGTCGGTTTTTTTCCTGTTGGTCGGATGGTCGCACGATTTGAATTTTGGTAGGTTTTTACCTTCCTTCAAGTAACATCACTGATTTGCTAGATTTTGCCACAACACTGTTGAAAGAACGTTTGAAAGTTCATGTATTCATGTCTCTTTCTCGCAGCAACAGTTTACTTGAATACTTTTTGTGTTTCTCTTCGGCAGAGTTTTGTGTAAAGTGGATAAAATAAGGTAAACGCTTACGCATGAAAACCCTTTCTACATTTTTTAGTTTGATGGAAAATGCGCTTAATGAAAATTGCTTTGGCGGTCTCACAAAATTTATTTTTAATCTGCTTACGCTTCCACACAGCTCTGCTGCACCGGGGCGCAGATTTTCTACACTTTCTTTAATAAAACCAAACTCAGAAACAAATTAGAAATAAGCACTATGCACAAAAAAAGATCTTAGATTCAATTTTGATATTTAATTAAAGTTCTGATCTCATTTGTATACCTACTTGGACGTACCTGTTAAACCATAGTCGTAACTATTTTAAAAGGTTAACATAGATTACATACACAAATTAATGTACATACATATGTATAAACGCATTCGTATATTATTATTTTAAGCCAAAACATGTGAAAATACTTGAAGAGTGATATGTATGTATAAGTTCTTATATATATACCAGTTAAATGAATATATAAAAATACATAAATTTTCAAAAACCAGATTAAGGTTGTGTGCCAATCGGTAGAAAAAATGAAATTTTGACATAAGGGAGTAAAATTTTGGCAGTATTCGTGGTGAATTCTAGTGTCATAATTTTACCTAGCTCAATGGGCTAGGTAAAATTTTGACATTTTGTAATTACATACGTATACAAGTAACACAAATATTTAAAAACAAAATAACATCAGATTATTACATGAATAAATTTCTTCTGTTTCCATCAATATTGCCATCAGCAATTATATTAATTTTACGTTTTAAAATTGTATCGTTGCCCGTTTTCGCCCAAAAGTTTATCTTTGTAACTGTCAAAATTTTCTATTCCGTTTGGCACAGCAAAATTGTGTTTTTTTTCTCAACATGGTAAATTTTTCTACCTCATTTTTCCATAGAGAAAAATTTTACCGATTGGCACACAGCCTAAATGACGAATTTTGTGAAAAAAAATTTTGATCGGCTGAAAGCTATTTTGGTAGGTTTTTGAGACGAATTTGGTCGGAAAAAAAATTTCAAAGTGGCAACCCTGTTTCCAACTAGAAATATCATCACTCTAGCTTGTTCTCCTCTGCTTCTCTCATTGTGGCACCATCTTCCCCTCCACTGCTTCACCCAACGCCTTCATATAGTGGGACAATGAACATTATATTGGTCTTTAGTGATGGTTTTATATGTACGTTTTTTCAAAAAAAAACTGTGAATTGTTGTCGTCATTGTAAAGAGCAAAACTAAAGAAAACATGGTTCTCATAATGGTTTTTGTTGCTAGATTCAATGTTATAGCTGAGAGCCGATAACTGACCTCTTCGCATACCTTGGGTTGCATTCTAGAGTGTATCCGATTTCCTATAAGTTGGCAGCCACACAACATAGAGTTTAGATGAAATCATAGTTTTTTTTGGAACTTTAATGCCAATTCTTCGTACATCTTTTCATGCGTCCAGAATGTCATGCATGACCACCTTTCTAACAAGGTTGGTCTATAGTTATTGTATGCTAAAACATAAAACTATCTAATGAGTGATGCATCATTAAGTGTGACAGGAATTGGAGTGTCGCTCAACCAAAACGAGATTTACTTAATGGAATCCGTTAAACCGGCGACCGGATATTGAGCGAAAACTTCCTGCTCAATAAATGTCAAAGTTCGAATGCACACAATATAGGTACATATAAATATATGTATCTACATACTATTCCATACATATGTACAGCGAAGTCTGCAAAAAAAAAGTAAAACTAATACGAGCATACCCAAAGGACAAAGACCAAGATATTTTAAGTAGCCAACACCACATGCAAGAAAAAGCATAAACACACATGCATTCATACAAACATATGTAGGTATGTATATGAACGACTAAGCTTAATTTGGCGGACTAAATAGAAATATATCGAAAAAAGCAATTAAGCAGATGAAAGCGGCTTAAGAACGAATATTGTCATGTGACATGAAATGCTTATCAGTTGCCAAACACCTTCCCAACTCAATCGATTCTACTAGTATTAGAAAGCAATCTTACCCCATACATTATTCCCCCCCCCCCCCCCTATCTCTCTGTGCCACAGCCAACTTAACTAAACAACACGCCCGCACAATTCATCATTAATGATGTGTTTGGTTCGATTAGGTGATGCTGAATGTACTTGCAATTAAATGTTGTTGAATATCCTAGTAAGGGTCGTGTCCTGTAGCATTCCATTACAGTCTACATTCGTGCATACATACGAGTGCAAGAACCTGGCCGGTAGTCGTGCTCGATAAGTGCGTGACCTACGCGATTGAGTGGCCCAACTAAATATGTCATTCAAAAAGCACACACGCACACACATACACATATGTGCAACGTAATGAGCACGAAAACAATAAGAACGTAAATGAAGCGTGAATGGAGTGGGCGGCGAAGCAATGATTATGTGTATGTAATAGACACACTAAATGTTAAGCTCTTTCTTACTTCTAAAACCTTTCACTGTCCTCAAACCCTCTTTTGCCTGGGAACATTCACATCTTTGTTGTGTGAATTATTGGCTCATTTGAAATGAGCATTAATTAGGTGTGTGGCACGTTCATTGTGTTTGGAGGAGTCACAAGTACTACTTTTCGCATAGTTAGAACTAAGTTTTTGTGAATGAAACAACTTGCGCATTTTAATGTCGAATTTTTTTTTTTGGTAGGTATTTGAGTTGCAAAATATCAACATTATTTAGTCTTTAATTGTGCAATGTGTGAATGGGGTCAGATGGCGAACATAATGAAATGTTCTAACTACATATATCTTTATTGATTTTTCATAGTATGTATTTGTAAGGAAAACACGTTCAATGATCTTTGCTAAAGGTTGGTTGGGCTGTTATAAAATTTAGGTATTTTGTTTTGCTTTTTTTGATGTGCATAAATAAATATACATAAGTACCCTGTAGGGAAAATCTCTAGTTCCGAACTAGGTCGCTTCTAGTGCATTTTTCGCCACTACTAGTGCGAGCTAAATCTCTTTTGCATGTTATCAACTGGCGAATTTAACACGGCGATGTCCTAGGCGGTGTCTGCACTACATTTTCGATAAATTCTACAGTTTTCACTAGTTCGTTTATTGGCACAATTTCGATAGTTCTGAACTAGCTACAAGTACCTGAAAATTCTAAAGTTTTACATCTGCCGCTTAAGTGCAGCCTTTGACACACTTCATGCAAGTGGCACGATGGCCGACTGGCTAACGCATGTGCCTTTCAATCTGAGGGGCGCGGGTTCGAATCCTGTCGGTGTCAAGGTGGATGATAATTTTTTTTTAATTTTTTTTTAACTAATATTTTTTTATTTATTAAAAATTTACAATAATATTTAAAAAGTAATAAAATAAAAAAAGTTAAAAATAAGCCTGAGGGATCGGAAAAGCATAATTAGGGGAACATTTCATTTCATACAAGATGCAAATAGAAAACTCTTTGTATAAAATGCTTCACTAAACGTCTGAGAATTGCAGAAATATACAAAGACGATGGCAATTGAACTAACGAAAAATTTTCATAGAATTTTTGTCACTTCGAAATTGCATACAAATCAAAGTGTGTCTCATAACGGTCACTCAATTCACTCCTTCAGAACTGGTCAGGGTCTAACTACAATTGATCTAGTTCCCTTTTGACACCTTTTCGCTAGTTCGGAACTAGAAATTTTGCTCACTAGTTATTAAGTTCCCTGCAGGGTACATACATACATAAGTATGTATCTTTGTATGCGCGTAAATGTTTTGGTTGCAGCTTTAAACTGCTGTAACTCAACTTTTCACTACATATGTATATACTCACATCCATTTTAAGTTATTTGATTCAGCATCAAAATTTTACACAGAAACAATCCTGATCAATACTTAAAAACTGCTTAAGACCGAAATTATGGAAAGTATCAAGAGTTGTATTTATACCGAAGACAGGCAAAATCGGCTATTTATACATGCGGATGCTGCCCTTCACAACGTCCTACTCCACATCGAAAATGTCCTACACTACAGGGAGTTCGCAATAGGTGTCTTTCTTGACATTTCGGGTGCCTCTATCAATTTCTCTACTGACGCGCTGCTGGAGGGTCTCGAATCGATCGGAACACCGCCAATCATTCAGCACTGGATCTAAAACCTTTTGTGTCATCGGACGGTGGCAGATTAGAGGGGGCGAATAGGGCACCACACAAGGGTGAGTACTCTCACACCTGTTGTGGAATCTCGTGGTCAACAAAATACTCTTACAAACAGATGGGGGGCGGAGCTAAGGTCACCACTTATGCAGACGATCTGGTCGTCAGATGATCTACCTACTCACACTTCCTAGAGCAGACTACAGACAGGCGGTCGGCATCCTAACAGGGCACTGTCTCACACCATCCCATGCATTTAAATGGGACTGGTACAGAGTCAGGCGTGCAACGAACCCTATGTTGTTGGCACTCTTAAACATTTTCTCTGTCAATGTGTAGCTTTTGATAGACTCCGCCTTAGCTGTCTCGATGGTGCAAACATTGAAGGCATTGCTGATCAGGAAATACACAAAATATTAAAAATTGCGAGTATCTGTATTTCAATATTAATATAACGACTCCAAAATGCTGTTGGCAACAGTAATGACCTTACATACGTACATATATGTGAGACAACACTGGATCTTGGCTAACGTAATCTAACTTAACCGCCTCGAATTTGCCACGATATCAACCTAGCTTTTGAGTTTTTGAGTATAATTTTAGGTGGTAAATTTAAGCTATTGCGAGAATTTATTTTTCTCGAGTTCATCTCATACTCGACACGAGTGCGAAAAATTACATTCACCTTCGCGAATTCATCTCGAATTCGTTACGATATCACACCCTAAATCATGAAGTGACACAACTCAAAATTCAAAAATTTTCAGGGGAGCCAAAAAACTTTTTCTTTTTTATAGGCAGTGATATCGGAAAAGGCCACATATAATAGTTATTTTACAGTAAAAAAAAGACTGTGATTAAAAAGATTTTTTGGCAGTCGCTAGAGATATATTCTGTGTACCGATTGATGAAAGAAACCTGATTTCGAAAAATGTTGAGTTGTGTCACTTTATAATTTAGGGTACGATATCATCGCATTTGTGTTTGTTTATTGGGCATTTGCTATTAATGTAAAGGCTTTAGTATGTATGTACATATGTAGGTACAATTTTTCCAATATATGTATTAAATACACATGTCCTTGCTGTATCTATCGTTTTTTGTTACACATGTTTTTTTTATATGTTCATTTATTTCATTATCTTTAGGTAATTTTTCATTGCTGACAAGTGATTGACCGCTGGTCGAGTTCTGTTACTGTCAATGTCCAATAATCGTCCCATAAAGGGGCCCATAAAGCAACAAGGCACAGCACAACAGCTCTCCCTTCAGTACAATCCTTCGCAAGGTCATCGTCATCTACAACAAATGCCGAGCAGTAACATGACATTATCGGCGGACAAACATTCACAAAACATTCGAAAAACATTCACCAAACATTCAAAAAACATTTACTTGCTGTCAAATTAAGCGTATCAAAGTTTTTTGACACTTGGCTTTGGTTTGGTTTGGGGTGTTTTTTTTCTTTTGGCTTAGTTTTTTATTTAGTAGTAGTTGGTTGCTTGTGGTTGTGGGACGGACGGATGTTGAACGAAATTGACATTAACTTGTTTTAATCTTTGTAAAAGTTATTGCACAGATGCTGTCGTTTGTTTAGGCCACACACATACATACTTATGTACATACATATGTATGTATGTTTGTACATGTGCTAAGAATTTATTCTCCTGTTGAACTTTTAGCAAATAATCCGGCCTAAACTTTTAATGGCAAATGATTTTGATGATATGAGCAATCTGAAATATTCCCACATTGTTTGTTGTTTGTTTTTTTTTTATTGCGATAACAGCGAATGAATGTGTTACGATAGTTGGTATGTATGTACATATGTAGTTAATTTAATGTTTTTATGAACTGCTCTATGTGTGAAAAGTTCCATTCGAGTGCTTTGGCAGGCTGGATCATAAAGAGAAACACTTTGTTTGTTATTCTACCATTTGAAATGGATTGGTGGCGAACTAAAAGTCAATTGCGGTTATATTTATCAACAAAAAAAAGTGTGTACGTAGGTATGTAGTATGTATTATTATTGTTGTTGCTTATCCCTTTCGAGTACACTTCCAACTGTTGCTGTTGTTGTTGCCCAAATTGAAAAAAGGAAGTTATGCCAAAAAGGAAATAATCGTTAAGTGTGTCGAAAAATGGTTATAAGCCCAAATATGTAGGTACACTGAGGGAAAAAGGCAATTGTAAAAATAACTCCCAACGGTGACAATATTACATTTTTCAATGTCGACTAATTTCTTGTTGAATCACACTTTTATTATAGTTAAAGTAAATATTTCTCTGTTAGTTTAAATGTAAAATAGTCAATTTAGCAATAATTCGTAGTTAAAAATAATCTAACAATATAAGCGATTTCATTACAACTTCAACATTTCCAATTTGGCATGGCTACATTGTCAACTTAAAGTTGGCATTGTTGATCTGACGTTCAGAAATTTTACTCTGGTGTGGCTACATTGTCAGCTTAAAGTGGGCATTCTCGATTTGACGTTGAGAAATTTTAATTCGATATGGCTACATTTTCAACTTAAAGTGGGCATTGTTGATCTGACAAATTTCAAATGCAAACGTGTATACAATTTTTAGCCGAAATTGAACGGCGTGCGTAAAAAGCAAACTCGACTCCCAAATTTTGTTTTGCGTGACAGTGGAATTTAGATTGTTTACAAAAAATTAAGCACTTCCTTTCGATATCGTGTGTGCTATATATTCTACAAATTAACAAAGTTTTCTCGGATTTTCTATCTTGTTCCGGCAATGAGTGAGGTGGAGAATTATGCGGCGGATGCCAAGGGAAAACTGAAAGGCATATTAATACAGATTGGTGGCATATTATTGCGTGGATTTAAAGTGTTGGCGATTGCTGTGAATGAGCATGCGTTGGTGGAGCTTTTTAAATAAATTCTAGAAGGCCTAACAAAAGGGTCGACTTTACATTAAAGAACCACGATCCGAGAAAAATGACTTTTTCAGGGGGCTCTTACAGATATCAAAACCGAAATCAAAATTTGCCGGAGGCTTATAGTTCACGAGATATTTTTTGCTAATTTGTTGGTAGTTACCGGCTGAGGGCTATTTTTTAAAGCGCAGCCAAAGGCCTCCAACGGGAATATTACAACACACAAATTACTTTATCAAGGAATATCTCCTCAACTATAAGCGTCCGGCAGGTAAGACTTTTGTTTTTCTCGAACCGTGGTTCCTTAATGTAAAGCCGACCCTTTTGGTAAGCAGATTGAAATCTGAGCCAAACTATTATGTATTACTATCGGTTTGTTCGTGTTGAGTGAAATTTTTGTAAATATGTTGACCGTGTTATCTATTAAAATAACAAAAATGTACATCCATTACATTTGTGTTTATCTAAATAAAAAAAGCAATGAATTCTAAAACAAACACTCTGCGTTTTTAAATTGAAAATAGATTTATATTTCATATTAACCTAGTCAACAATGCCGTTTGTTAACCCATCAATAAAAGAGCTTTCACCTAACATCACAACAATTTCAAATTGACATTTTAATGTTTCAAAGAATCTTCACTTTGAAATAACTACGATATCTACTTTGCATCGACCAATAAAACGTTGAATTAAAATTTTAGTTAATATAAATGACTAAGAGCTTTTTGGCCGGTTTGAAAGAAAAGCAAACAAAAAGTTGCTTTTACCCTCCTACGCGTTTCGGCGTTATCATCGCCTTCCTCAGGGAGTCTAATTTATTTGAACATGTAAAAACAATTGAAAAAAGTACACAACACATTAATATTTAAATAATTACAATTAACATTTCTTCATAAGATACATATTATGTACATATCCTACATTTTAAAAACATTAAGAAAACATTTGAAAAGACTTACATTTAAAATGTTTAAAATACACTTCACATCACAACTATAATCAACATACGTATAATACATAGATATTGCACTTATTATCTTCTATTGTCAAACCGGCCAAAAAGCTCTTAGTTATTTATATAGATTAATTACATGGCCTTAAACTGATATAAAATTTTAGTTGTTCTTTCATAATGGAATGTGTTTAAATTGTCAATGTCCTGATGCATTATCCACTCACATTTTATGTTAAATTGAAAATCGTCACAGTCATATTAAATACAAATGCGGTTGTTTTCATTGTAATATTTGTAAAATGGCAAAATAACAATTATTATAGTCGATGCAACAATTTTCAAGGTAGGCTTACTATCATGACTGTTTTTTCTTGAGTTGACGTCGTTTTTGTTGGATATACGTTGTTTTTCCCTCAGTGTATGTAAGCACTTCCTTCGATACACTTGAATGTTGCTTGTTCTTTTTGTTGTTGTTGTTGTTGCTGTTGTTGGTTGTTTTTTTTGACTATCGGTTGTCAGTTATTTGCTTTTTCTCAATACTTTTTTCTTCTTCTTGTTCTTCGTCTTACTTTGTTGCCGCCGCAAAGTGTGCAAAATGTTTGGCAATGAAAGTTAAGTTGATACACCTTCACTTCAATTCACTCCACTTCACTTCTGTGTATTTAATGTGCGTGTGTATTGTTGTATGGTTAGGAAGTCCGCAATAAAAGACATATGGTTTCCCACATCGCAACGGGCATTCTCATGAATACTTATCTTCGCCTTTCCTGAGGCTCCCGTTTCCGCGACCATCCCCCAATCCAATCATACATCAAGCGATTCAAGTGCGTGCGTGCGGGCGTGCGGGCGTGGAGGAGTGCGGCTGCCAGTGCGAGTTTATTTGCTAATCCTTGCCGAATGCCTCCAACCATTGCGTTGCTCTTTTTGTGTGCGCCGCATCGGTAAGTAACATACATACATACATACATGTTTGCTACTCATTTCGCGTACGAAGTCAACTTTCCAAGCCTTTGCACCATCGTTTATTGAACTTTCTCAGGTCGACTAGATTTCGCTGATATTATTGTTGTTATCCTCCAACGTCTTCAACGTTTGTTTGCTGAGATAAGCGTGATTGTTTAAGTTCTTTCACATGTGTATATGTATGTATGTATGTATGTACAAATGTGCGTATGTTTGTACGCATTATGACCCTATTATTTTATTTGTGGAATGCCACCACCCTCTGTGCTGCCGACCTTTTTACAGCACAGGTGGGTGAATTATGTACATATGTATGTGTATGTTCGAGCTAATCTACTGTTCGTAGACGCTACTACACACACGGTAAGTAGTTGAAGTGGCTTAAAACAGAATCGTATACTCGTATGTATATTTGTATGTATGTATGTGCATGTAAAAAGCGATTATCATTTCTTTAAGTGATTTCCGCATCACCTTAAGGCATTCCATCGTTTATGAAATGTAGTACATATGTAGCTGCTTTGAGAATTTCTATTCAAAGTGATTTACGTAGAATATGCACCTGTACATTAGGCCGTCTCGCCTTATATGGAGCAAAAAAAAAACTCCACCGTACGCCCCCCCACCCATATGATGTATTTTTGTAAAACATTTCCAGGATATTTTTAGACGCCGCTAGATGTCGCTAAAATTCATTTTTTCATATCTTAGGTATTTATGGTCCGATTCCCATGTTTGATACACCAATGTCTTTGGCTTGAGAGGAGGGTTTCTACTTTGTAATTTTATTAACCCTATGTGCGCCATTGGGGTCACTTCCACCCAGTACTCAGTTTATACCACCTTAATTCAACTTGTTCTTGCCGGCATGTTAAACATCGTGAAAAAAAAATTATTACTTCATTCAGTAGAACTAGGGATGGCAACAATAACAGGAAAAACGATTATAATCGGTTAATTTGTTTTGGTTAACGGTTAAAATGTATCGGTTTTTTCTTTTTGATTATTTTTTCGATTAACCTTTTTCTTCTCAAGTCGAAAATAATCGAAAGAAAATAATCGAAGTTGAGAATTTCCATCTTTTCATCCGAGTCCGAATTCGGTTACCTACGGTTTTGTGAGTATATCCAAAAAACCGCAATAAATGTTCCCTCCAGTTCCCGAATAGACGATTTTTTCGTCATTTTGACAATTTTTCTAAGCAATGACGATATGACGATTTTTCCTAATAAATAACGATTTTTTTTCGTTTATTATATATATTTTTTTACAGTGGCGTAGCTAGAGAATTTTTCGGGGGGGGTCACAGCCAATGTAAAAAATTTACCAAAATTAAAATTACCAAAAAAAATTTTTTTTACAAATGATAAAAATCGCTAGCTTAGAATGCAAATTGTGTAAGTCCTTTTTTAAAACTTTGTAGGAGAGACAAAAAACAAAAAAGAAAAAAAAAAATCGAAATGAAAAAAAATTTCTGTTCATATAAATATTTTAGACTTACACAATTTTTTTCGCTTTTTGGACTTACACAATTTGCGTATCACTGAATAACAACGAGTAGAAATATGACAAGTATCTCAGACTTGTTTAGCGCGGTGCGTATTTGATTTTTCTAGCGTTCTACATAAAAATACACTTTTTCATAAAAGTGGACTTACACAGTTTGCACTCTAGGCTAGCGAAATGTAATTTTTTCAGACAATAATTTAACATTTTAGTATACAAATATCGCTTATAATACATATATCAAACTCTTAAGGCCCTTGGCCACTTAAAATCTGGAATGTTAAGAAGAGTACACATATGTGTGAGTGTCGGGTGATTGACGCAAATATCTAAAAGATTTGATTCTCATCAACGCGAGCCCGAACAAGAACGTGTAGCACGACGACTGCCGATTGCACTAACACACACAAAAAAACACACATACACACTGCTTGACATGCCAGATTGTGAGTTGCCAAGGGCCTTTAAAATTGAATTTTGTAAAATTGTTACAATTACAGAAAAAAAACATACCCACATATTGGAAATAGAATGGGGAACAATAATACATCGCTTTTTCCCGACCCCATACTCTGCGCTTGCCCCAGATGGTCGCAACTTAGCATATCTGAAGTTAATTTTTTTGTTTTTTTCTTACATATTTTTATGTGCTAGTTTCAACTTGAATATTTATTATTTAAAGCATTTCATTTAAGTAATCGTGATGAATCCTAAAGGTTCAAGTAATTATTAACACTTTTCAATAATATCCTTGGTTTCCAATAATTCTAAGTTTATAGTTTTAAGCTTTTAAAGTTGGGATATTTAAAAAAAAATTATCACTCTTTTTCATGTTAAAAATTGGTTTTGTTATGTTGCTCTGTCAGACTCAGTCAAATTAACCCTCGGACATGATATCTAGTACAATTAGTAGTTAGCCGACAAAAAATTACGTCGCACATAGCCGCACTTCACTACTAGATACAGGGTTTTTCATATGTACCTACAATAATTTTCTTTTTGTGCTTTATATTTAATTTTAATGTTTATATTTCTAACGCATATCTTGGTTAATGTAGGTGATGCTCGAAAGTAACCCAGATATTTAGCAGCGATTATTGTTAACTTTTTAGGCAGTATTTTTAGTATTTCCAATTTTTCAAAGTTAAGGAAGTACTTATCATAAAAAGGGGCTAAGAATTATAAAGCTACATTTTTTAGAAGATTTTTGAGTATGCAATTTTGCAGCTCATTCAATTGTAATATAATAATATGCAACATTCAACTTTTTGAAAAATTTCATTGGCTTTTCGGAAATTTTAATTGGAACGGTATCACGTACATATAACGCAAACACCCTACAGAAAAAAATTACTAAAATCAACGAAAATTTTTACAGCATTGAGAATAGCACTTTTTACACTAAAATTGGTTGGCTACATAACAGTACACTTAGAAATCTCCTCAAAATCTTCTATAAATTCTGGCCGCGCTTTGAAATTTTTAATCCACTTTTAGAAATTTCTACGATTTTTCGGATTTTTCCATAAGCTTAGAAATCCTGCTTAAGGCGATTTTTATTGAAAAATTGTTTACATTTTTAAACGAAAATAAGAGAGTCAAATTTTCGACAGAACTGTTTGAAATAAATTTAAAAACTCTGGCGTATGATTTTTTTTTTGAGTCACTGTATATATTTTTCAATAAAATCGACTTTTAACTAGAGCCCTAGATACCCGGGTATCGAGCAATTCGATCTGATCGTTTTTGTTTGAAGCCCGTTTGTTGTTCAAATGCCCGTACAAACATTCGAGCTTACAAACAAAAAAAATGTGTATCGGAAAAACAAAAATAAAAAAAACTACATATAAAGAAAAATAATAATAAACAAAAGAAAAAAACAAACTTCAAAATACCCGAATTGTTCAAATGCCCGTACAAACATACGGGTAATAAACAAACAAACAACTCTTCGAGCATTTGAACAACAACTGTTCGGGCTACTCGAAAATGTTCAAAAAAAATCGAGAGCTCTACTTTTAACACAAATTATTAAAATTTTGCATTAAGCAAGCAATTTGGAATAGATGTACACAATAAAATATTTCTACCTATGTGCTGCGGTTATAAATAATAATTTTCTTATATAATTTAGTTTTTTAATATTCCATTTTGACAGACATTAAGTAAAATCTCAAGTTCAGATACTCTTATACATTGCATATTTATTCCCATTGTAGTTTATACTAATATTATTTGATTAAGATGATAAGTAATTGAAAGAAAACTTGAAATTTAAATAATTGGCGATATTTTTCTGTTATTAGCATGTTAATAACAGCAATACCGTATAATAATTGTAGCGTTTGTTGAGCCGTAGGGAAGTGCAGGAACCGTAGGAATTTTACCACAAAAGAGCGAATATAAGTACAAAGAATGTAAATTGTGGTAAAATTCCTGCGGTTCTTGCACTTTCCTACGGCTCAACAAACGCTAGAATTATAAGTAATACTTCGTGAAAAAGCGCTAAATTTCGAATTACCAATTTCGAAAAATTACTATTCTCATTGATTTTTTCCTGAAAAAGAAATGTATGCTAATAAAGTCAAAGATGGTTTTATGGTCAAAACGAATCTTTCGGGGGGGGTTTTGTCCCCAAAACCCCCCCCGTTACTACGCCACTGTTTTTTATGGAATAATTGTAATCGGAAAACGGTTATAATCGGTTATTTCATTTTTTTTGCCATCCCTAAGTAGAACTGGAAATTTACCATTCCGAGTAATAGAAGTCTTTCGCTGCATGTGGTCTTTTAGGTCGAATATTTTTTTATAATATTTTAACCATCTACCACCCCTAAGAAAGGAGTTTTTTTGCACTTGATTATGCAGCCGGGAACTACATATAGCATAGTCAGGAAATAGCATTTTTAAGGTGGCTACAGGGCTAAAATATTCTAGACAATTGTTTGCTATAAAATTTCGGTGAAGTCTCTTCAGAAAAATTAACCTAAAAGACCACAGGAAGCGAGAAACTTACATAATATATTATATTCCTTGCAATGTTAAATGTGATTTATTTCCAGTTCTACTGAAGGGATCGAAATGCTTCTTTTGCAAAAGATGAATGATTTTTGACGAGTTAATACAATTTTAAACTAGAAACCCTTCTCTCAAGTAACTGTGTACCTAAACTTTGTTCTATGCTAGCACACAATCGGTCTGACCAAAGCTGTGTAAATCCATATCATCATTGCTGGTCTCAGATCCCAGATCTTGCTGAAGGTTCTTCTAGACTATCCAAAAACTTTCAGTGCTTTGTTAACCTTCACCTCGGCATGAGCTCTCCAGGACAGTTTCTTATCTATAACCACTCCTTGATATATTACCCCTTCGGAAAGACTTAGGTTAACACCTCTGAGGGAGGTTGAATTCTTACAGTTTTCTCTTCCGTGTGGACAAAACCAGTGTTGTCTTTCTAGGATTAACAGCAAGCTGAGCACCTAGCCAACTCATTTTTCAAAAGGTTTAGCAACCTTTCTTCTGCATAATTTGGGATGTCTCTATGTATGTACATGCATATGCATATCCCTCCGAAATTTGTAGATTCATATACATAGTTGGACGAGTAATCCCTTGCCCATAGCGATTATTGCAGGTTTTACATTCATAGATACATATATACACTCAGAGAAAATTTGCGGGCTAAAAACAAGCTGTATTAAGAATTACAGAAATTAATGAAAAATAAATGAAATTTAAGTTTCCCCAATTTTGAATCAAGAATGGTATTCTTGAAACAAGATTAAAAACTGAAAAAATGTTGGTTTAAGAATGAAATTCCTAATTTAAGACCACCAGAGCCAAATGTTTACCAGAAAATACATATATAATTTTCAATAGTTGTTGATTTTTGTGTGAAAAATATTAATAAAACAAAAAAAAAAAAAACAATTTAGCTATTCCCCCGCTGAGATTGTGAATGGAGCTTCTCGTGAAATTGTTTGCTTGGAAAAAGGAACAGGTGAGAGTTGTCGCGTTAATGGGAATTTAGCTTATGTTTTAATATGGCTTTTAATAATTTGAAATAGATGAAGAATTACATCAAATGCGGAGAAGTGGTCAAACAAGAAGAGTGGGCATGTACATATGAGCTGCGAAACCAAAACTTTAATAATTTGGAAGCCGCTGACTTTTTTAAATCGTGGCCAAAATTGTTGGATTCCAAACCATTGCTGTTGGTAAGAAACAGTTCAAAATCGTTTGGTATAGGGATAATACCACTCAAATTGGGTGGTGAAAATCTGTGTTTTGGTAGTGGAAGTATTAACTGGGTTTTTTAATCATTAAAAAGAATTGGGAAAAATGTATACACTTTTCTAAAATGAGTTCGGTATAAGATATGTATGTAGATATTTCTTATTTATAAGTATGTATTATTCCATCCATTAAAATATATATAAAAATACAATGCAAATAAATAAAAAAATGTTCTTTCTTATTTTTGTTAGGTGGGTTAAATGATTTCGAATTTTGAATTTCGAAAAAGTGGAAAGCAAATATAAGAATTCTTAAAACAAAGTTGAAAAGTCCTAAAATTAGAATGTACTTTCTTAAATCAATCATGAGCAATGCTTAAAAAAAAATCACTCAATTTTGTTTCAAACCGGAAAGTTCTTAATATAAGCTATTTCTTCTCAAAAATGCTGTTCTAAAAAAAAGAATATATTCTTGATTTTACCATTTTCAAGCTTAAGAGACTTTCATAACGTTTTCAGCTTGATTCAAGCCCGCTATACTTAAATTTAGCTTGCTTTTTCTCTGAGTGTAAAAATGTGTGTTCGAAAGAGTAACCATTTTTCGGAGGAATAATATAATCAAAAATTAGGTTTCACGTATTACGGGTACAGAAAATAATTTGCCAGACAAAATTTAAACTTCAAAGCCGCCACCCTCTGCTTGCTCTTCTTTCCCCCTTTTTCACTAAAAAATGTCAATATGATAAAGGAAAGTATATTTTCCTCCCCGTTGCATACGTGTGACTGTGTATCATCACTACTACCTACTGCTGGCATATTTAGTCATTCTTGCTACCAACCACCACCAACATTTCGTATTACGGCAACAGCTTCCAAGGCACAAATCTTATTATTCACATTAAAATATCAAAAGTACAAAAATTATGAGACAATTGCCTCAGTTACTTTGCTGCTACTGTTGCTTGTGCTTTACCAAAAAGCTATCACTGGGCTATTCCTCTGGGAAAATTCTAACGCAAAGCAACACTGTAGTAACGCCTGCCAAATGATAATATGAAAGCGGCGACGACCACGCTGGCAGCAGAAAAGACATCAATTTGTAACGACGCAGCGGGGTGATTGAATAAAATTTTTTAATAAATTCGCACGCCAAATGAACCACTGACACCAACACACAACCATCAACTCTGGAGGTGATTGCGATAGTGAAATCGGTGGGGTGCAGTGGAAAGTGCCATAGCAGAACCCAAGGCGACATAAATTATGACAAAAATGACAAAGGGCGTGATGTGGGCGTTTGAACAAATTTAAGACAAAAATAACAAATAACAAAAAGATCCCTCCCAAGAAAATGATGCTGCACAAAAGGACGATAACTACATATAATAAGCAAATTATGATTGTTTTGGAGATGGGTTGGCCGGCCGGTTGGTCGGTTGAGCGGCCGGTAGGTCCATGTGGCTAAACAATTGGTGGGTGTGTGTGTGTGTGGTATAACAAGCCACGACGAGTGTCCTGGGAAATTTATAGCTCACTCTAAAATGGGAAATATTCAATAAATTGTCCTTATTACGGCAATGAAGCGGTAAAAATGAAATTTTGTAACTTGCCCCTGTTAAATGTAACGCGAAATGAACGAACCGAAAAGCCAAATATCTAAACGTATATACATTTACTCATGCATGTATGTATGTATTGAAGGGTCATATGTGGCAACAGCGAAAAAGTGTTGAGGTCAAAACTTGAATATTTTATTGTTTTCTTTATTTTTTTTTAAAGTACTATTGAATAAAAAGTTGAGCACAAAAAGCTAGTATTCAGCTACGATAACTACATACATACATATGTACATTTGTGGCAAAAAAAAAAAAAACAAAAAACACCATAAACTTTTAAAAAATGGCATATGAAACCATAACTTTGAGGTCAGTCTAACCGCGAGAGAAGGATTAAGGAATTCATGGCGAGTGCGAATGGTCGTCAGCGGGCAAATCAAAAGCTCGAATCGGGCACGTACACATTGAAAATCCTATTTGTTTGAACTCATACGGACACATTCACATAAAACAAGGAAGAGAGAAGATTTTACTGGACCTTACTGCGCAGCTTTCGGAATATGCTGAGTTATCCCTGTAGGAAAATCTTTAGCTAAGAACTAATGCGCAACCTAAAACTTCTGGGTAATGTCAATTTTCACCTTCGGCACCAATTTTTAGTTAGTTCAGAACTAATTCCGAATACCACAGCTTACAGCTGTTCTTGAATGTAGCATTGCTGTATTACATACAACTGGGGCAGTAGCAGAGCTGCTACACGGAAAGAATTTTTACTAGAATCAATGCCGAGACAAGAAAAATTAGACTTGATTTTGAACTTAGAAAATAATTTCTTAATATCAAGAAAATCCAAGAAAATTGGATTTTAAATAAATAAGTAAACATTTTCTTGCTTCAAGTAAAATTGGATTTTAAATAAATAAGAAATAGATCAATTGCGGTAAGTGTTTTTTTCTTGTTTTTAGGAATAAATAATTAAGAAATAATTTTTTTGTTGCAAGTAAAACTTTTCTTATACGAGCATAAGTAAATAAGAAAATATTAAATATTAAATCAAGTAAAAATTTTCTAAAAATATTAAAAACGTAAAAAATAAGGAAAATGAAAACTAATCATGAGGGATTAAAAAACCATAATTAGTCAACTAGTTAGTACTTTTTTCCTAAGACTTGTTCACTGAAATGACAACGGCTATGTTCAGAAACGCTGCATGAAACGCAACAGCGGCAGTAATTATTTTTTTGATGATTGTGATGAGCGACGCTTCATGCAAAATTTACGTTTATGAACGTTCTGCTTGCACTACAAAAGCGGGTTGCGCTTCAAACTGAGTTTCTGAACAGAGCCAACATTTCAATTAATATAAATGAAGATGCAAATATTGAACTCCTTATACCAAATGCTTCACTAACAATCTGAGAATTGCAGAAATATTCAGAAATATGCAAAGCGGATGGCAAATGAAAAAATACGTGTTATTTTGGAAATGCAAATTCAGCAAGAAATATTTTACTTCGCTCAATAAAACGTGTTCTTATTTATTTTCAATTTTTTTTTTTGCTGTAGTTTGTTGTTCCAATTCATTGAAACACAATTTTCTTAAATTCTTCTTGATATTAGCAAAACGATTTTCTTCATTTAAGTAAATTTAAGAAAAGATGTTCTTATTTATTTAAACATTTTTTTCAACACTTTTTTTCTATAGATTTTGTTAGTGTTCTTGAATAAGAAAATAATTGTCTCATTTTTGGAAAACTCAATTTCTTAATTCCAGTAATAATTAAGTCAATTTTTCTTATGTCCCTAAAAATTTTCTAAATTGAGTTCAAGAAAGCATCTTTCTTGATTCAAGTATGCAAATTTCTTTCCGTGTAAGGCGTCCGTTTTGTAATCGCATGGCAAGCAAGAAATAATGTGGAAGAGTCCTTTCGCAGGACTTGCTCGTACAAAGAGAAACATTTTATTTAAAATTAAGAAATACAAACGGTATATATATCAAACAATTTATTAACACTCTGAGAATTGCAAAGCCTACTGTGTCTTAACAACAACAAAAAAATACAACAAATGCTGATACGATTTCTATATTGTCTTTACTAGTTAATCAATTAGGCGCCTTTGAACTGGTAAGTATATAAATACAAATGTACTAGTGCCGTTTTGACGCCTTTGCACTAGCGCTAAACTAGTAATTTTGTTCACTAGTTATAAATTTCCCAGCAGGGTATTCTTTTTGCTATTGATGCATCTTTAGTTATAAAAAAATACTTATTACATACATACATGTGTATGTATGAGAATTTCCGCTAAGCGACTGCAATGAATTTACGGTCGGTCATCTCGTAAATTTTTTCTTTATTTCAAATTTGGGAGCCGTATGATTAATAAAAGTGGTGATCAGCTATGAACGATATTTCTTACTACGTGCGCTGCAAAGGAAAGAAAAAAAAACAAAAAATAAAATAAAAAACATTTTACCATTAAAATAAAATTTATGTATTTAGAATAAATTTAAAATGTAATGCTGGTTGGCGTATTACCGAAGAGGCGAAACCAACAAACAATTGCATTGTGCCAAAAGTCAGATTTCGAATTCTATTTTTTCTGTTTGGACATTTCCTTTTCAGCCCGTTGCCATGATAGGACCGCGCGGCGCTTTGTGAATGTGGCTGATGTGGCGCGCATATTAAGTACCTAACATTTGGGTATTGTTTACTATATGTGCATATGTACATACTATGTAGTTGCGTTCAGCTCCTGCCGATTCTCCTAAATGCCATTTCAGCCAACTCCATTTTCATTTTCATTTCCACTTCCATTTCTATTGCCATCATCGCGTCGATTGTGTGATTGTGTTATTTGGTCATTCGGAAATTTCCAAAAATTCTCATCGATATCCGTTAGTTGCGCTTTTCATTCGTTTTGCTTTGTGTGTGGGAGTAGTGGGAAGTGAATAGGAAAAAAACGGTGTGCATCTACTAAAAGTTAGGCGGTGACCACTCACTACATCCCTGGGGTGCCGTAACATTTGAAATATGAATGTGAAATTGTTTTTCGTTATTCGTTTGCTGTTTGGTTGTTTCTTTTTTTTTTTTGGTTTGGTTTGTGGTTATTCCGGTTGTAAATTTTAGAAGTAAACGTGGTGGATGCAATGGTCATAAAATTCATTGTATTATACATATGTATGTACATAACAGCCATTAACAAACATACTAGTTGCTAGCTGAAAATACAAAATGTTAAATAAAAGTCAATATTTTTACTTTTTAGCCCTTTTTTGAAGGTGATATTATGCAAATATACTTTTTTTTTTCAAAATTTTAGTGCTTAAAATAGACCCAAATGATTTGCACCGCTTTGAATAAAAATCGTTGCATATTTCAAGGTGTCATATTTATTTTATATTAACAAATACCCGTCCCGCTTCGCGGTAAAGAAGATGAGTTTTACGTCATAATGTGTATTTACCTCTACTTTTCTATTTATTTTTCCTCCTCCTTTTTTTCTATTTATATTTATTTGTCTGCTTCTTCTTCTCTGTCTCTATCTTTATCTCTATATCTATCTCCATCACCATCAAAAGGTATTCGCTGTGAAAGTTTCAGTTTATATAAGAGGTGCCCAGCCCTGCTTTTCTAATAACTAGCGTTTTTATCCATTGAGTATATAAAGACATCATGTTCCTGCACACCAATTTTCAGTATTCTAGTACAAATACTTGAAGAGATATTACGAAATAAATGAAAACTTTGCATGGGAGCTGCCTATCCCTTCACGAGATGAAACTAATTAGGTGTGCAATGTTTCCTGTGCCTCCGTCCAGCGGTTATTGAGTGATGAGAGTTTAAACACATTATCCATTTCACATTTACAATATAGAAGATTTCTTCTGAATTTCTGTCATCCCCTCTTCCTTGATTTGGAGACAACCCAGTTTCGACGATGTGTTATCTTCAGAGAATGGAAAACGACAATCAACATCGCCGAAACCCCCCGATTTGTCTCCAAACCAAAGTTGAATGATATGAGGGAAAATCGTTCCAAAATAAAAAAAATACTAAAATGGCAAAGAAACGATTATTTTGATCTGAGCATGTAAAACGGTTTGGAGATTATACCTACATAAGTTAGTACAATTCAGGGTACGGCAAAATTGTTGGAGTTTATATTTAATGGGAGCCACTTCTTCCGATGCCTGGTATAAGTCCTTAATCTTAAGTTAGGAATAATGTAGCCCGACAATGACCCTGAAACTATAGCTAATTATCCCCCGGCTCAAAGGACAATATCTAAATCTAAATCTATATCTATGTATATCTATATCTATATCTATATCTATATCTATATCTATATCTATATCTATATCTATATCTATATCTATATCTATATCTATATCTATATCTATATCTATATCTATATCTATATCTATATCTATATCTATATCTATATCTATATCTATATCTATATCTATATCTATATCTATATCTATATCTATATCTATATCTATATCTATATCTATATCTATATCTATATCTATATCTATATATCTATATCTATATCTATATCTATATCTATATCTATATCTATATCTATATCTATATCTATATCTATATCTATATCTATATCTATATCTATATCTATATCTATATCTATATCTATATCTATATCTATATCTATATCTATATCTATATCTATATCTATATCTATATCTATATCTATATCTATATCTATATCTATATCTATATCTATATCTATATCTATATCTATATCTATATCCATATCTATATCTATATCTATATCTATATCTATATCTATATCTATATCTATATCTATATCTATATCTATATCTATATCTATATCTATATCTATATCTATATCTATATCTATATCTATATCTATATCTATATCTATATCTATATCTATATCTATATCTATCTCTATATCTATATCCATGCTTTGACGGGAGAGGGATTAATGAGGTGCTTTTTTGGAGTTCAATTGCAGAATGCGAGTCCCGTCTTTTTTCTACAATAGAGTGGAGCTACAAACTGGTATCTTTGTATATGCACATACATATATATATATGTATGGATCTGTGAGTCTTTAGTTAGCATCATAAACTCATGGATGCAAATAAAATCAAACATGATTGCCACCAAAAAATATGAAAAGCGTGCAACCATAAAAAATACGCACATCTGCCCATAATTTGACAGCTCAAATTGTATAACGTCAATCTACTTAAATTATATTTCTCGCTTTCATATTTTTACACATACATACATACATATATCTATACATAAGTATTTACATGCATACATAATGCATACACATATAATTTATGTATTTCTGCGTATATATACATACATACATACGTACGTGCATATGATTAGCACCTGCGGCAATACACATATTCACCCAAATACTCATACGTACCGTGGTAGAATTAGTGATTTTCGCCCCCCCCCCCCCCCCCAACCATGTGCAACCCTTTTACATGTTCATACAAACATCTTCCGCTTTCGCATTTTCCCAATTCCTTAGCGACGCATCCCACACAAGTAATCATAAAAAATGAAAATCGAGCGAAGAAAAAAAGCTGAACTAAATGAAATGTTGCCGAAATCTAAGAACATCCATTTCAGCACTTTGGGGCTTTTTTTCCTTTGTTTTTGGCCCTCATCTGGTGCGAACGATTACACTTTATCATTTGCCACGCCATTTATGGCCACTTTAAGGACATTTTGATTGTCGAATCATTTTGAGTATGTAAAATATGTATGCCTTCGCATAATCACACGCATTCTTTGAGGTTTGCTGTTGTTGCTTTTTATGACGGTTCAAATTCAGCTAAACATGTATGTACCTACATATGTGGTGAGGGTTGCCGTTTTGCCAAACCAAAATTATGCCATCATATATTTATGGTATGTAAATGGGCATAATTTTGCCATCAACTGTCAATTTTGCTAAAATATTTATATGAATGTATGTTTGTTGCGGCACGACTACTTGCCTGCGTGTGCATTTTCGTGAGGATGATCTGGGGGTTAGGAATACATATGTAAATACATACGGTTTCAACGTTGGATGCTTGAGATATAGTCACCCCGCTTCTAAATATCCGCCAGGATCTCAACCCTTGTGGATTTTTTTGTTCACCAGGAAAATTTCCTCCTATTCTCTTTCACTAGCGAGAAGAAAAACTGGCGAACAGAATTTCGAACATGTGAGCGGATTTTCGAAGTCAGCTGTTTTGTTGCAAGGCAGATCTAGGAAGGTAGGCGCATAAGCGGATTCAGAAATTTCCGTCGCATTTTGTTATTGTATTTGGTAGTGTGGTGTCAAAATGATATTTCGCCTTGGTTAAAACCTGAATTCACTTGGGACTGGCCCATTCCTATTGGGCCATGATGTGAATTCGCTTTGATTTTTACATTACACTCTACCTTTGTAAATAAAAAAGTAGCTTCGGCATTTGCCTATGCGCCTACCTGTGTCGGCTTCGATATTATCCGAATACCGTATTTATTTTCAAACCACTAAGAATTTTTCAATAAAATTTTCTGGAAATGTTATGTGAGTGTTAATTTTACAAATTTTAAAACGCCACTATGCAAAAATACTGTGGACTGCTCCAGAAATATAAATCCAGAAAGGGAATTCCGCCGGCTGAGGGTAATTTTTTTGAAGCGAGGCCGAAGGCCGCCAACGCAAAATGTTTTTCTACTCAAAACAACTGTGGATCGGTCCGTAGATTTTACTCCAGAAAGAGAATTCTGTCGGCTGAGGGTTATTTTTTTTAAGCGCAGCCGAAGGCCGCCAACGCATTAGGGTGTACTACGCAAAAATAATTTATTATTAATAAACTATAAGTTTTCCCAAGATTTCGTTTGCATTTTAGTGATCCATATGACCTCCCTACCCTAAAATAAAACAAGTAAGGAAGCCTAAGTTCGAGTGGAATCGAACATTAGATACTCAGCTGTATGCTTTCATTGTTTGTTTGCGTTTGATGGAAACACGGTGCACTTAATATAAAGCGAGTGCTGCATAAAGTGGGCGTAGTCACGCCCATTTTCTAAATTTTTATCAGTCATCCAACTAAGCATATCAATATTATACTTTGTGCAAAATTTCATTCCTTTATGATTTCTAGTTACAAAGATGTCATGTTACAAATTCCCAAAGGGTGTTCCAGAAATATCTTTCTTAAAAAGTAGGCGTGGTCATAAACCGATTTCAATAAATTTTTGCGTGTCTATTAACACAAGTTATAAAAGTGTATAAACCAAGTTTCGTCATAATATCTCAATTATTTGTCGAGTTATAGGCTAAGAAATCTCGTATATCCCTTTGTGTAAAAAGAGGCGGTGCCACGCCCATTTTCCAAAATTTTT
Source organism: Urophora cardui (assembly GCA_960531455.1). Taxonomy (NCBI): domain Eukaryota; kingdom Metazoa; phylum Arthropoda; class Insecta; order Diptera; family Tephritidae; genus Urophora; species Urophora cardui. Next base: position 100,635,915 of record OY482671.1, read on the forward strand.
CTATTTGTTGTTTCCGGTCTATTGTGGAAGTCATGCCACAAAATTTCAATGACAGATCTTTATATTTGACAGAGATATCGCTTAAAATGTTTTATTAGGCCCCTTTATAGTTCTCATATATAAAAGTGGGCGTGGTCGTCAACCGATTTCGCTAAAATTTTGAGCGTGTATTACCACAAGTAATGAAAGTGTACACACCAAGTTTCGTCATTATATATAAATTATTTGTCGAGTTATGGGCTCAGAAATCTCGTATATTCCTGTTTATAAAAAGAGGCGGTGCCACGCCCATTTTCCAAAATTTTTGTGTTTTTCGTTTTATATCCGCAGTTGGACTCCTGCCATAAAATTTCAATGATATATCTTTATATTTGACAGAGATATGGCTTAAAATGTTTTTATTATGCCACTTTATAATACCCATATATAAAAGTGGGCGTGGTCGTCAACCGATCTTGGCAATTTTTAATCCAAACATTTGCCTAAGTAATTATATCACGCGTACCAAATTTCATCGATATATCTTCAACGGTTTCTGAGTTATGACTCATAAAACTTGAAATGTTTGCCCCTTAATAAGTGGGCGTGGCACCGCCCATTTTCCAAAATTTCACCATATTTCTTCATAAGGGCCTGAGCTCAATACGTGGGTAAAATTTTATCACTCCAGCTCTATTAGTGACTGAGATACAAAATTTCCGATTTTTACTATATAGGGGAGGTGGGCGTGGTCATGGTCCGATTTCGCCCATTTTCAATACCATCCGTTCCTGCCTTGATACCAACTTACATTTCAAATTTCATCAAAATATCTCAATTTTTGCGCGAGTTATCGTGCTCACAGACGGACAGACGGACAGACGGACAGACGGACAGACGGACAGACGGACAGACGGACAGACGGACAGACGGACGGACATGGCTCAATCGATTTCTCTTTTCACCCTGATCATTTTGATATATATAAGTCTATATCTATCTCGATTATTTCATTCTGTTACAATCCACCGTTAGGAAATCAAAACTATAATACTCTGTGTACTAGTACAGCTGAGTATAAAAAAAACAAAAATTCAGGGGCCTGGCGCATATCGAAATTTCCCCACAAACTTTGCATTTTTGTTAAAAAATTGCAAATTTAACAAAATTAAGCTTTTCGGAAGTAGCAGAGGTCTATAAGAGGAAGATTGCGCGATGGTCCGAATCCGTTTGACGGAATCTTTATAGGAAATAAAAAAGTTTTTTGAGTATTGCACTGATTTTATTAATTTGCAGATTTATTAAATACTATAGAATTAATAAACCTGCGTTCAAATATTTATTGGACATTTTAATATCACATACACAGCAGCCAAAGAAACTATTTGCTATCTCTCCTATAATAAAACTATGCGCATTCTTCCGTTTTTTTGCTTGAAGACGGATATCAAACGGGAAAAAATTCTGACGTTTGATTGGCTCAATCCACCTTCAGCAAAGTTCTTAAAGTTGTTGAAATTTTTGAAAATGAGTTGTATCCGAATTGGATTCATAAAGCTATGAACAGCGACGAAAAAGAAAATTTTCAAGTGCGGTTTTTAAAACTACATCTCTAGTGTCCTTGAATGTATTGATGGAACACATGTCCGTATCATCCCTCCATATCAAAACAAGCACCCTTACTACAACCGGAAGGTATACTACAGCCTACAAGCAGCGAAATATCCGGCTGCCCTTTCAATAAACTTACTAAAATATCTATTTGCTGTTTATACTTTCCGTCATAAAAATAAGCAAATCAGTACATAATTAATTCAATAATGTATTTTTTATTAACAAAAGTTATATTCACTCACATTTTGTTCAGCATTCACTTAAAATTGTCTTGTGAAAAATCTCACAAAATAATTGCATAAATTCTCGCTTTTATTTTCATTCGTGATACCTACTTTTCTTCCTTATTCGCTTTTCACTTTTTCGAACTTCATTTAGAATAGCCGGAAAGGGAGAAGCGAAAAAATCCACAAGGAATTTGTGTTTAGAATAAGGGAACAGGGAGAAGCGGAAAAATCCTTGTGGATTTTTCGTTTAGAATCGGGGTGAGTATCTCGACAATACTACCATTAACCGCCAATTTTTGTTTCAGAAATTTATAAGAGACGTTTATGAGTCAAGGTTCAGATTGCAGTATGAAGACTGAAAAAATCCTTTATTTAGCTTTGCTTTATCAGTGACTGCTTTGCTCAAAACTAATAAACGGATTTCCTTCAAATAATCCGCTAGATGTCGCCAGGTAGATATATTGGCTAAATCTCCAAATATGATCAGGTTATAATGAAATTGGCTGGGTTAGTCTGTAAATTCCCCCAGCAACAGTCGATAGGAACGCTTTCTGCCCCGAAGCATCTTCATAATATGAATTAGACTATGTTGATGTCGGTGTCGTACAGCTTTTCGATTAATCCTGCCAAGGTGCAGTTGCGCTGACTCTATCTGTGAAGACATAAAGTACGTTTTCTTTTCTGCAATTACAGCTAAACCTATTTTCTTAGCCTTTTTGTCTAGCTTGGAAAAGGCAGAACATACAACGCTATTGTTAAGGTCAATAATGTCAATATCAACTATATAAATTATTAGATGATTCCGGAGCGGTTAAGCTCTGCAGCTCGAATTATTTTCTCCAGCATGAAATTAAGCAAATCACACTATAGGTAATGTCGTGTCTGACAGCCCCTTGGCTGGCTCTCGAGAGACTCGAAGAGCTCATTTCCAATGCTGGCGGAGCTGTTGGTGCGACTCAACGTCATTTGGAATAGTCCGTATGGAATAGTCCGCATATTTTGTGTTTTCACCAGTAAAAACCTTAAATTTTTTGACTACTTAAATGGTTTAAAAGTTTTAGGTACAAAAAGTCTTTGATGATTTTTTTTTTTGTTTAAACTAATTCAAAAAAAAAAGACTCGCTGGAAGTATGTTTAATTTTATTAGATTTATGTATAACTTAAATGCATCACGCTGTGACTTCTTTGTTATTACAGTTATTACATAACTGGCTTATCCATACCCAACAACCCACAACCAACACGTGTCTTACTTATACCATTTTGATCCATTGAAATTCACAAAACTATGTAACAACATGACATCGGTCATAAAAGAATGTCTGTGTCGCGTGCAGCTTTCGTAGTCAACCTCAAAAGGGTCGCGGTCTTTCCAGCCGTCAGCCGCCAAAACTACGACGCATTATTAACTTTTCATATTGAGGCCTCAAAATTATTCAACGCATTCCATAACTTTTCAAATGAAAAAAAAAACAAATAAAATAAAAAATATATACATATGCAACGGTGGAATCTGTGTTGGACCAAATACAAAAATAACAACAACTACAAAGACAAAAAAAAAACAAATAATAGAAAAAAGGGACGAGATATGCTGAAAAATTAGTTTTGTACGTTTTGTGGCATGTTTATGCGATTTTCATCGCCACTACCTCGCGCACGGCCATCTCTCTGTGAGACTGGTAATGTCTATTTTTCCGCCTCTGGTCCCCCACCGCTACCACAGACTCTTTCTCTTGTTCTTTAAACAAATTGTTGTCATTAGATCTATGATAAGCTTTCGCCGACGTTCCAAAAAGGATGTCACGCCACGCCGCCAGCTTTAGGATTGGAGTTCGAGGCGGCGACTGCGGCGGCGGCAAGTTTATCATGTCATCAAAATTGTTTTATTGAAATCTAAAATATGTCAAAAAGTTAACAGTAATCGCCATTTGGCTACTATGATGAGCAAGGCAATTTCGTAATTGGAAATGCCAACGAATATTCCTTTGCTCTTTGTTGTTCGCATTGTGCTCATTCAATAGAAGTTGACACTCATTCCATTCTCTGAATGTGGAAAGGGGGAGAGGCATTGTACTTGTGCGTTGTGGGAAATACTTGTATTTCATTTAACTTTTAAATGTTGATTTAATCTTAAGATCAAATGTGTTTATTTTGAAAAGATTTATCGAATACGAGTAAGTTAAAAAAATGTGTAACATTACATCAAAGCAGCGAAAGAGTGATGATGGTTGGGAGCAAGGAGTACAAATTAAACTAAACATACATTTTAATATGTATATTAAATTTGCTTTAATACTCTGAAAAAAAAAACGTTGTAAATACAAAGACTTTTGCAGTTAAATGAACAAATTTCCGCAGTTGAAATGTGCCCAACAACGCTCTGTTGTTGTTTCAAAGATGCTAGCGTTTTTGATTCAAATACTTTTCGTATTTAAGTTAACAACGGAAACTGTTGAAAGAAATACTTTTACATTTAAGTTAACAGTTTTTGCTTTTGAATTAACAGCAAAAATTTTTAGTCCAAATGCGAGCACTGTTGATTTAAATACTGTTCGTATTTAAGCTAACAACTTTTGCTTTTTAATTAACCGCAAAAGTTTTTGGTCCAAAAATGGGCACCATTGAAGCAAATACTTACGCATTTCAAAAAAATTGTAAACAATAGTAATTTTTTTTAATATGAAAGATATTATTTTATTTAGTTTTTTATATTATATATGTTTACATACATAGTAATATTAATACTAAGGCCCGGTTTCACCAAACAAACTTTTTCCATTCAGTGATGGTCATTTGATGCATCATATGAACAACACGATGCTTGGAAAGAGACACGGCCCAAAGGTTTGCATCACATTTTCACAGCGCCAATATAAATATTATGGAAACTTGTAGGCAGTAGTGGCAGAAATATCCATCAATCCTGCACCTCAAATGATATATCAAATGACTATCACTGTCTGTACGGCTTTTTACACACACATAAACACAACTGATTTTATTTTATTATTTCATAACACATTCTTTATATTAACTTACATAGTTTTCCGACCGCCAGATTTGTCGGTTTCTGCGCAATCATCGCCGACAAATTTTACCTCGTTTGCTCGTTTTACCTCGATTGCTCGCTATCGGAAAAACGGGATAATCAAACATATTTAATCTGAAAATACAAAATACATATATATATTTTTAAACGTACACATGTACATATAATATTAATATATTATAATAATATATAAATATTATTATTGTGACTTACCTTTATTTATAATTATATATTACATGTACATACATATATGTATGTATAAATTTTTCCCGAAAATTTAAGTTTGGAAAAAAAATTTTCTATTTTTTATTTACTTCAAAATTTTTCAACAGCAAGGGAGTTTTTGAATCAAAAACGCCCGTCTTTGAATTAACTATGGAAAGTTGTTGAATCAAAAACTTTGCCGTTAAAACAAATACTTTTGCTGTTGAATCAAAGACGGAGATTCAACAGCGGAAAGTTGTTGATTTAACTACGGGTATTTTTTTCAGAGTATAAGCTTGAGATTTAGCATCATCTTCGCAATAAGTATTTGCTAGTGAGCATTACCAAAGTGGGTTGGTACTCGTACAGTAAATCTGTTCTCGACCACAGACGGTAAAAAAAATGTATCGCTTTGAAATATACCTATTAGTGGTATTTTAGGTTATTTATACAAAGATTTTGTCTGAAGGGACCTATAGTGAAATTTCATGGCGAATAATTTTCTACAATATTATAATCCTTTATCGACCTTCAACATGTTATTATTTTGGGACTATTGTCTAAAAAAAGGATCAACACGCAACTACTTGAGGATGTTAGCGGGTGAAAGTCTCAGGCAATAAAAAAAATTTATCCCAGGGAGGAAAATGGTTTGTGGATTTTACTATACATATGCATGGTGTTCTTTCATTCTGTGTGGGAATTTTTCTGCCCCCAAATAACAATACTCAATTTGTGTCACAGTGTACCTAGTCCAAATGCGACTCCACTATTGATCTTACTGCTCCCCGGAATAGGAAGAAACTCAGAATATGTGTGAGTGAGTGAGGAATCTCAGCCTCACGGCGTGCTGATGAGTGACCGTTTGCGTTTCTCACTCATCTAGAATGCAGAGTGAGAATTTTGTTTGTTTCTTCACTCATTTTGAATGAGTGAGGTAGGAATGAGCCGCTCACGCTGGGTGTGAGGTGAGCCGCCGTATGTTTCCTCTTCTCTCGGTGTAATGCTTGTGAGTGAGTGATGACGCTGCGCAGAAAATCAGTCAATAATGCATACATATGTATGTATATTAGAATACGTGAAGCTGGACCCCCCCTTAACGGATCGAAAATTCAATATGCAAAAATGAATGATAGATTTATGTGCTAATTTCGTCCAACCATCAAATTTTTTTTTCAATTTAAAAACAAAAAATTTTTTTTTAATTCAAATTTGGGGTAAATTTATATAAAATTTAATAAGTCTAAATGAACGCCATAATAACGAACTGTCATTTACCAAAAATAATTTTTTTGTTCTTTTTTTAACTTTTTAAGACTTTTTTTAAATTTCACGTTTTTTGAAAATATTTTAAGGCAAAGTCAGGGGCGGATTTACCTCTAGAAGCGCCCTGGGCAAACAAATCAAGCCGCGCCCCAATATTTCCAAAAAAAAAAACCGTACTTGCCTTCGTGTGGTGACATTTCATTACTGATATACATATTTTACGGATTGAAAAAATTTGATTCGATTCTTATATATGTAGGTACCACATTTTTTGCATTTTCTAACCTTCAAAATGGTCTGATCTTAAACCCTCATTATTAGGTGGCTCAGATTTCGCAATATCATTAAATTGCAGTTCATCATACGAATCTGAAAAACAATTTTATAGTAAAAATGTTTCGTCCTGAAACTAAACTCACAATTTTTGACAGTAGGGTGCCTCCCAGGTAGCGAAATCTGGCTTTCTGGCCCAGAATCTACCTAGGGCTAACCTAGCTGTCGATCAATTGACTTATGAATTTTTACCTTTTTGGTTATGATCAACAACGGAGTCATTTTCTTTTCGAGAAGTTTGAAAAAAAACAATCATGTTTAGGGATTTTCGACAGTACATCTTTTTCTTTCTGCACTTTCTCGGCTGCACGTTTTTTGTTGCAGCGCCGCTTAACTTTTTCATATTTGCACTCATTCTTCTATTTTTCACAAAAACATTAATTCACTGACACTTTTTTGATGTTTTTAACTCGGAACGACTTTTAAGATTATATAAAATATAGGCAGCTCATTGTATAGAGGCGCGAACTATTCAAATTAACCAGAAACAGAAAATATTCAGATCTTAGTTTCCTTTGAAAAAGTGAGCTCGCGCATTTTTCCGAAAAAATACTTCAATGCCTACTTGATTTTTAAATTTGAAATTTCAATTAAATTTGAATCTTTCACGTCATTTACTGCACATAAGCTGCTAAACCTTGGTGTTTACATATCGCTCATTTGCTGCAGGACCGGCATAAATCAGAAAACGTGATTTTTGAGTTATACTCTAAGCACATTCGAATCAGCAAGCGACAAGCAGCGAGCTGTCAAAATTAAAATGCACACGTTCTTATGGACGCACCCATTTTAACGCCAGCACGACTTCACGGCAGAAGGGTTGCATTTGTCGCTGCCGCCAATATAGAGCTATTTCTAATTTGACAAGCGACAATGACCATGTGCAGGCAGAAACGTGTGCATGTGTGCATTTTAAATACGTAGCCATGTTCAACGCCGTCGTCTTTAAAATATTTCAGATGTTTACTTCACACGACGCACAATGGGTGATTGCGGCCAAAAATAAATTCAAAATTAAAGTATGAGTAAAACCATTTTTTAAACAGAGATCGACAGATACATCAAATTGTAATAAAAAAGCTTATATAAAAATGTTTGAGTATCTTTTCGTTTAGCCGTACAGGGTGCCCAAAGTTGAGCAAAAAATAGGTCCTTTTATTTCTCAATGAACACACCTCATACAAAACGCTCTTTCTCATTTAACTGTTAACCTACATACACGAATGATACATCGTTACATAGATAATGATTTTCTCTTTCAGACAAAATAACCTAGTTGTAAATAGCGCTCACTGTTGAATTTATATGAATTTTCAAATATTCACAAAAAGTGACGATGATAAAAAAATTTTCCTCGACTTTGAATAAAAAAAATAAAAAAAACAAAAAATATTACCTCCTCAATTTTTTTTTATACTTTGAAATAATATATTCTTAATCAAACTGCATTTTCATTTTAAAAATCCACTTGCTTCATTTGCTTTTATAATTTTTTTCCCATCTGCCTAAAACTGTGTTTTTGTAAATGCATTAATTATGTTACTTTTGACATTATGAAAAACGTGTATATTTAGGCGACTAATCGAATATTTCTCTATCGTCTTTCAGCAAATGGTCCATACTTTAAAATTATGAGGTACTCTTTTTTATCAGCGTTAATTATTATCTTTGGCAGCTTTTTTATTTTAGAATATAAAAAAAAAAAATTGTTAAAATTGTAAAATTTTAAAATGAAATTAAAAAAAAACAAAAAATATTACCTCCTCAATTTTTTAATATTTGATGCTCCTGAATGTCTTTTAAAAACTGGCGAAAAAATTGTAAAAATTCGTTTGCTCCATTTTGTTTTATGAACATTTTTATGGAAGGTGTTTTTTGAGTTTTGGTACATTTTTCCCATACAAAATGCCCAGAAGTATGCTTCAAAAAGTTTAAATTTTTTTGTATGGGGAATATTTGTCAAAATGGTGAAACTTAAATATCGATATTTCCAATTCTAATTAAGATATTCGAAGAAACTAAACGCTGTTTTCAAGGGTAATGATTGTGCTTTCAACTGGTTAAATCGAATTTGAGTGGAAAGTAATTATGTAAAAGATATTAAGCAGGGAATAGAGCCAAAAAACGTGTTTTTTGCCTATTTGGGCATGAATATCTCAGAAACTAGAACCAATTTGGAAAATCTGACTCCAGATTCAGGTTTATCACACTGAAATCCTTTAGAAAAGTGTAATTTCATTTCCGGTATAAAATTTTTTTGAAATGCGATTTTTTTGTATGAAAGTTTTATGATAAATGCTTATAACATACTTAAAAGTGCATATATTTTTAATTTAAAAACGGTGAAGTGCTTTACCCTTTTTCCAAAATGATTACCGCATTTGATTTATATTTCAAAAATGTATACACTAATCAAAATGGAGCATTTTAGCTATAATAGTTAGGAAAATGCTGAAATTTCAAAAATACCGTTATATGGGAGGTGGGCGTATTTGTGGGTGGATTTTGTTCAAATTTTCACAGTTTACTAACTTCAACCAAAAAAGCTTAAGTTCCGAGTTTCAAGATTCTAGCTTAATTATTACTATTTTTGGCCGCGTTTGTATGGAGGTGCCCCCACTGTGCGACGTTTGATGCCAAGAAGTTGGTCGACAGATGCTGCTCTGCAGTTGCCGGTTCGAATGTGCTTAGAGTATTAATGCTGCAGAATAGTTAGTTATATCTTTATGATTTGTTGAAAACTAAGCGCTTCAGATACAAACCAAATGTTGCATTTACTTGCGCACCATATGGCGGTTGAATCTCAAAATTGCCCTTTCTGAAAAGTTGTGTATTTTGAAAAGTGCAAATGCAGCAAATAAGCGATACGAGTATATAAGTCCCACTGGGGCGAAGGTTAAGAACTGTACCAATGTTCTGAAATGTACTTTGATTAATTTTTTCTCTGTAAAAAATTGAAAAAATCTTTCATTCTTGTTGTAATATAGAAAAAAAAAACTTTTTTTGGTAAATAAAAAAATTTTTTTTCTTTGGCTTAGTTTTCGCGCCCCTATTGAAACGGCGCCCTGGGCAGCTGCCCATGTTGCCCCTATGTAAATCCGCTCCTGGGCAAAGTTGAAGTACTCAATGTGTCGTTCGTCATTCAATACATGCAATTCAACACTGTTGTCAATTAAACGGATTGCTAGATTGACGGAAATAATCGCGTTGTTTTTTTTAAATTTAATTTTTAACAGATACTGTATGTTTGAATCAAGGCAAATTCATTATATGGTAATGGCAGGGCGAATTCGGCAATATTCGCATCGATTCGTTTTCAGTTTTTGTCCATCAGAATGTCAAACTCAAAGTCAAATATTTATTTGTATGACATTCTTCTGTACACTTCTTCTTCTTCTTGATTGGCGCTTAACCGTCTAGACGATTCTGGTCGAGTCCAACAGAGCGCGCCAATTGCTTCTGTTTCGTGCAGCATGGCGCCACTTGGGAACACCTAGGGAGGCAGCATCGCTGTCCACCTGATTTTCCCAACGCAGTGGAGGTCTCCCTTTTCTTTTGCGTTCAGCGGGTTTCGATAGAAATGCTTTCTTGGCCGGAGCGCCTTCGTCCATTCTCACGACATGACCTGCCCAACGCAGCCGCTGGATCTTTATTCGCTGAACAATGTCGATGTCTGTGTAAAGCTCGTACAGCTCATCGTTAAATCTCCGTCGATACTCGCCCACGCCAACGCGCAAAGGTCCATAAATCTTACGAAGAACTTTTCTCTCGAATACTCCAAGTGCCATCTCATCTGATTTTGAAATTGTCCATGCTTCTGCGCCGTACATGAGGACTGGAACGATGAGCGTCCTGTAGAGTGTGATTTTTGTTTGTCGAGAGAGGACTTTACTTTTCAGTTGCCTACTTAGTCCGAAGTAGCATTTATTGGCAAGCGTGATTCTTCGTTGGATCTCCGTGCTGACATCATTCTTGGTGTTAATGCTGGTTCCCAGATAGACGAAGTCCTTAACAGTTTCGAATTTGTAGCTATCAACATTGACGTGGCTGCCAAGGCGTGCTGTTTCTTTGTGTGATGACAGGAGGTACTTCGTCTTGTCCTCGTTGACCGCCAAACCCATTTTCTTAGCCTCTTTATCCAGCTTGGAGAAGGCAGAACATACGGCGCGCGTGTTAGTGCCAATGATGTCGATGTCATCGGCGTACGCCAGCAGTTGCACACTCTTGTGATATAAGATGCTTCCTGTATGGTTAAGTTCTGCAGCTCGTATTATCTTTTCCAGCATCAAATTGAAGAAGTCGCACGAAAGAGAGTCACCTTGTCTGAAACCTCGTTTGGTCTCGAACGGCTCGGAGAGGTCCTTCCCAATTCTGACGGAGCTGGTGGTGTTAGTCAATGTCATTTGGCATAGCCGTATAAGTTTAGCAGGGAAACCAAATTCAGACATTGCGGCATACAGGCAATTCCTATTCGTGGTATCAAAAGCGGCTTTAAAATCGACAAAGAGATGGTGTGTGTCGGATCCTTTTTCATGGGTTTTTTCCAATATTTGTCGTATTGTGAAGATCTGGTCGATGGTAGATTTACCAGGTCTGAAGCCACACTGATAAGGTCCAATCAGATTGTTGACGATAGGCTTCAGTCTTTCGCACAATACACTTGCTAAGATCTTATATGCGATATTCAGGAGGCTTATCCCACGATAATTGGCGCGTACTGTGGAGTCTCCTTTTTTGTGGATTGGGCAGAGCACACTTAAGTTCCAATCGTCGGGCATGCGCTCGTCCGACCATATTCTGCATAGGAGTTGATGCATGCTCCTTATCAACTCTTCGCTACCATGTTTGAATAGCTCGGCTGGCAAGCCGTCAGCGCCCGGGGCCTTGTTATTCTTCTGTACACGTCGAGTTAAAAACGAGAAGAAGAAATCAGCTGTTCACTTACCATTACCATATGAATGAATTTGCCTTGGTTTGAATGGAGCAGCCGATATATACATATATATATATACATATTTTGATAGACCTAATTCCTCTATTTCTGGCACTTACAATCCGCCGCTCACCTTAATTAATACAAAATAACAACTCGTAATCCACCTTCTACGTATGTACATCAAAGCTTGGACAATGGGTAACTGCTGCTGTCTTTAAATATCCTTTTTATTTGTCATATCGTATTACTTCTGTCATTTCAAATATGTATTTAGTACATACACAACAATTCTACACCTTGAGGCAATTGATTAAAGTACTCTCCATTTAAATGTTTGCTTTATTCTCTTTGAAAGTATCATTCTAATAGACAATACGCCTTAAGCGAATAGCTAACTGGCAATAATTAAGAGAAAACAATTTAACCGAAACAAAAAGCACGAGAAAGATCAAATTTCCTTTAATCAACAAAAAAAAAAAAACATACCTACAAGTGAAATGATATTTCCGTTACAAAAATCACCGATGAAATCGCCAATACAACCCTTTCGAACTTTGTGCACATTTCAACGCACAGCTAAAATGCTATGGCTTTGTGATGATTGTTCTAGTTGTTGTTGTTGTCCTTGCTGCTGTTGTTGTGGTCCTTGCTGTTGCTGTTGTCATTGCTGTTGCTGTTCCATTGTAATATAATATATAGAAACTTTTACAAGCTTGAAATTAAAGACTACAGCCTTTTAAAAACATGTTGGTCCATTTGGGAAGCACTTACTCCTTCGGCGGACAGCAAACTCGTAATTGAGCGAAGGAGTGAGAGTTGCTTACTGTCGTCCGAGTTGTTGTGGGTTGTGGGTGTGCGGCAATTCATCGCACTTAAGTTCTTGTAATTTTGCACTTTTAATTAATGACATCAATTTGTCTCCGTTCCCATTTAGGCTGGGCTATAGATAGATACACAAGCAATACGAGTAGACGCGCAAGTTTAAGTAAAAACATGCAACAAAAAAATTAGGAAAAGCATTAAAAGTGAGGAAGTAAATCTCACTTTGTTGGTATTATTGTTGTGCCAAAACAAGAAATCAGTCCAAAATAAATGCCAACACGTTTCAGTGACTAACAGGCCAAGTCAAGCGAATATTATTGGATGTTTGCAGACGGAGTGGCGGTGCTATGCATGAAGGGTGGGGCGTACAAAATGTGATGAATGGCGTGTTAACAAGATTTTATTTATGTACTCGTGCATATTCTTTTTTGAAACATTTGTTGCAATTGTTGTTTGGTTTGGAATATTTCGAGCGTAAAGAATCGCTTGTGACATTGACACTTTACCCGCAGCATTTTACCAACGATCACGAACCGACCCGTTCGCCCCTTGACATGCACAGCCTTTTAAAAACTTTGCAAAAGTGTTACCAAAAAAAAAACACATGTAATTGTGCCACCGATTCCAACCAACCAACGCGTGTAAAAGTTTGTTGCAGTGGGGGATGCGAGGAGCAATTCTCAGAATTGATTAATTGGTTTGTGTGCGTCTAATTAAACAACAGAAGTGAGCGCCAGTGTGTCGCAGCAGTGAGTTGACGCAAATTAAGCGCCACTTTTGAGGACGTTCAACTCCATCCCCAAAGCACAATCTAGAGCTTAAATCGCTTGAAAGCAGTGGGCGGTTTTGTGTTAAATTTGCTACAAAATCTGCAACAATTGACAACTGAAACGAACCTACATTATTTTCAATTGGTTTTTTTTTTGATAAGGTTTTTATTAAAAAAAAATATATGTATCAATTACCTACACATTCGAGCACTTTCACAAAAATGCTAATCAGCACGAATAAACGCTAATGGGTCACTCAAAGATTAAAAACTTGTATGGGTAAAGATAAGTGCGAAAGAGAAGAGAGCTTATTTCAAGGTAATATCGCGTATAGAGCTGCAAAGAAAGGCACTTAAAGGATTAAAATGTATGTATACAACGAAACTTTTAATTATAGAAGGAAGAGGGATTAAATTATATGGCAAAATAGGATCATCTAGTGGACTGCAAAATTAATTTTTGCAGTGAGAACCAAGTGTGTAAACCAGGGCTGCTCAACGCTCTCGTATTGAAAGTACAAAACTCAATACATCTACAAATTTTGTATATGCACTGAAAAATATTTTCGCTCATTTAAATTTTTTTTATGAATTCCAATAAAATATTAGGTCCGTTTATTATTAGCTAGTTATGAATAGTTAGCCAAGTTTCGGCTGGAAAATCGTTTCTTGAGTCAAAAAAATAGCAGAAGAGAGCCATTGACAGCTCCAAATTTCAGCTAGTAAAATTTTCCCTAGCTGAAATTATTTGCTGCCAAAGTAAGAAACAACTGTTGAAAAAATAAACAAACGAATACTTTTGATTTTATTACTTTTGAAATTTTCTGAATTTTTGAAATAGAAATAAAGAAAATTAAATGTTGTTTTACAAAAAATAACCATTAACAGTCAAAAATAGCATTCAAATTATTAATCGCTAATTTTTACTATTATTCCGTTTCTTGATTTTCTGTTCGTTTCGCTCTTTATGAGCGCAATTCTTTCCATTCTGCTCACTTGACAGCTAGCTGCTAGTTTAATAAGAAACAAACCTATTTATTTTAGAATTTATTTTCCAATGGTAGTATCACATTCATTACACATTTGTTATTGTAAATTTCGATTTCTTACGGCAGTGCTCGAGCTCCTATACAAAGTGCCTTTGCTCTGCACATTCAATATGAATCATAGGCACATACAATATAAAATTTTTTTTATATCTGAGTGCTTATGGTAGTACAAAGAAAATTTTATTTTCATATTTGGGGTGAAAATATGCATCTGTGCCTATGATTCGGAACAAAACAAAAACAATTGTGCTTTGAGTGCCTATGAGGTGAGCAGCCCTGGTGTAAACATTACCTTGAAGCAAAATCTCTTACGTGCTGATTTTACCCCTTTCAAGTTTGTCAACTTTAGTGACCACCTACCAGGGCCGTGCGCACGGGGGGGTTTTGGGGGTTAAAACCCCCCCATGACCAAATCTAAGTTGCAATGATTTTGCAAAAATTTTCAAAACAGTTTATAAATTTTGCATTGAATCTTGACTCATAATTTTTGACAAAATTAGTACAATAATTTTACGGAGGAAGAAATTGGTGAAAGTTGCAAAAAATAAGGTTGGCCAATACATAAGTTCGGCACTTTGAATTGCACTTGGAGCTTTCCGAAATTACAAAGTTGTGTAGCATATGTTCGTTTGAAATTTTTCAAAAAATTGTAATGATAACAAAAAAATTTTCATTTTGTGAAAACAGTGAGCAGTTTCAATTAACAAGTACTGTAAACAGTACTATTCAGGGCCTGGTAAACTAGGTTTTGATGAATCAGAATTAGACCAGATAAGTCAACTATTTTGGCAAAGAGATGTTCTCATTGTTTGTTTACGTTTGACGGAAACACGGTGCATTTTATATAATGCGGATACCGCTTAAGGTGGGCGTAGCCACACCCATTTTCAAAATTAGTATCAATTATCCGACTAAGCATATGAATATTATTCTTTGTGCAAAATTTCATTCCTTTATGACTTTTAGTTACAAAGATGTCACGTCACAAATTTCACAAGGCCATTTTAGAAATGTTTTTGTAAAAAGGTAGGCGTGGTTATACACCGATTTCGCTAAATTTTTTAACTTATATTAGTACAAGTAATAAAAGTTTAACCCTAAGTTTCGTCATGTGGCCGCTGTGCTGCAGTGGGTAGAGTGCTCGCCATACCAGAGGTCTCGGGTTCAAGCCCCAGTCCGAGCAAACACCAAAAAAATTTTTCTAATTAGTAAAAATCCAATTATTGGGTTTTTTTAAGAGCAGCGGTCACCTCTCGGCAGTGGGCGGCATACCCTCCGAGAGTATTTCTGCCATGAAAAAGCTTCTCACAAAAAATGCATTCGCCGTTCGGAGCCGGCATAAAACTGTAGGTCCACCCAATTGGTAGGAAAAACAAAAAAGGAGCACACCTCGGATTGGGAGAGAAGCTCGGCCATAAAACTCGTCATAGTTATAATAGCGCCATTGTATTATATTATTATTATTATTATTTGTCATAACATATCAATTATAATAATTATTTTTTGAGTTATGGGCTCCGAAATCTCGTAGATTCCTTTGTCCAAAAAGGGGCGGTGTCACGCCCATTTTCAAAAGTTTTTCTGTTTTTTGCTTCCGGCCTATTGTGGGACTCATGCCACAAAATTTCAATCAATTATCTTTATCTTAGCGAAAAATGTATGCGAATGCAAAACAAAATTAAAAACCCCCCCAAGGCTAATTCCTGCGCACGGCCCTGCCACCTACTCTACCTTTTAAGCGCTTAACCCTTTAGCTGTTAAGACAAAATTTTGATAAATTAATACTTTCGATAAATTAATTGTATTTTCGTTCAAAAACAAATCATTAATTTTTAGTTCTTATTCATATTTTCACTCCGAAAATATTTATGTATTGATGCCTCTTGCGTGAGTTGCAACCCTGCAGCGATACAGCTAACTAGTATGCAGAAATTGTAGTATATTAACTGGTATTCGTATGACAATACCAAACTAGTTTATTTTGTCTAGTATTATACCAGTTAAATGCAGTTGAACCATAAACTAGTTATCAAACTACTAGTTTATCAACTGGTATCCAAAAGGCAGCATCATACCAGTTTATTTTATCCAGTATAAAGAAATTTGATGAAGTCCAGCTAGGAAAAACATTGTAATTGAACAAAAAGGAGTATTTTCAAAAAAAAAAAAGCAAAGGAATTGAAAAAGCAGAATGCCTGAATTTTTATACAATGAGTTTTTTTTTAATTACTGAATATGTGGCTTAAGTTTTTTGTTTTTAAACTGAAATGGTATCTTATTAGTTATTTAATTTAAGAAATATTTTTAAGATTCCCGAGTGCCTGATTTTTATATAATGGGTCATATTAATAAAAGCCAAGCATTTGTTTTTGCTTAAAATTTCAGACCTTTTACTTAAATTTTGAAATTTGGTTCATACAAATTATTGTCAAATTTTTAAAATCTTGAGTAAAAGCATTTGCTCGGTTTTTATTAATAAGAGCCCAATGTGTCTGTTTTTGTTTTTTAATTACTGAATATGTAACTTACGTTTTGTTTTTGCTTATAAAACTGAACTGCCACCAATGTATACCCAAGCAATATTTATTTTTATTATAATGAATTACATATGAAATAAATAGACTTCAAAATTTATTATTTCTTGCATACCCAAACTGGTATTCGCTGATGTAGATGCTACTAGTATTTTTCTGACCCATACAAACTGGTATTTAACTGGTATGAGCTTATGCAGAGGAAGACAATTGCCATTTCGGAGGACATTAACACACGAAAAATACCAGATGTTTACATGGAAAATTTACAGTCGGGCAAGTAGTTGACTGTACCCTGCAAACTGGTATAATTATAGTTTGTAACTGGTTACTTTCACTGCAGGGAAGTTACCTCAATTGCTATCAAAATTGCCCACTATGCCAAATGTAAGTGTGTGTGTGTGTTGGCCGCCGAATCTGTTCTCAGCACGCTTAAATTCACCACTTGCCGGCAATTATGTGGTGTACTGCATAGTGTACAATTTACAAATGGTGCCTAAAATTATGCTACGCAATTTAAATAATTCAAATTTAATTTTAATTACAAACAATTGGTGCGCTTAGCGTGGTGTGTTGATGAGCAGAGCTAGGGGTAGGAATACATAATGGTAAAAGTGGTGCTTGTGGCTGGTTAATTAAAAAAATTGCTAAATGTAACGCATATAAAAGTATGTATGAGTGTGCGGATATTTGTGTTTATGTCAGCAGGTGGAAACGGCATCTCATCCGTTTTTGTTCACTAAATGTCGTTTGTCGTATGTGCGAGTATATAATTAACTATGTAACTTTCACATTTTCACTGGCGGGGAAGTATCTAGGTATGTAAACATTAATCATTAAATAATTTTGAGAGGGGGAAATGATGATATCTAGGCAAATTAGAAACATCCCCACCACGAGTCACACTAAAAGGAATATGAAATTCATCTATGCAACGCTTACATTTTCTATTAAATTAAACAAAATGATTTACACCAAAATAAGCTTAAATAATTTAAAACATAACTTGTAAATCAAATAAACAAAACCGCAAAGCATAATTTTTGTATTATTAACAGATTTACTTGTGATTGTATCTGCATCCCTCGAGCGACTGTCCTATGTACCCAAACCAACCAAACTAAACCAGAAGGAAAAAGCCTGCCGCCAAAGCAATGCATCCATTAGTTAACTGCCATTTAGCCGTGAAAAAAATTAAAACAAATTTTAAGAAAAAAATCTATTTTCAAAAAAAAAAAAAACATAAGCTAAATATATTCTGCAGAGGTCAAACGCTAGTCAAGAACAAAAACAAAATCAAAAGAAAAGCACAATTGAAAAGCGCAACAAGAAAGGTTAAATAAAAATACGCCCCAAAGGAAGTAGAAAAATCCAAGAATGCTACAAAAAGAATGTCGCCCTCTTTGAGGATGAAAGCAAACCAAACACAAAAACCGTAAAAAAAAACAAAACCAAAAACAAAAACATTAACAACAAACCAACAAAAGAAAAACAACGTAAACAACACCCCGGAGCATAAATTTTTCAATCAATTAGGTTTCTTTAAAGTTTTTGGGCCCACGACCCCATCCCACGATGTTACTCCCTCCCGCCTGCCGCAGCCGAATTAATACAACCGCAAGGCATTGAACAACCAACTTCCAAGTGTGTGTGTGTGTGTGTTTGTTGGCAAATCGTATTTGACTTTGGCATAAAAAACATGCAACTCACCCCCATCGGTGTTGATGATAGTCGTCGGTCATGTGCCCTAAGTAGAATTTTCGGTATTTGAAAGCTTTCTTCCTTTCGGCTTTTTGCATTTAACTTGTGGATATTTTAACGTGCCTACGTTGCGACAGGCCGCTGATTTATGTACTTTTTAATGTGGCTAAAGTAAACGACATTTAATTATACATGAATTAATGGCATTTGCGCATTAACGCAAAATTTGTTAAAAGCTTGTTAAAGATGAGATGTGGAAGGAAAAAAGGGAAAACGATACCTTCTTATAACAATATTGCAGTTTATGATTGCATGCATATGTATGTATGTAGGTACCTGTATTTAAATGTGCTTTCATAGTAAGAATAGTAACAATAGCAATAATAATAATAAGAATAATAGGGTGATGCATCCACATGACGGCGAGCGTCGAAGCATTAAAAGGTCCCGGTTACAGAAAAAAATTGGCTTAAAGCAAAATTCAGAAGAACAGTACAATATCAGTGATCATTTACGTACGAGTACTAGCTATGAAAAAAATTGATTCCGTTGTATACCTACATTTTTATACTCAGCTGTACTAGTACACAGAGTATTATAGTTTTAATCACATAACGGTGGATTGTAACAGAATGAAATAATCGAGATAGATATAGACTTATATATATCAAAATGATCAGGGTGAAAAAAGAAATCGATTGAGCCATGTCCGTCCGTCCGTCCGTCCGTCTGTAAACACTCTAACTCGCGCAAAAATTGAGATATTTTGATGAAATTTGAAATGCAAGTTGGTATCGAGACTGGGACGGTTGGTATTGAAAATAGGCGAAATGGGCGAAATCGGACCATGACCACGCCCACTTTTCCTATATAGAAAAAATCGGAAATTTGGTATCTCAGTCACTAATATAGCTAGAGCGATGAAATTTTTTCCCACGTGTTGAGCTCAGGCCCCTATGAAGAAATTTTATGAAATTTTGGAAAATGGGCGGTGCCACGCCCACTTATTAAGGGTCAAACCTTGAAAGTTTTATATGTCATAACTCAGAAACCATTGAAGATATATCGATCAAATTTGGTACGCGTGATGTACTTACTTAGGCAAACGTTTGGACGGAAAATAGTTAAAATCGGTTGAAGGCCACGCCCACTTTTATATATGTATATTATAAAGTGACCTAATAAAAACATTTTAAGCCATATCTCTGTCAAATATAAAGATATATCATTGAAATTTTGTCGCCTGAGTTCAACTATGGACATAAAACGAAAAACACAAAAATTTTGGAAAATGGGCGTGGCACCGCCTCTTTTTAGAAACAGGAATATACGAGATTTCTTAGCCTTTAACTCGACAAATAATTGAGATATTATAACGAAACTTGGTTTATACACTTTTATAACTTGTGTTAATAGACACGCAAAAATTTATTGAAATCGGTTTATGACCACGCCTACTTTTTAAGAAAGATATTTCTGGAAAACCCTTTGGGAATTTGTAACGTGACATCTCTGTAAGGAGAAGTCATAAAGGAATGAAATTTTGCACAAATAATAATATTCATATGCTTAGTTGGATGACTGATAAAAATGTTGAAAATGGGCGTGGCTACGCCCCCTTTATGCGGCACTCGCTTTATATAAAATAATCCGTGTTTCCATCAAACGCAAACAAACAATGAAAGCATACAGCTGAGTATCTAATGTTCGATTCCACTCGAACTTAGGCTTCCTTACTTGTTTTATAATGTTGTTGATATACTCACTAAGGTGGAGTGAAAACATATGGAGATTTTTTTTTAATTTTTTTTTTTTTTTGAACGTACCAGCAATGAAAATTTGCCTTTATACGAGTTAATGAACCCCATAAAATTTTATGGAGATAGGATGACGTTTTGAACTGCCCCCAGCCACGCAAAGTTGACAGCAATAAGCACGATCTGGTACAAATATGAAATTTAGAAAATTATAAAATCAAAAAACAAAAAACAAAGTATAAGGATTGATAAACATGGCTAAGCTGAGTATTAAAGTGAATTTTTTTTGGAAACAAAAACAAAAAAAGTTATAAAAGGTCGAAGTTTATATTATGCATTTTTTAAATTGCAATTACTTAAAAACTACTGAACCGATTTCGAATATTTTTACACCATTCGATAGGTATTGATTCCCTTTAATTTGGTATACATCTTATATATGAAAAGTAACTCCCCCCTGCGGCGTCAACCCCTCTTTTACCCCCAATACGTTTTATATATAAAATGTATATCAAATTAAAGGGAATCAATACCTATCGAATGGTGTAAAAATATTCGAAATCGAAATGCATAAAATAAACTTTGACCCTTAATAATTTTTGTTATTGTTGTTTCCAAAAAAATAAGTTCACTTTAATACTCAGCTTAGCCATGTTTATCAATTCTCACACTTTGTTTTTTGATTTTATAATTTTAGAAATTTTACATTTGTACCAGATCATGCCATCTTTTCAACTTTGTGGGGCTGGGGGCACCTCTAAACATGCGAGTAGGTCAATAAAATTTTGCAAGCTTATTTCTGGGCTAGAAAGGTGCCGTTCTGGCTTTGAAACAAGTTGAATTTCCAAAAAAAAAATTTCACTCCACCTTAATACTCACACATACCAATGTACATACATATATGTATGTATAATATCCTACTGAAATATGGTAACTCGTGCTGTAACTATTAAAGCAGTT
The DNA here is from genome assembly GCA_960531455.1 of Urophora cardui. Taxonomy (NCBI): domain Eukaryota; kingdom Metazoa; phylum Arthropoda; class Insecta; order Diptera; family Tephritidae; genus Urophora; species Urophora cardui. The sequence continues at coordinate 100,657,118 of OY482671.1, forward strand.
ATAACAAATCACTACCTTGTTATCAAAAATACAACTACCAAGACAATCTGCTGCCAATAAATTTCCCTGGAAAAAATGCGATTAATCCGGAACGTGTTCGGGATCAATCGCAAGGCAGCACGCGACTAATACAATTTTGCATCATTATATCTGTGGCAATTTGCAATAATCGCTTAAGTCTTAAAATATGATTTCGAGATAAATTGATTTTTATATTCGAAAGCGTTTCTTAACAAATCATAAAAGTCGATTAAAAACTATGGACGCAAAATCTGTGAGTCATCCACAATGTTACGATCAAATTTTGTAAATAAAACAAAATGTCATGAAGAAATTTGATTAAGTATATACGTCTACTTTGGTTGTTATAGCAAGTTTAATATACCTCTATTGTAAGTTAATCCTAAATGTTTTCATTTACTATATCTTTTGATTGAATTAAGTTATAAGCATGAGGGTTTTACAGAAATATAGTGTCTTAATTTCGATGCTGTCAAATTTTGGTATCAATCTTCAAAACACAGTTTTCAGACTTAGTATAGTATTGTTTGGAAGCGTGGAATTGTTCAATTTGTATACCAGAACGGGAACAAATGTAGATTAATCGCTTTCATCCAAAGTTGTAAGCCAAGGCTATTGTGTATGAAAATATCTAAAAATTATAACTTTCTATATATTTTAGAAGAAAGCTTATTCGATGAGCTTTTTTCTTGTACTGAAATCTTTTAAAAAATTTAAGTATTTTCTGCAAATATTTTAAGTTTAGAGAATGCATTACGGTAGTGTAAAGACATGTTAAGGCATGTTGCAAGTTGTTAGCCAAGGCTATGTTTTTATAGCAATCTTTAAAAATTATAGATCTATTCAAATGAAGCTTATACAATGGGCCGTATTAATAAAAACCAAGCAAATGCTTTTACTCAAGATTTCAGAAATTTGACATTAATTTGTATGAACCAAATTTCAAAATTTTAGTAAAAGGTCTGAAATCTTAAGCAAAAGCAAATGCTTGGCTTTTATTAATATGACCCAATATACAAACTTTTGTAAAAAATCTTTTCAATAGATTCAAATTTTTTTAAATAAAATGTCAATTTTTATTTAAGATTTTTCACTGGATATTTTTGGTAACATTTTATTAAAATTATTATTCATCATTGCTATTAAAAGAAAGGGTGTTCATACATATATTTGTACCCGTTCGGGATGTAAGCGATTGGGCTACATTCTTATCCGTTTAGGATGAAGGCGATTAATCTACCTTTATACTCGTTCGGGAACAATCGGGGACTAATTGTGGACCGATTGTTCACGATAGAGATCAATCCGGTACAAATCTCTTTCAGGATTAATCGCACATTTTTCTGCAGGGTTGTTACAATTGTGACAAATGTTCGAAAATTATCTTCCAATATGAATATTCAACTGAGAACGAACTTAACATTCAACTTAGTTTTCCAACGTGGGAAATAGGACTAGGCTTTGTTCTAAGGTCTGTTTATATATTTCATCCTCATTCTGCTATTACTAAATATGTATGTATGTATGTTTGTAAGTTTGTGCATGCCTTTCATACAAAGTGCAAATTGAAATAACCTGAGAGTTTTCACTTAATTTTCTAAAATTATTTTTTTATGACGCTCATAAAATTTCATCAGCCATAAATGTGCTTGTCAAAGCTGTATGTAGGTACGTCCGTTTCGGTGCATTATTAAGAACAAAGAAGAAGAAATTTAATATTCCGCATCATTTTCTGCACTTACTTATGTAATTTACTTTCCCTTGAAAAAAGGAGGAAGCTTATGTATGTATGTACTATGTAGGTATAGCTGTGGGCGGCAGCGCAACGACAAAATATTAACATGCCTAATACATATATATGTAAATATATATATACATACCTATTTATGTATGTACTAGGGATTCCAATTTTTCCGATTTTTACGATCCCGGGATTTTCGGTATTTTCTTTTATAATCCCGGGATCCCGGGATTTATCCCGGGATTCGGACTTTAATTACACAGGCCGACAAAATTTCCAAAAAATTTTCTAACTCAAATAAAATTCTACTTTTCTAAAGGATTTCGGTGCGCTGATTCTGAATCTGAAGTCGGATTTTCGGTATTACGTGTAGGTTTTGAGATATTCATGTCCAAAGAGGCGAAAAATGCGATTTCTTGCAATATTCACTGCTCAATCTGTTAAATTACTTACTTTCATTAAAAGATGATTGCAGCTATTGAAAGAACGATCATTTCTCTTACTTTTTTGGGTATCTTATTGAGGTATGTATCTACGTTGTCTTCAAAAGAAATGATCGTGCTTTCAATAGATGTAATCAGTTTTTAATGAAAGTGAGTAATTTTAAAAATATTGAGGAGTGAATATGGCCACAAACTGCGTTTTTCGCCTCTTTGGACATGAATATCTCAAAAACACACCGAATACCCTTTTGAAACGTAGAATTTTATTTCTGTTACAAAAATTTTTCGACCAGTATTATTTTCCCACATTTGGGGTTGAAAAAAGTAAATATATATTTCGAGGAACGCTACAACTTTAAAATGCAAAGAAAAAATAGATTTTTATTGCCATTTTTTATTATTTCATTAGTAACAAAATAAAAAGGAATGTAAAATCATGCGTATTATTTAATAATACCTAAGAGTTACTTTAAAAAGCACAACCAACAACGAAAATTACATACATTTGGTGAACAAAACATTTTCCTTTGCAGTTGGTACTTTTAGGATATTAATAAAAAGGCTTGCAATCATTTGATAATTTCCAATAAAAAATTTTTTAGAAAATAACGACGCACTTTGTTTAAGCGAATAAGCTTTCCGAAAAATTCAGAAAATTAATGCAACTTCTGAATAGATAAATATCGGAGGCACAAATTTTGATATGAATTCCGAGTATGCAGCTGCGTATTTAATTTTGGTACAGTGTTGTAAGACTATCAAGTCTAATTAAAATTTTGTTTCCATTTTCTTCCACTATTTACTTTCCATGTGGGAAAATTCCAAAAAACATTTGAGAAATAAATGACCAAAAATCAGGAAATTGAAATTATCAAATGAATTTTGCCACAAGCTAAAAGCTTTAAAAATACATAACATACGTTTCCTTACAACGCGTACTTCAACACAAAAAATTTAATTATTAAAAAAAATCAAAAATTTTAATCCCTACTTTGACAAATGGACTTTTTTCTTCTAGCAAAAATGTCGCACATTCTTCCGGCTGTCACATTTTTTTGTTCTCTTCCATACCGACTCAAAACTTTTTAGGGCTGTTTGTTCTATTGACAAAATATAAAACTGGCCCGACTACGTGCAACATTTTCTGCTCTTAGCACAAGTAAAGGGTTGCATTATTTTTGTTTCATTCATCACATGAATAATGCAACATTTTAATAGGGCACAGGACACACGTTGATAATGCTGCAATGTAATAATGCAAGATTTTCACTCAGAATAGGAAATGCTATTAGTATACAGATCTGAGACCAATAAAAATTATATAAAATATAACTTTTCTTTGCTTTAATAGCGGAATATTCTCTCTTTATCTTATCCCGAAAATCCCGGGATAAAATTCTAGCTATCCCGGGATTTTCGGGATGTCAAAAAGGGCGGGATCCCGGGATCCCGGGATCCCGGGATTGGAATCCCTAGTATGTACATAATTTACACCTTTTCCCTACGACCTAATAAAGGTATTTAAAAAAGTTTGTAATAATAAAGATATGGAAGAAAATATTAAGTACTAAATAGCCATCGTTCTAACGTTTGATCGGATGCAACGAATAGGATAGCTACATAGATAAGGTGGCTATTTACAAACATGTCCATGTACATACACACATACATACACATAATCTATATATTAATAGGCTAACATTTTTCCCATACAAACAATTGCCAGGCTGTTTAGCACATTTAACATACTCATATCTAGTGCTGGAAGCGATATCGATATAATATCGATTCATCGATGTTTTTGAACTTTTTCGATATATCGATATTTTTTTTCCGATATTCGATATATCGGCGGTCATGGATCCATCACTGATAAACGCGTAAAGAAGCTGGTAAAAGGCAGCATTGCCGTTTTGTGGGTAATTCCCCAAATTTGGAGATTTTTTTAAAATTTGATTCCTATGTAGAAATTCCTGTGTTTAAAAGTAATGTAAATACGAACTTTTTTTTCTTTAATGTTCATTGTAGAATTGGAAAATCAAGAAAAAACATTTTAAATTTAAAAATTTTTATTTCTATTTTAAGCACTATGAGATTTTGAACCAAAAACTTATGTTTTTTTTCCATTCATTTTTATTTTTAACTTAAACATTTTCTTTTTAAATCCCAAATACATTTTAATTCCAAAAATTTCATTTTTATTTTAAAAAATTTCATTTTTAAAATAAAATGACTTAGTTGAAACGTGCATTATAAAAATAAAAATTTTATTTTTGATTTGTTTTCTCTGAGTGTAAAAGGTATTTAGAATGCGTTATTAATTTGTCTATTTCAAACCTTTTAGTTTTTAACCTGGTTTTTTAAATAACTTAAATGCGAAATATTTCAGTGAACCACTGTAATTGATACCTATTCTTTCTGGCTGGAACAGAATTTACCTTTTTTGTTTTTTTTTTTTTGATTATTGAATTCCCTTTTCAAAAAAGATTTCTGTTGATAATAAATTGAAATATTTAGTTTAAATGTTTATTTAGTTAATTTTTAGAGTAATATAAATGACTGTCACTCTCGTTCAATTCAGGGCACAATAATGAATGCAGACATTTCGAAAAATAAAGCTGTTATATGTATATATATATGTTAAATTAAGGTTTATATAAAGTAGAGCTCTCGATTTTTTTTGAACATTTTCGAGTAGCCCGAACAAATGCTGTTCAAATTCTCGAACACTTGTTTGTTTGTTTATCACCCTTACACTGAGAGAAAAAAAATATATGGAGGGGTCAAAGAAATTGTTTACCTATTTTGAACACTACTTTCTTTGTTTTGAGTAAATTTTCCTTAAAACATGTTAAACGGTTTATAAAATATTGTTGTTACATGCGTTACCATGGTTTCATATACTTGTTTTGAAAAAATTCATACATTAAAATAATGAAAAATTCTTTAAGCGCCATTCCATTCCCAACTTTCCTTGTTTTGAAGACTTGATTTCTTTAATTTTGAGAAATTAAATTCCCATACAAATCCCCATTGCAACGAATTTGTTTGAATGTTTTTTAATGTTTTTTCCACATTTTTGAGAAAATTTACACAAAACAAAGAAAATTTTGTATTGGGACGCGTGTTCAAAATAAGGAAAATTATGTCTTTGATCGAGAGAAATTTTTTTTTGAGTGTATGTTTGCACGGGCATTTGAAGTTTGTATTTTTCGTTTGTTTATTTTTTTTTTGTTGTCTTCATATGTATATTTTTTATTTTTGTTTTCCTGATACAATTTTTTTGTCTGTAAGCTCGAGTGCTCGAATGTTTGTACGGGCATTTGAACAACAAACAAGCCTCAGACAAATTCGATCTTTTCGAATTGTTCGATACCCGGGTATCTAGAGCTCTAATATAAAGGTCGATATATCGATAATATCGATGTTTTTTCTCAAAAATATCGAAAATATCGATACTCGTAAACATCGATGTTTTTCCAGCACTACTCATATCCACATATAATTGATATGGATGTGTTTGTATGAGTCAGGAGCAGTGCATAGGCATATAATTTTTTCTTTAAATAATTTAATTTGTTTATAATTAATAAATAAAATTTTTAGTTAAATATCGTAAACACAGTTGAAGAGTTGCTTTAATTTCAAAGCGCTCTCTCTATTTTATATGCATTGGCCCAGTTTACGCTCAAATAAAAATCAATGCGGCCAAATATCTCCCATTGCTTTTCCATTAAAGCGAGAAATGAGAGAGAGTGAGTAATTTTAATTTTGACCAAGGCATATCTAACAGGTAGGCTCGGCGGCGAATTGAAAAACTTCTTTTTTTATTTACAAAGGTAGAGTGTAATGTCAAAATCAAAGCGAATTCACATCATGGCCAATAGGAATGGACGAGCCCCAAGCGAATTCAGATTTTAACCACGGCGAAATATCATTTTGACATACCAATTACAATAACAAAATACATGGGAAATTTCTGAATTCACCACCGGGCCTACCTTCCTAGATGTGCCTTGATTTTGACCATTATTTCGCGTCGGACCGTGATCAAAAGGGCAAATCAGTGTTGCGGTACAACTGGAATTTGGAAAGTGTTGCTTATCTCGGCGAAAAGGAATAATTTTTGTACCAATACAAAGTTGAAAAAATAAATTGCATGGTCGAATTTCGAGCACCGGCGATACTAGTTATTCTTAATGGACGAAAGTTTACTAATTAGCCATGGAATATAGAAATATGTATAGTAAAACCTTCGAGACACGATGAGCTTTATAAGGCTATTAAATGTAAAAATTTGCAGAAGTGTGGTCCTTAAAATCAATCCGATCAGAGTTGCTAAAAGCGGAATAATGAAAGGGATAAAGAACCTTATTTTAATGTTTTATTTAGCAGATACAATTTTTGAAAATATATACATACATATGTATATCCAATTTATTACATACATATATCCCAATAAAGACAACGGATTCGCCTCGAATTCGCGGCGGATTCGCTTTCTCTGATCATATTATCGCGGCAATAGTTCGCTGCGATAGATCGGCGAATCCGAATTCGTAGGCATGTCACCTATCACTAGCGATTCGGGAATTTGTTCCTTCCCGGATCGCTGGGATTCGAATTGTTTATCATTAGCGTTTCGAGACATTTTAATTTCTCTGATCGTTGGCGATTCGAAAATTGGTTCATTAGCGATTTGAGATTTTTTTATAAATGGCGTTTGGAAAAATTAAAAGTTCAGAGTTTGGTTTACTGGCAATGGGTTAAATCCGTATAAAATAATACAAAGCACTTAACATATATTTTTATAAAGAAAGTTTAACTTTGATGAAATAACAAAAGCTTGTGAAATAAATTTAAGCAGTAAATAAAGTGCTCTTATTTAAAAAATTTTGCATCGGTTTTTCTACATACTCGTATCCATTTGATTATAAACCGATTTGATCTACTTTCGCGAAATCTCCTAGAATTCACTACGGTAACATCTGCGGAACTGTGATATTCGAATTCAGGTATAAATGTAAAATTTCAGAACTATAATGATTTTTTAGTGCAAAACAACTTAAAAAAAAAATAGAAAAAAAAGGATATCGCGAAAATTGATTTTCTCGAACTTGCCGCGAACTCGGGGCGAGTCCGAGAAATTACATTCGCGAAAATCTACTTTCGCGAACTCGCCTCGAATTCGCCGCGATATAATCCTCGCGGCTGTGTTTACTGGGATAAAAATGAATATGTGTATGTGTGTGTGTCCTTTATGGACTCCCAGAATAATTAACCGATCTTAATTAAATTTTCACAGTAGATTCATATGACGCTAACACATATAATAGGCGTTGAGCAATGCTTCAACATAGAGCTCTTTTCATTGCAATGCATAGAACGAGTCCCTAGATATGGGTCAATACGTGGAACCGAGTGAGACCGGAATTTTTCTGAGCGATATTGCTTTCAAATGAAAGGTATTCAGCTGGGCATATAATTATTTTCATTGTGATGTCTAAGTGCGTTTTCCTGATATAGGTAAAAAGGTGGACCTGGATAACCCTGAAATGTTTTTTTTTTCGAGATATTCGTATCAAATCAAAAGAGGAAAAGCACTTTTCTGTGTAGGTAATGCCCACCCCGGTTCCTTAGGGAAATGGAAAAGAAATGTGAAAGAGAAATGGCGGAGGAAATGAAAGGAGAATGGGAATAGGAAAAGGAAATGGGACAGGGAGTGGTAAAATGAATCGAAAACGGGTTGGAAGAGGGAAAGGTAGTAGGTATGTTAGGAAGAAAGACAATAGTACAATATCCCAGCAGCGAACATTGCCTACTACACATTATGCACAATGACAACTAACATACAATGTGTATGAAAAAGTAAGTTGGGTTCACGAAAATGAGTTTTGTTCATTTTTCCGTTTTTCTTGAAATTTCAGAATTTTTTTGTTACAAATTCGTTTCTGAATCAAGCGCTGATAGAATAAAATTGTTTAAAATTGTATAAAACAGATCTTAGTGCTAAAAAAAATGCACCACTTCTTCATGGACGTTCTCCCTATGTAGATATATTGGATTATTGGCGGATTTCGGTATTTTCTGTTGGTGTTTTATGTGGTTATTTTTTAGTTTCCCTAATTATGCAAGTTTCCTTAAATACATACCAGTAGCAGTCATAAGCCCCTTGTGTAAATTTCTCTGTTGTAAATTCATTGCATATGTGCATATGTACATATGATTAGTGGAGGTAGTGGGGATAGTGGTGGTTTTTCAATTCGAAATGTCTACTTACAGCTTACAATGTAGACGGAATTGTGTACAATCCGCCTACATTCACCTTACAAGGTAAGCTAAGGAAGATTCGAGGTGCCTACCTATAACTTACAATGTAAGCGGAATTGTATTCAGTCTGCCTACATCCACCTTACAAGGTAAGCTAAGGTAGATTCGATCTGCCTACCTACAGCTTACAATGTAAGTGGAATTGTATTCAATCCGCCTACGTTCACCTTACAAGGTATGCGAAAGTAGATTCGAGGTGCCTACCAACAACTTACCCTGTAAACGGAGTTGTATTCAGTCCGCCTACATCCACCTTACAACGTTGGCGAAGTAGGATTCGAACTGCCTACCTACAGCTTACAATGTATGATACAGTGTTCAAAAAACTGGCATAAGTTTCATTTCTGTTGATTTTGATTCCGCTTTTAAAAAATCAGAAGTCGCAGTTAATCAATATGAAAAAATATGAAAATGAACGATTTTGCCTGATTTTGATTTTGCGCTGATTTCATATTGCTCAAAATCAAAAGCAGCCAAATATCAAAATTAGCGAATTTGCCTGATTTTCATTTTGCGCTGGTTTCATATTGCTCAAAATCAAAAGCGGCCTGATTTCAAAATGAACAATTTTGCCTGATTTTGATTTTGTGTTGATTTCATATTGCTCAAATTGAAAAGCAGCCAAATATCAAAATTAGCGATTTTGCCTGATTTTCATTTTGTGCTAATTTTGATTTTGTGCTAATTTCATATTGCTAAAATCAAAAGCAGTCAAATATCAAAATCAATGCTTTCACAGTTTTGCTATTTACGCTTACATGCGCATACATACATATGTATGTATACAAACGTAATACAGAGGGTAAGAAATTACGTACATACACACATGTGTTCATGTAAGCGTAAATAGCAAAACTGTGAAAGCATTGATTTTGATATTTGGCTGATTTTGATTTTAGCAATATGAAATTAGCACAAAATCAAAATTAGCACAAAATGAAAATCAGGCAAAATCGCTAATTTTGATATTCGGCTGCTTTTCATTTTGAGCAATATGAAATCAGCGCAAAATCAAAATCAGGCAAAATCGTTCATTTTGAAATCAGGCCGCTTTTGATTTTGAGCAATATGAAATCAGCACAAAATGAAAATCAGGCAAAATTGTTCATTTTGAAATCAGGCCGCTTTTGATTTTGAGCAATATGAAATCAGCGCAAAAGCAAAATCAGGCAAAATCGTTCATTTTGAAATCAGGCCGCTTTTGATTTTGAGCAATATGAAATCAGCACAAAATGAAAATCAGGCAAAATTGTTCATTTTGAAATCAGGCCGCTTTTGATTTTGAGCAATATGAAATCAGCGCAAAAGCAAAATCAGGCAAAATCGTTCATTTTGAAATCAGGCCGCTTTTGATTTTGAGCAATATGAAATCAGCACAAAATGAAAATCAGGCAAATTCGCTAATTTTGATATTTGGCTGCTTTTCAATTTGAGCAATATGAAATCAACACAAAATCAAAATCAGGCAAAATTGTTCATTTTGAAATCAGGCCGCTTTTGATTTTGAGCAATATGAAATCAGCACAAAATGAAAATCAGGCAAAATTGTTCATTTTGAAATCAGGCCGCTTTTGATTTTGAGCAATATGAAATCAGCGCAAAAGCAAAATCAGGCAAAATCGTTCATTTTGAAATCAGGCCGCTTTTGATTTTGAGCAATATGAAATCAGCACAAAATGAAAATCAGGCAAATTCGCTAATTTTGATATTTGGCTGCTTTTGATTTTGAGCAATATGAAATCAGCGCAAAATCAAAATCAGGCAAAATCGTCATTTTAAAAAGCGACGAATATCAAAATCAAATAAAATCAAACATTTCACGACTTTTGCTAATTCCGACTGCAGTTTTTTAAACACTGGTATGATAGTAAGTGATATGCTCATTGAATGAACACCTTACTACCCTGATTACTTCGTATTTACGTGTAGGCGTTTACTCTACATTTGCGGCCATGTATATGAAAATGTATAACAGATCTGTATATGAGGTGGTGTGCATTACAGCCATACATGTGTGCATGACTTAATCGATTCTGTAAGCAACATTTTCGCCGCTGGGATATGTATAATCAAAAATTCATTACCAAAAGGAGGTCACAGTGCTCTACTAGGTAAACCTATAAGACGGGTTTTTTTAATTTCTACATTCTTTATTTTTTATTTTTTCACTTATTGAATAGCGAAAAATTACAAGGAAGATGACACACCGTTGGAATTGGTTTATCTTCTTCATCCTACCTTTCCACTCTCACTCAATATTCGAGCAACCATCTCCCCTCGACAAGGTTTCAGAACTGCCTGTATATAATATTGCTCTTTCATAGGTAAGTGATTGCTCAATATTTTTTATTGTAATTCGTTGAGCTGTGTAAACACAGATTTGTACCTACATATATTTGCATGTACATAAATATGTTTCGCTTATTTTTCCTCTCATTGGCTTAAACATGAAAAGTTTCTTGTGCTTCTTGAAATGAGCGACTCAGTATGAGCCTAATTAAGAACTTATTTAATCAGCGACGTTTTGGACCATAAAAAAGTGGAATGGCAGGCTGAGCTGTTCCCAAAAAGTAAAACCAACTTTTCTGCTTTATTTAATTCCTCCAAATTACTAATGATTGTGAAGTTTTGTATTTTTTAAAAGAGGTTATTATTATTTATTGATCGAAAGTGCTCAGCGTAGCTTCTAATTCTCGAACTGCTGAGAGGCAGAGGTTGATTGTTTGTTATACCATTTGGTGTTCAATAGGTACCTACTCCATGCAACTAAAATATGAAAAACACACAAACCACGGAACTTTTTGAAAAATAAATTTCAAAGTTTGGCAAAAAAATGTTGATGAAAAAAACGAGAAAAATAAAATAAATTTGCTTATTATGCAAATGAAAAAAGACGGACCGGTCAAGAATGTACCGCTTGTACGTATGTATGGATGTGAGCAGATGTGCACTTATACGAGAAGGTGTGTACATTTCACTAGACACCCTCAATGGCGGACGCATGTTGCACAAAAACAATGCGCGAAAAGTGCTTTATGGTTTTATGGCTCCATTTAAGAAGATATTAAATTTCCAGAACGTGGTACGAAGAGCGTCCAAGCATTGAAGTCTCAAATTATATACATACATATGTACATATTTAAAAAATAGCATACTGTTTCAGGTGCGTGTCAAGGGAGGGGTTTTCTTAATCTTTTTAAAAAATTTTTATGAAAAAAGCGTAGAGCTCATATATTAAAATTAACCAATGAACTTTTGAAAATTCTGACATGACAATAAGACCAGCAGTGGCGTCACATTTATGCGTGACTCAGTTGATGATAAGGATGATTGTTTTTACAGGTAATCACCCTAATTCGAATTTCAGCCCTTTATTGCATTTTACCCAAAAAGCACTTAGTCAGTTTCAAATGCAGCACAAAGCTTATCCGAACTCAACAAAGGCCAAGGGTGGTTTGAGCCCAAATCTGTTCCCCCTTGTTCACTACGCTCATGTACTCCGGTAAATATGTGCATACATTTCTATTTATGGATGTATGTATGTATTTAATGCGACGTACGGTGGCATATGCAACCATAACCGCACAACAACACAAAACAACCAATTACAATGATGCTAAGCACAAGTTTTTTTTTTTTATACTCAGCTGTACTAGTACACAGAGTATTATAGTTTTGATTTCCTAACGGTGGATTGTAACAGAATGAAATAATCCGTCCGTCTGTCCGTCCGTCCGTCTGTGCGCACGATAACTCGCGCAAAAATTTAGATATTTTGATGAAATTTGAAATATAAGTTATCAAGACAGGAACGGATGGTATTGAAAATGGGCGAAATCGGACAATGACCACGCCCACCTCCCCTATATAGTAAAAATCGGAAATTTTTTATCTCAGTCACTAATAGAGCTAGAGTGATAAAATTTCACACACGTATTGAGCTCAGGCCCTCATGAAGAAATATGGTGAAATTTTGGAAAATGGGCGGTGCCACGCCCACTTATTAAGGGGCAAACATTGAAAGTTTTATGAGTCATAACTCAGAAACCGTTGAAGGTATATCGATGATGGACATAAAACAAAAAATACAAAAATTTTGGAAAATGGGCGTGGCACCGCCTCCTTTTAGAAGCAGGAATATACGAGATTTCTGAGCCCATAACTCGACAAATAATCGATATATTATGACGAAACTTGGTGTATACACTTTCACTACTTGTAGTAATACATGTACAAAATTTTAGCGAAATCGGTTGACGACCACGCCCATTTTTATATATGGGTATCATAAAGTGGTCTAATAAAAACATTTTAAGCGATATCTTTGTCAAATATAAAGATAATTCATTGAAATTTTGTGGCATGAGTTCTACAATAGATCGGAAACAAAAAATAGAAAAATTTCGGAAAATGGGCGTGGCACCGCCTCTTTTCAGACAAAGGAATCAAGGAGATTTCGGAGCCCATAACTCAACAAATAATTGAGATATTATGACGAAACTTGGTTTATACACTTTTATAACTTGTGTTAATAGACACGCAAAAATTTATTGAATTCGGTTTATGACCACGCCTACTTTTTAACAAAGATATTTCTGGAACACCCTTTGGGAATTTGTAACGTGACATCTTTGTAACTCATAAAGGGATGAAATTTTGCACAAAGAATAATATTCATAAGCTTAGTTGGATGGCTGATAAAAATTTAGAAAATGGGCGTGGCTACGCCCACTTTATGCAGCACTCGCTTTATATAAAGTACACCGTGTTTCCATCAAACGCAAACAAACAATGAGAGCATACAGCTGAGTATCTAATGTTCGATTCCACTCGAACTTAGGCTTCCTTACTTGTTTTTTGTTTTTGTTAGTAACGGTGAGTCGAATTTGCATAATTACCAGTATGATTGTTGCTGCTTATTGCTAATGCTACATATTATATATTTTCCCTGGTTTGCTTACATTTTCTATAGTACTTACATACATATGTATTTATATATGTAAGTACATACTTATGCTTTGGTTGCATTGTGGCAACGTCATCCGTGTGTCTATTGGCCAGAAAGTTTCACATTTTATAAAACGACGATGAGCAACAATGGACAGCCACATTATGCGCATATATATGTGCTTACTACAAAGTCCAGTTACTTGATTGCTTGTTTTGCACCATAAACCACCTGCCCCATTAGGCAGTCAGTCAACACACCGTCTTGCGGTAATGGCAACATGAAAAGTTTTTATCTAGTTAAAAGTATTTTTCTTTTTTTTTGTTAGAAAACAATTTAATAAGAAATATGTTGCACCCGCAATCATTTGATATACAGAAACGCAATTATTGCAGTATATAATAAGATTCCTAACTAATTTTTATGCTACTTAGAAGAAGCATATAATAGTAAAAATTTGCCTGATTTTCAGAGGAACGCACTAAGAATTGGCAGCGTGTGCAAGAAAACACAATTTTTATTCATATAACGGCAGGTTTTAACGTCATAAAATAGACTTGCATCAAAAAAGTGTAATAAAAAAATTTAAATGTAGCAGTGGTGCACATTTGTACCAATGGCGGACGCTTCATACAAGCCGAAAAGCCTGGTTTGCCTAAATATACTTTTTCATTTTTATAAAAAATTTATATAAACCCCCTTTGGGGGTGTTCCATAAAAAAAATTGCTCCACAGTAAACAGACATATAAACATACATATACCAGTGGCGGACCTAGCATAAATTGTCTGGGCAAGCCTATGTATTATATAAACCGTATTATTTAAAACTCTGATTGCGTTCCGAAATTGACTTTAATTTAATTCGGTTTGCATATTTGGTTTGTTGTTTATACTCATACCGTATGAAACTGAATGTATTGGAATAAATCGAGAAAATTAAAACAAATTTTAAGGTAGGTTTGTTAAGGACTGCGTTTGAAAAAATTGTACATCAATAAACATGAAATATTTCCTGAACTAGTGGTGGGATTTTAATTTTTTTTTTTCGTAGGAAGCTTTGCGATAAATGTCAGAAATATACGATTCAAAAATATTTTTCTTAAACCCTTTTATTCACTTTGTCAGAAATATACGATTCAAGAATATTTTTCTTAAACCCTTTTATTCACTATAAAATGGCAAGCGAATTGAAAGTATGTAAAGCTATTGTTGAAATTTCTTCACACTTTTCAAGACCACCCTAAGTGAAGTTAAAAAAAAATTGCTCGGAAGCTAAAGAGAAGTTCAAAAACTGTTTTTCGGGACTTATAGAACTTTCAGGAGGACTTTACTGTTACGGGGAATTCAGATTCCGGCAGAAAAAATTGTATCAGTTAGCGAAATGGAAAATGTAAAATTGGCGCCATTTCGCAGAGGAATCCCAATATTACGGACAGACAATTTCATAAATGAGTTGAGTTCTCGGAGGTTTTTGTATGCAAAGCTATATGATGACATTTTAACTCCAGTAAGTTCCAGATCGAAATTCTGCCAAGAACAAAGTGGTGAAACAATGTGGCAGATATCTTTGAGAAAGTCGATTGTTGAATTAGTGACGACGAAACGTTTGTTTTAGCCGCCTTTTCGCTGCTTCCAGGCCAGGAATTTTACATCGCAAACACGCGGGCAATGTTGACGAAAAGTTTACATCACAGAGGCAGTCGAAAGTTCCTCGGAAATTTCTGGTTTGACAACCAATTTGCAGATATGGTGAATGAAGCAGATTTTTCGGATAACAGGAGCAATAAACACGAAAATTTACGATAAAGAATGCTTGACGAAATATTTACGTCTTTCCTAAGCCATCATGAGATTTTTGCAATCTTCTGGCTTGACCTAACCTCACGTCAACACAGCAAATAGGCTTTGGAATGGTACTCCAAAAATAATGTAATTTTGGTGCCTCAAGAAAGAAAAACAGTTGCCTAGAACTGAGTCCGATTGGGAAATACTGGGCACTGGACAAAAGGGAATTAAGACAACGAAGAAAGTAACCCAGAATGCAAAAAATTTTCGGTATAAGTGGCATTCAGAATCTCAAGAAATAAAAGAGGGTACCATAATGCAAGGGTAATGCAAAGGGTGCCAGAAAAGTTGACATTTTTTTAAATAATTATTATGGAAAAAGTTGTACCAAGTAATGTTAAAACCCCCTTTTCTGCATTTTTTTTGTTCTATGTTTCATTCATCACATGAAAGCTGCAACATTTTCATAGAGCACACGGCACATGTTGATAATGTTGCCATGTAATAATGCAACACTTTCGTTCAGAATAGAAAACGTCTATAAAGCAAATGATAATTTTCCTTCGAAATTATAAAGCTTGTTTGTTTATCTAATTTTGATTTTTTTTTGTAACAATTTCTCCCGCCCCTCGTCACATCCCAGCGAATTTGTGGTGGCGTTCATTGTGCCCCGCATGACTTCTCCATCTAAATCTAAATCTAAAATAGGTATGTTTATACCTATGTACTTATGTATGTATGTACATAAGTGTGTGCCCAAAAGTGCTTGATCATTACGTCCAACCAACCAAGAACAACAAGGAATTTTACAGCAGGCGCCAATTGACATAGAACAGGTGGCGCATTGTTGGCACTTTTTGGCCCAAAATTTGTTTATTTTATATTGTTGCTCAATAGCAAAACAACAGCAACAGCAGCAGCAGCAGGACCAGCGGAGAATGTCGTAAAATTAAAATACGTACGTTCTCTTAAAATGTCGAAATGAAAATTTTTGTATAACGGCTATGTATGTAGTATCTATTGTATAGCGGAATATATGTTTATGTATGTATATACATACGTGCATAGAGAAACCCCTTCAGCAAATCTCTATAAATTAAAGTTAGTACCTACAACTATCTCATAAAGAGACAGCGCTGATTCTTGATCTATCCCAACGCTATGCTTTCAATTGTCTTTTTATACTCAGCTGTACTAGTACACAGAGTATTATAGTTTTAATCACATAACGGTGGATTGTAACAGAATGAAATAATCGAGATAGATATAGACTTATATATATCAAAATGATCAGGGTGAAAAGAGAAATCGATTGAGCCATGTCCGTCCGTCCGTCCGTCCGTCCGTCCGTCCGTCCGTCTGTCCGTCCGTCCGTCCGTCCGTCCGTCTGTAAACACTCTAACTCGCGCAAAAATTGAGATATTTTGATGAAATTTGGAACGCAAGTTGGTATCGAGACTGGGACGGTTGGTATTGAAAATGGGCGAAATCGGACCATGACCACGCCCACTTTTCCTATATAGAAAAAATCGGAAATTTGGTATCTCAGCCACTAATATAGCTAGAGTTTTAAAATTTTACCCACGTATTGAGCTCGGGCCCTTATGAAGAAATTTGATGAAGTTTTGGAAAATGGGCGGTGCCACGCCCACTTATTAAGGGTCAAACATTGAAAGTTTTATATGTCATAACTCAGAAACCGTTGAAGATATATCGATGAAATTTGGTACGCGTAATTTGCTTACATAGACAAATGTTTTGACGAAAAATTATCAAAATCGGTTTACGGCCACGCCCACTTTTATATATGTGTATTATAAAGTGACCTAATAAAACCATTTTAAGCGATATCTCTGTCAAATATAAAGATCTATCATTGAAATTTTGTCGCATGAGTCCAACTATGGACATAAAACAAAAAACACAAAAATTTTGGAATATGGGCGGTGCCACGCCCACTTATTAAGGGGCAGACATTGAAAGTTTTATGAGTCATAACTCAGAAACCGTTGAAGATATATCGATGAAATTCGGTACGCGTAATATAATTACTTAGTCAAATGTTTTGGCGAAAAATTATCAAAATCGGTTGACGGCCACGCCCACTTTTATATATAGGAAATATAAGGGGGCCTAATAAAAACATTTTAAGCGATATCTCTGTCAAATATAAAGATCAATCACTGAGATTTTGTGGCAGGAGTCCAACTATGGACATAAAACAAAAACTACAAAAATTTTGGAAAATGGGCGGTGCCACGCCCACTTATTAAGGAGCGAATATTGAAAGTTTAATAAGCCATAACTCAGAAACCGTTAAAGATATATCGATGAAATCTGGTACGCGTGATATATTTACTTAGCCAAATGTGTGGACGAAAAATTACCAAAATCGGTTGACGACCGCGCCCACTTTTATATATGTGTATTATAAAGTGACCTAATAAAACCATTTTAAGCGATATCTATGTGAAATATAAAGATAATTCATTGAAATTTTGTGACATGAGTTTTACAATAGACCGGAAACAAAAAATAAAAAAGTTTGGAAAATGGGCGTGGCACCGCCTCTTTTTAGACAAAGGGATATATGAGATTTCTTAGCCTTTAACTCGACAAATAATTGAGATATTATGACGAAACTTGGTTTATACACTTTTATAACATGTGTTAATAGACACGCAAAAATGTATTGAAATCGGTTTATGACCACGCCTACTTTTTAACAAAGATATTTCTGGAACACCCTTTTGGAATTTGTAACGTGAAGTCTTTGTAACTAAAAGTCATAGAGGGATGAAATTTTGCACTAACAATAATATTTGTATGCTTATTTGGATGATTGATATAAATTTTGAAAATGGGCGTGGCTGCGCCCTGTTTATGCAGCACTCGTTTCATATAAAATACACCCTATATCGAACAAACGCAAACAAACAATGAAAGCATACAGCTGAGTATCTAATGTTCGATTGCACTCGAACTTAGGCTTCCTTACTTGTTTAATTAACACCTTGATGTCCTACGAAATGGCATTTGCGACCTTGCGCAGAACTTTGGCACGTGCTCTGAACCGTTCTAATATGGTAAGTGCAGGAATAGTTTAAAAATTAATTGTTCGAGGATTGTTTAAAGCTTAGAACCGATTTCTGCGCGTACGTGCTGCTAATAGAACTCTGTTCCGAAAAGCTGAAATTATACATTTAAAAACTGCCTCGCTCTATATCCCTTTGGAACCAGTTACGAACTCCTTAATGCCAGCCTATCGCTTTGCATGACTGACCGGCAAAATTTGCTGCAGAGAAGCTACACAATTTCTTTGTAAACAATTAATAGATATAGGTAATTCACAAAAGAGTGTCGACATTTATATACATATACATACACACGTATTCTTAATTATATCATTATACGATTTTAGATTATGACTCAGACCGATTGAGCTCAGGAACTTTGGTATTATTTTTATGCAACTAGAAATCACCATAAATGTATGTACATTTTTATGTAGGTATGTATGTATATTTTTACATCGCGCGCGCGAACTTTACACATCATTACTTACATTAATTCGATATTTTTTCTAGTTTTAATCATATAAAAATTAGGAAAAATTCTAATATAGCATTAAAAAATAGCTAAAATAGTATCGCCCAACTTATAGAAGCCCGAATTTTACACATCAATAATTACACCCCCCCCCTCCTCCTCCTCCCAACATGTTATACGTTGATGTTGGAAATTATTTGTCTTTCTGTTTCGAGTACGTCTTCTAGCAAATATAAGGCCATACGGTAAACTTATAACATTTTCAACAAATCTCACTGCTTTTCTCAATAAAGAAAAAAAATCCGTCCGTACATAATATGCGGTTATAGATATGAGAGAATTACCAAATTTAGATGTCCAAAACTGTATGCACATGCGGCTAATTTTTTTTTGTGGAAAGGAGGCGGAGAACACAATTTTTGCGACCATCTTTCAAGAAATTTCATAAGAATTTAACTAAAAAAATTTTTTTATTTTTTTTAAACATATAAAAACTTTTAATAACAAAGAAAATGCTGGTTTAATTGTCAAAATCGGTTAGGTAGATCGTCTGCAATCGCGTTTTAAAAAAACAAGGTCAAAAAAATTTAATTGCTCATATATAACAAAAAAAAAATTTTGTCGCCAAAAACAACATCAAGTGTTTATTGGTGTCACAAAGAGCTTTCCAAAAACGCCACTGCCGACCAAACCGGAAATATTTTATGTTTTGGATGGCCCGTTTCAGAAATTCTTAACCATATACAGATTTGTTCTTTTTTTATGATTATGAATAAACAATTGTTTTTGTTATTGTGAAATTAAATGGGATTTACATGGAAAAATCTTGGCAAAAACAAAAAAAAAATTATTATAAAACACGTCTATCATACGGATCCCACAGAAAAGAACCATAAATCAATTCTATTTATATTTATTCGTAGGAATTTATTAACTTTTTTCTTTAAAATATATTTAATGGAGATTTGAAGTCTGTAATTCCCCCAATCCTTAACTATACAAAACGTAGACGTATGCTGTTTGGGAATTGTTTTTTTACTTTACTCTAAAAAAAACTCTGGGTTACTCATACGCCATAGCGTACTATTGGAAGCAAAAAACAAATTTCAGAAGCATAAGTCTACGTTTTAGGCAATAACTATTCAGTTTTTGCAGCTAAAATTCTGAAATTTTGCATTTGGAGCATTTATTGTACACAAAGCGCATTCCGGAAGATAAATTAATATTTTAAAATACTGTTCATATATTGTATTGACTTATCCTTAAGAAATTTGCAAAAAAAATTAAGATATATTGTACACAACAAGAGATAATCGCGAAAGTATGTGTTTTTGGGCATTCAGCCTCCATAGCCGGAAATCAGGCTATATCTATCGAAAACGGATCATCCGATTTTAATTCCGATTTCATTTCTGGATTCAGCATAAAATTCTACTTCAACTCGATGTGCATATTGGCCTGGACATTTTTTTGTCGATGTTTGTCCAATTTTTATTTTAAAAAATTCGTCTTGGTTCATAAAAACCAAATTCCGGAACATCAAAATTAATTTTAGACAAATGTCGTGGAGGAGTTTTCTACTCAGCAAAATGAGAGAAATCCGAATTTCGATGGCGCGGTAGCGATTAATTTCCTTCCATACAAATCGCCCCACACTAATACCTAGTAAGTCTATTTGAAAAGTGGAGTGTCAAAATGTCATAATTGTCAAACGTTTTAAATAAATGCATTAAAAAAAAATAAACAAACAGACAACAATATGCTAAGTATGTAAATGTTAAATCATTTAATTACATGTGCCACATTGCAACGTTTCAGTTGACAAAGTCCTAAAAGAAAATAAAAAATAAAATAAAATACAAATCATACCTCCACAGCTGTGCCCAGGCGCCAGGTATAAGATATAACCCAAACAACATTTCGCTTGGTTACCAATTCAAAAGCTATTTAAACCCGAATCTGCTTTTCAAGTCTGACTTTCTATAATTAATATGGAAATGGATGTTATACGATTGCAGAAAAGAGTCATTCTTCGTTATTTGATGTACTTTCTCTATGTTTTGAATTCGTACGCGAACCCATTGACGGAAAAATTTTAAAGAGCAATAATTTGGTTGTTTTAAAATAAGTAAAATTTTCACTTGCAACTGTAGTAGCACGTAATTCTCATTTCTTGTTTAAACTCATGCTATGAACAATGAAAAACTAAGTTTGTTTTTAAATTTCCTTTAATTCAAATATGAATTATTGGATGTCAATGGTATGACCAGGGACCGTAGATAATAATTATGAGTTTTATAACAAAAATCGCCATTTAATCATTATATGTTGAGTTTTTTTTATATTTCATCAAAAATAATCATTATTTTTTTGAGTTTAATTTTTTTTGATCAGAAATCTTTATATATATTACACTAAGCGATTTTTTGTAAGCACCATAACTTTTACACCGTTATACCGATTTTCGAAAATGTGGTGTCAGATGAAAGGACTTCACCTGTAGATATGCAGGAAGGTTTAATTTTTTTAAAAAGGGTTGCCAGATGTTTGAAAATTTAATTTTACTGTATAGTTTGTTTGATTTTTAAATTTTTGGCACCATATGAAAGGGCTTGACCTGATATTAAGTAATTTAATAAAAATTTTACAAAAAGGGTTGCCACCTGTTCAAAAATTCAGTTTTACGTTATAGTTTGTTTGATTTTTAAATTTGATGTGTCATGTGAAAGGGCTTGGCAAGGAAATGAGTAATTTATTAAAATGTTTACAAAAAGGGTGCCACCTGTTCAAAAATCCATTTTTACCCTACAGTTTATCTCATTTTTAAATTTGAAGTGTCATGCAAGGCCTAGCACTGAAGATGGGTAATAAAAGGAAAGAGAAGAGGAAAATGAAATTGACGGATATGGCGAAGGACAGGAAGCGAAAGAGGAAATATGAAAAATAAAATGGATAAAGGGAAAATAAAGCGCAAATAAAGGGGAAAGGGGAAGAGAAAGAGAACTAGAAAGAAAAGGAGGAGCGCGCCAAATGACCTTTTGTAGGTCGCTTTAAGGTTACCATAGTCTAGAAAAATATTCGGCACAAAACTTCACTATGGGGCTCCTTGGTCAAAATCTATGTATAAAAAATCTAGGTCCACAGAAAATAAAAATAACCAGTAGCTATGAAGGTATATCAAAAAATTTTCAAATGTGGCAATAAGTGGTCTTCCACCCTCAAATTGTCGCACAGTGTAATTGAAAGCCACAGCATCGCGTGGCCGGGTTTACTAGTAACACTTATTCCTTGAGCGATATTTAATCTTTCAGAAATAATTATTATGGTTTGAGTTTTATTTTTTTCATCAGAAATAACACTTATTCCTTGAGTGATATATTTATCGTTCCGAAATAACATTATTGTGTGAGTATTATTTTTTTCGATCAAAAATATCACTCATTTACGAAGTTATATCGATGGGAATTTTTTAGTAATTATATTCCAGAGCACTTCAGAGAAAATTTGAGTTTTTCGACCTAAGCAAAACAATAAAACTCAAAGAATAATTTTTATTTCTGAGCGATAAATATATCACTCAAGGAATAAGTGTTATTTTCGATCAAAAAAATAAAACTCAAAAAATAATGATTATTTCTGAGCGTTAAATATATCACTCAAGGAACAAATTTTATTTTTGATCAAAAAAATAAAACACACAATAATGATTATTTTTGATTTTCATGGATATCGCTTAAAATTTTTCGATCATAGTGGCTTCGGATAGTGCTCTTTCAGACATGCACACACACAAACTCAATACTCTTCTACGATGTTTGCAAGTACATATTTGATTTTTTTCACTGAAAATATAACGAATAATGATTATTATGGGTCCCTGGGTATGACGGTTTTCAAAAGTTCGAAAAACTGTATGGTGTCGAAAATTCAAATTGTTTTTTTGGGTAAATGTGAATTGAGAGTTGTTTGCACTCACTTACATATGTATATATGTATGTACATTAGGGTGGTCCCCAAATGTATGGAGACAAATTTTATAGCATATTTCCTCAACTTCACCCCCTAGGTCGATGTTAATATAATAGAAGATGCCGCATATAAATGTTTGTCCCGATCGGAGACTGATAAAGGGCTGTCGCACAGGGGTCAAAGTTCTGATTACCATATAGAGATAAAAAAATTAGATTGAATCGATAGTCCTGTACTCAAGGAAATATAAATTTTGGTCTTGATGGGTGTCGAATAGAGGTCCCACATGGTTATCTGAACTATGACCCATTTTCATCTTCATATTGTAATCTGAACTTTGGCCCCTATGCGACACACTTTATCAATCTCCGATCGGGAACAAAATTTATATGTACGCGGTATCTTTGGCCGTACTTTAACCGATTTAGGGGGGTGAGACTGAAGAAAAATGTTCATTTGATTTTTAAGGACCACCCTAATATACATACAAAATATTTCTTAAAAACGAGAATGCTATGAAACTAAATTTTGACGACACAATTAGTGTTTGACAGTGACGCAGGCGAATGGATCCCATTGACAATTGAAGTACACACAACATATGTATGTACATATGTACGTAGTATGTATATATGGACAATCTAGATTCTAGATTGAAACTGTCTGGGAAGCATACGAACAGCAAAAAAATCACTTGTCATTCCTTGCCAATCACATATGATGTCCCCATTGACACCCATTCTGGCGTCAGCGTGGTGAACATTCCGAGGGGAGGTGGTCCCAGTGTCCCCGGTATTTTTGCGACGTCATTCACTAATGGATGTGATATTGTCGCGTGTTCAATAATGTATGTATGTATATACACATGCCGACGCCGAAATTCTAAAAAAAAAATTAATAAAAGAAAATGTAATCTAAACTGAAAAATTGAAATACATACATACATACATACATAATTTGGAATAATGCAAAAATGATAAGCAAAAAATATTTTTTAAACATAAGTGGCCTTTGAAACAGAAACAGAAACAAAGAGACTACCACAAATTTATGCATAATGCAACATCCGGTGATGAATAATTACTGTTCACAGTAGTCGCTCATATGTTCCTATGTACATACAAATGTATATGCCAATATGTATGTTTGAATGTAAGGACACCCGAGACACTATGTTCCTTATTTAACATAGATGGGCACTTTTAAGTACCAGTAGTAATTCATTATTTTTACCCTTTTTACTGCTTACTTAAAATTTTTACAGTAATAAGTAACGCGATACTTAATACTGTAAAAATTTTAAGTAATAAGTAATGCGTTACTTATTACTTAAAATTTTTACAGTATTAAGTATCGCGTTACTTATTACTGTAAAAATTTTACAGTAATAAGTAGTCTTTACTTACTACTGTAAAAAGTTTACAGTATTTAAGTATTATTTACTGTTTACTGTAAGACTACTGAAGTAGCGAGGATACAGTAGTCTAAGAATTGGCATACACACACACGCTCACTGATGAGCACAAGCGCATGCGTTAACGAGCATATGAGGTATGATGCCCAATAAACATAATAGAAAAAATCTCGAACGTTGAAAAACGTTTATACACATTTCTAATTCCAGAGCATTTTGAAATTCACAATTAAACGTACCTATTCTCAATTTTTTCTCAAATATACCAAGGTAAGTACCCAGGTATGTATAAAGTAAGGATATGAAAAAAAAAACTATATTTTTACCACAATGCTCGGTAAAACGTCAGGAAGCAAAAATTGACTTAATTTTTTTTTTATAAAATCTTAACCTAGAATACAATTAAGATATTTGTTGCCACTGCTTCTAATAACATTTGGATGAAAAGCAATTTTATTTTTTCAATTGATTTTTAAGTAAATGTTTGCTTCTCGACGTTTTACCGAGCATTGTGGTAAAAATATAGTTTTTATTTTTATATCCTTAATTTATACATACCTGGGTACTTACCTTGGTATATTTGAGAAAAAATTGAGAATGGGTACGTTTAATTGTGAATTTCAAAATGCCCTGGAATTAGAAATGCGTATAAACGTTTTTTCAACGTTCGAGATTTTTTTCTATTATGTTTATTGGGCATCATACCTCATATGCTCGTTAGCGCATGCGCTTGTGCTCATCAATGTGCGTGTGTGTGTATGCCAATTCTTAGACTACTGTATCCTCGCTACTTCAGTAGTCTTACAGTAAACAGTAAATAATACTGAAATACTGTAAACTTTTTACAGTAGTAAGTAAAGACTACTTATTACTGTAAAATTTTTACAGTAATAAGTAACGCGGTACTTAATACTGTAAAAAATTTTAAGTAATAAGTAAAGCGATACTTAATACTGTAAAAAATTTTAAGTAATAAGTGACGCGTTACTTATTACTGTAAAAAATTTTAAGTAAGCAATATTCTTTTACTGCTTACTGGTTGCTTTACTGAATTACAATTTTACTTCAGTATGCCCATCTATGTTATTTAATATATAATATATGTATGTATGTGTATAAGTTCATGTATGAACATCCACGTGATTATATATACATATGTTTTAGTTGCCAAGTACTGCAAATATTGACCCGCATATTTTAGTCACTTCGAGTCGATGGGGAGGGGGGTTGTTGACAGACGACCCGTCACAATCCCGTCACGCATTCCCTCCCACACCCACACATGGATACATTTTTAATCAAGGAAATGGTTTCCAATATTGATTGGTGATTAACATGCAAGAAATAGGTTTGGCGTCAGCGAAATCTCTGAATTCTGAAATGTATTTAGTAGGAAGTGTCCGCAAAATAAAAGCGACAATGCGGCGGCAACATAGAGACAAAAGCGCAACCGGTGCACAAAGCACAGTTAGCTTGGAATAGAATAATAGTCAATTCAGCCGAACTGCCATTGTCGACTGCAATGTGGAGAGGAGAGTGAGTGCGACGTTATTGGGAACAGCAGGAAGCGGAAGTGCAAACACACAAACATACATACACATGTGTCTATGTTGGAAAAATGTTGAGAAAAGAATACAATGAGATTGTGCACTTAGTCGCAGCAATTGTTAGATTCGTGGTCAAAGCAAAAATCAAATTCAAATGATTTATATAATGAAAAATGTACACTAGGAAAAAAAATATGTGGAGGTCTTTTGAACACTATTTTCTTTAGTCGATATTTCTATTAAGTGACCGTGATTGGAACGCTCAATTTGTTAAACATTAATTTTAGTTTGGTTGTGTTGAGGTAGTTACCGGTAAAGCCCGCTGGTTTTACCGGTAGAGTTGATATTTATACTATTTATGCTATTGGTTGATGTTTATGCTACAAAATCTATTACTAGGTTGATGCTTATGCTACAAGTATCTATTACAGTGGAATTTTTCTATTCACAATAGCTTCATTCTTTTACTTGGCAACATTGCTGTTCAGATCGACTAACAGCTAAGCGCTTTCAGCTCAACGCGCTTAACATACCTAGATAGCTGGTTTGGTTTTTGTTGTTGCTTTCCATGTTATTCGCTAGTATTTTTTTCTTGGAACGCGTGTTCCAAAAAAGGAAAAATATGTCTTTGATCGAATAGCAATATTTACCATATTATTTATCGATACTATGACTAGAAAACATGATTCATTTTTTTCTGCTGTTCTTCGGAAGATTTATGGGCCTTTCATCATTGGCAATGGCGAGTATCGAAAAAGATTTAACGATGAGCTGCACGAGCTTTACACAGACATCGACATAGCGAATAAAAATTCAGCGGAAAATTTCAGTCATATGGAACCCACCGGTGGAAGTAGAAGAAGAGGGGGGGCCTCCACCGCATTGGAAAGACAAGGTGGAGAGTGCCTTGGTTTAATTTGGCATTTTTACCTGGCGCCAGTTATTACATAACATAACTAGACCAAAATCATTTGAACGGTTTAGCGCCAATTAATAAGAAGAAGAAGAAAAAGAATACTCACTGGCATTAATTAGAATCTGTGAATTACTTTGTTTATTTATGAGCCAACAGAGATTTTGAGTTATTTAGGCAATTTAGCAGCATTTTCCCCTGCAAATTAAGTTGATAGAAAAGCGCTTCGATAGATCTCTTTGGAATTTTGTTCGCGACAAGCCATCTTCAGGCATTGACAGTGTTCCGCCAATGTACCTACTGCATATAACATAGGCAATGTTATACCAATAAATAGACCTTCCATCTCGAGACCAGTAATTACATATTCCTAAATGTGAAACAATTGAATTCTTACACAATTAATTAACCTTCCTAATTAAAAAAATGGAAAATTCGCATTCACTTTCAAAGATGTAAGTGGTGTGTATTTTTATATACATACATAACTACCATGCAAAAAAGTTTTGCTTATTGTTGACAAATCAGGTCTACAGAAGGAGAAGGCTGGCAGCGCTGCTTCTGTTATGCACTCACTCTGTCTGCTCCTAACTTTCTAATACTTGTCTAGGTCTTATTTCCCATGGCGGATAAGCCTTTGGAATAAGGTGTGTTCTCAGAGAGAGAGAGAGAACTCCTTGTGGTCTGATAACATCAACGCAGGAAAATCAGCCTTATTTTAAGCCTTACGCCATATAAATTTTCTACCCTTATAATTATTTCTTAAGCCTTTAAATCTGCTGTTTTAATTCTTAAATAAGGCTTAGATTTTTTGGTGGGTATATAGTACATATGTACATATACCTATATATATGTAAATATTTTCGTATTTGGGCTTTGAATTTTGAATAAAAATGACCATCATTTCACCCCCAAATACACACATTCACACATCTAACAATAGCAATTTGCAAACATTGCATTAATGAAACGAATTTTTCAAAGAATACAATGGCACATGTCTGTACGTATGTACATTGGGCCGTCTCGGCTTATATGGACCAAAAAAAAGTCCATCGGAAAACATTTATATTTTTTTGGACACCGTTAGATGTCGCTAAAATACATTATTTTAATATCTTCGACATTTATGGTTCGATCTCTTAGTTTGATTCATCAATGTTTTTGGAAGAGAGCATGGTTTCTATTATGTAATCGTGTTAACCCAATGTGCGCCGTTGGGGTCACTACGACCCAGTACTTTGTTTATACCATCTTAATGTAGGTTTTTTTACCTGTTTGTTAAACATCGTCAAAAAACATTAATCGTTTCTGAAAGAAGTATTTCGGTTGCTTCTGTAGAACTCGAAATAAAACACATTTATCATTCTGAGGAATATACCTACATATATTTTTCGCTTACTGTGGTCTTTTAGGTCCATTTTACAAATTGTACGCCGAATAATTTTCTAGAACAATTTAACCCTCTAGCGACCTTAAAAATACAATTGTTTTCTGAACATATAATGAAGGGGTCAAAATAACCCTTTCATGAGGGTGTTAGGGAAAATGTTCTAGAAAATTAGTCGCCATAAAATTTCCATAATGGTCTCTTCAGAAAACGATACGGTCTGATATACATATTTAAGTATATTTCTAAAATTCTATGTGTGCATTTGACATTGTTTGTTTTGCTGGTATAATTTTAAGCCTATCAACTGGGGCGGCAATCTTTCATACCAGCCATATAACAATGTCCATAAAAGCTTGCATTTGTGTATAAGTACATTGTACATATACCTACCTACATACATACCTAGTTACAGGAACATCTATGGTTATGAGAAGGCTGACCAACTGGCGAAAGTGGGAACAGCCATGTACGTTAACTGAGTATCCAACCTCCTGAGCTGCCCATTCACATCTATAAAACGACCCATCCGGCTAAAGCTCCGACAACAGGCTACTCATCGATGAAACTCCGCGGATACTTGTAAGGTCACGAAGCAAACATGGCCGGCTTATGATGCCACAATAACCAACAGCCTAATCAAAGGTTCCGGAAAGGATATCTTCCAGATCACAATCACGATTAAAGGACACTGATCGTTCTGTAAACACGTTGAAAGAGTAGGGATCCCGTTCAACAAAATATGTAGAAGCTGCAATCAGGAGGACAGAGAGGTATCAATCCAACAATTTCTATGTGAATGCCACGCTCTTGCTTACATCAGACACAACACCTTCGGCAATACCCAACTTAAGCGCAATAGCCGACAGCACAGCAGCTAGCTTAAGAATGTTCATGAAGAAATCGAATTGGTTTGAATATACCGGCGAACTCCTGCAACAACCCGCAACCATACTGCTTCCATGAGTTATGTGCATCAATTGGGCACGGAATTGTTTATCAGGGCGGCACGGCAACCAACCAACCAAAAACATATGTATGATTGAACTATTTGGTTTCAGTCTTCAAGTCTTTTATGTATAAACTTCTCTGTTAACATTGGGCTTTATTATAACTAATTTTCTCCAGATATTTTGTTCTATTGACAAAATGTGAAACTGTCCCCGATTACAGGGTAACATTTTCTGCTCTTAACACAATTAAAGTGGTTACATTATTGTTGTTTCATTCATTACGTGAAATATGCAACATTTTTGTTCAAAATGGAAAATGCAATTAGTAAACTCCGACAGTTTTCATCTGCTTGATTGCTGCTCAAGTAGATACCTACCCAGTAGGCCCAAAGATCTACAAATCATCAATACTTTCCTCCTTACATATCCTTTAGGGAATATAACAACTTCAAGACTATGCCCCAAGACTATCGCACAGCGATGGCCGCCTTCGCATGAATGACTTTATATAGTAAGAAAAGCAATGAAACGAAAGCTTCGGACTTTCATTCCAAACCGTATGCTTTTTTCATATAATATAATAATACAATGGCACTATTATAGCTCTGACGAGTTTTATGGCCGAGCTTCTCTCCCAATTCGAGGTGTGCTCCTTTTGTTTTGTCCTACTAATTGGGTGGACCTACAGAAAGCATTTTTTGTGAGAAGCTTTTTCATGGCAGAAATACACTCGGATGGTATGCCGCCCACTGCCGAGAGGTGACCACTGCTCTTAAAACCCCAATAATTGGATATTTGCTAATTAGAAAATTTTTTTGGTGTTTGCTCGGACTGCGGTTTGAACCCGAGACCTCTGGCATAGCAGGCGAGCACCACATCAGCCAAATATGGTCGTTATTATAATCTTGTTAGGTATTCAGCATTTGTGGCAGCAGTATTGTAGTGCTGAATATAAGCTGCCTACCATCTAACTTTGTTATGTACATACTTCATTCGTGTAAATTTTTCTGTTTCGGTTTACTCTTCTTAACTCCCACTTTAGTCAGCGAAGAAATGATCTATGCCCAATATGTGCGTGCCGTTCAACATACTTTAGGAGTACCTGCGGTATATCTAACAAAAGCAAGTATCCTGGCACGAATAAAACTCCCATCACCTTACAAACGGGCCTAGTGTGAAACAATAAATATAAAGTGGAAAAACAATTTCAAACAAAAACCTTTCCAAATCGATACATAAAAAACAACCAATACTTTTTTAATTAATCTTCGAACATTTCATATTTACAAAATTAATCGACTTTAAATTTTTTCTATAGCCAACATATTTATGTGTGTATGGATGTACGTTTGTAGCCAGCTGAAGGATAATTATGTTTAAATTTCTGCATATGTACATATGTACATATTCACATATGCCCCTAAGAAGACAGGTACAAGTGCACGTAATAATCGTTTTGATTAATGTCATCTTGTAAAGCGTAAAATGTTTGAAAGAAACATTGGCGTCAACGGTCCTTTATGTTAAAAAAATCTTTGTCTGCTGCATTGTTCTGTTCGCCATTACGACAGCAACTATTGTCAAAAAAATAATGACAGTCATTAGAAGACTTTTTGTGAAGGGCCTACAGCTGCAACAACAATCAGCAAAGCATAAAAAGAAAATGCAATTGCCAAGAACATACATATGTATGTACATAGGTACATACATATGTATTTATGAAGCAGAACAAAAAAAAGCAATGCATCATGGATATGTATATAGATATGTACATAGGTGTGCATGTAAATGGTAGATATACGAAATCCATCAAGCAAATCAAATGAAATGACTTCAAATTGACGAATAGCTTAGTAGTAAATTACAGAGCATGTGAGTTGTGACTCCAAAAGGCGAAAGGAAGACGAGCAAACGTTGATTTCTAATTGCAATAGAATCGCCCACTCTCAGCTCAACGGCACCGACAGACCGACCCCTATTATTAGTGTGACACAGCGACAACAGCACAGTAAATACATAGTACATTATGGTGGTCCAAAATTGTATGAAGAAAATAGAGTTCTCCCGAAATCCGCGGAACAAATCGCATTTCATGCGACTGTACTAGGGAAATCTATACCAAAAACTTTGCCTTAATATATTAAAGTTTAGATGTCGTGGAAATGCCTCCAACTTCCTTCTGCTTTTACATCAGTAATGATACAATTTTAATGAACAAGAAAGATTTTTTCTATAATTAAAAAAGGAATACATATTTAATTTTTTTTATTTGTTGGGGTAAGTGGAAAAAAATTCAACAACTATTTACAGCGAAGGTTGAGTGTATAGCTATTTCACGAAAATCCATTTTCGATCATCAGCACTCTTTTCGGAAGTGGATGCACCGGGGATTGAACCCGAGTCCATTCCATCTTCAGCCGCAATGACCCAACGCATAAACACACTCGGCCATTGAGACTCTATGCAAGTTGTTGGATTTTCCCCACTTTTGCCTTTTTCATTTTCAACATTAACGTTAGTGTGTATATGCTTTTGCATATATTCTCCACAAACATGCTGAATTTTTGTTGTAGGCAGTTCGCAATGAACATTTTTGTTGGTATTTATTTTATGTATATACCAAACAACGTTAACAATTTTACTTGAAAGAGTTTTTAGTGCTTAGCACGAAATTTTTATCGTGAAATAGCTATACACTCAACCTTCGCTGTAAATAGTTGTTGAATTTTTTTCCACTTACCCCAACAATTAAAAATTGAATTAAAATAAAAATGTCGTGCTAAGCAATAAAAACTCTTTCAAGTTAATTTTTTTTATTTTTTGAAACTAGAAAAAAATTTAAGCATGGATGTAACGACAGCTGTTTCACCTTAGATCCCTCTAACACTCATCAGGTAACTTCTGCTTCGGCAAAGAATCGAACTTTAGCCCTTTGCAATAAACTTAATACATATTGATTAGGAATAATATAATATAATACAATGGCGCTATTATAACTCTGATGAGTTTTATGGCCGAGCTTCTTTCCAAATTCGAGGTGTGCTCCTCTTGTTTTTCCTACAAATTGGGTGGACATACAGTTTTATGGCGGCTCCGAACGGCGAATGCATTTTTTGTGAGAAGCTTTTTCATGGCAGAAATACTCTCGGAGGGTATGCCGCCCACTAACGAGAGGTGACCGCTGCTCTTAAAAAAACCCAACAATAAGAAAAATTTTTTGGTGTGTGTCCGGACTGGGGTTTGAACCCGAGACCTCTGGTATAGCAGGCGAGCACTCTACCTACTGCACAACAGCGGCCTTATTCTGCAATAATATAACCGGTTTTAAACTTTTTTGTACCACCTTAATAGTACATACATATTCACATAATGTTAATTGTTTATCTTTTGAATTTTTGTTTTAATTGCGCTAACGGCTCAAATGGATTTAAGCCGGATTCTGGGCGTAGATATAGACTTTTGGGTGAGAAATTTTTAAATATTATCTAAGCTATTTCGTCAACTGTCTCTCCTTTCGAAAGGAAATTTTACTCTTGGAAGATAATTTTCTTTGGAAAGACAATTGCCAGAATAGCGCTAAGCAGGTTTTCCAAGACGGGGTCTGTAAACCTTAGATTTCCCACATTTTACGTAAAATCGTCTTATAAAGCTGGTTAAACTGCGCGACAAGTACATATCTATGTACATATCTTCTCTTAATCGATATCTACATAAATACATAGTAAAATAGTATATGAAGTTCCCTTACAATGAATCGTCGTCAACGAAGAGATCGTGTCCGCGCCATTTAAGTATTTAGAAAAAGAAGAAATTTACACGCAAAAAAAAAAAAAACAAAATGAACTGATTCTCGAAAAAATAAATAATGTTTTGTTACGACCAGTTCGCAGGGCCAAAGGTGAACATCATTAAAAACAAGAAATCGCTCAGTTGTTATTTGCTTAGGGGAAAATTGTGTCATTTATCGATTCGACATGTGTACGATTATATTCATGTGTGTGCGTGTGTTCGCTGCATTTCCAGCAACACTTTGTTGATTTTGGTCAAGTGTGGCTGATTGCATTTGCCTTTGCCTATTATTTCACTGCGTGCCATCCTTTCAGTTTTGCCGCCCATACACAAGTGGCAACAGCAACTCTTGGAATGTTCTTTTCGGCCGCTGGTGGAGATTAATGTATTGCATTGGGTTTGACAAAATTTTTTTTGTTGGTGTCAGTCATTATTATTTGTTCAAATTTTATTGTTGTTGTTATCCTTTAAGATTTGCCAGCAGGTTCACACCATCATTGTCAATTACAACTTCTACAAATGTGTGAGTGTTTTTTTGCCTGTCTTTTTTTTTGTCCTTTCATAAAAATTGACTTTATGATCGGCAGTCAGCTAAATGCACAACGCCAGATATTACATATCTACTTACACGTGTACACACCCAATAAACCTTGTGACAAAGCTGACCTTCGAAATGACTTTCCAACAGGGACCGTAATCATTATGAGTTTTATAATAAAAATCGCCATTTAATCATTATATGTTGAGTTTTTTTATATTTCATCAAAAATAATCATTATTTTTTGAGTTTTATTTTTTTTGATCGGAAATAACACTTATTCCTTGAGCGATATTTAATCCTTCAGAAATAATAATTATTTTTTGAGTTTTATTTTTTTGATCAGAAATAACACTTATTCCTTGAGTGATATATTTATCGCTCAGAAATAATCATTATTGTGTGAGTTTTATTTTTTTCGATCAAAAATATCACTCATTTACGAAGTTATATCGATAGTAATTATGTTCCAGAGCACTTTAGAGGCGATTTGAGTTTTTCGACCTAAGCAAAAAAATAAAACTCAAAGAATAATGATTACTTCTGAGCGATAAATATATCACTCAAGAATTAAGTATTATTTTCGATCAAAAAAATAAAACTCAAAGAATAATGATTATTTCTGAGCGATAAATATATCACTCAAGGAATAAGTTTTATTTTCGATCAAAAAAATAAAACTCAAAAAATAATGATTATTTTTGATTTTTATGGATATCGCTTAAAATTTTTCGATCATAGTGGATTAGGATAGTGCTCTTTCAGACATTCACATACACAAACTCAATACTCTTCTACGATGTTTGCAAGTATTTGATTTTTTTCACTGAAAATATAACGAATAATGATTATTATGGGTCCCTGCTTTCCAACTAAGAACGAGCTCATGCATAACCAAGCTCCATTTTGCAATGCTGCTAGTGTATTGGGAAAGCTCAAATGGAGTTCGAATATAAGATTGGAGAAAAGAGTTTTGTTTGAATTTTTAACCAAACCTAATATTTGGAATGGAATGAAATTGTGGTAGGCCGAGAAAACTTTGTCTTTCCCAAGCACTGAGACATATTCGACCATTGCATTTGAGGCCTTTAGAAAAAGAAAGGATCAGGATGTCGGAAAAAGGTGGGATAGTGTAATCAGGATTCCTCTGCAAACTTCCCAGATTATTTATATAAATCTGAGAAGTTTGTCGAGTAGTAGAGAATGTGCATTCGCCATTCTCAATACATCCCACCCGAGAATCAATCTTAGCAATCTTTATCTAGGGAAGGCCAGAAAGTTGCAAAGAGATTGCTCTGTGCCATCGTCCTCCTCCTCTATACAAGATAGGCATAATGAGCTCTCGATGATGCCTATGGTGGTAATTTGCTGTTCCCGTGCATTGTGTCCTGTAATCAATCCCACAGGTGTCCGAAGCTCGCTCCTTCTCTGTTTGAATATAGGAAGTTTGCTACCTGCCCGTTTGTAGGGATGGCAAAAAAAAATTAAATAACCATTAACCGCTTTTTAGGTTAATCGAAAGCGTTCGATTATTAATCGCGAATAATTGTGGGGAACTAACCGATTATAACCGTTTTTCGATTACAATTATTCCTTAAAAAAAAATATATATATAATAAACGAAAAAAATTGTCATTTATTAGGAAAAATCATCATTGCTTAGAAAAATCGTCAAAATGACGATAAAATCGTCTATTCGGGAACTGGAGGGAACACTTATTGCGGTTTTTTGGATATACTCACAAAACCATAGGTAACCGAACTCGGACTCGGATGAATTATCGATTATTTCCTTTCGATTATTTTCGACTTGAGAGGGAAAAGGTTAATCGAAAAAATAATCAAAAGGAAAAAACGATATATTTTAACCGTTAACCGAAAGAAATTAACCGATTATAATCGTTTTTCCGCTTATTGTTGCCATCACTACCCGTTTGGCTTTTTCAGAAAGCACTTTGTAATTTTACCGAAATCTCTAAAGTTCCAGTGTCTACCGTGAGTTTCCCTCAAGGAGTCCCTGATGTAATTCATAGTGTCCGCTTTACTTGGTCCTATTATTGGCTGCTGTCCAGTTGATTGTTTTGCTGATCCGCAATTTGCCAATTCATCGGCAAGTTCGTTACTTTGCACGCTGCAGTGTCCGGATACCCACATACACAAGTTGAAGTTTATTCCATTTTGCTATGGAGCCAAGCTTCAACTTACCTTCGTGCACAATTTTTGAAGAGTTTCGCGCAATTTCAAGTGCCTACCAGTGCAGCCTGGCTGTCATTGCAGATACAAATGTTTAGTGGGTAAATAAAATTAAAGTATCCGTATACGAATGACAACGCTTTACTATGCGCATTCCTCTGCACTACACTCACTACATTTTCCACTCAAAGCCGATGATTGTCATTTCAATTTTGTCCTTTTCATTGTTTTCTCAATTTCGTCAAGTGTTGCACGCTTGTCACATTCTGTCAATTTCATCTGTGGCCTTTTTTTGTCAAGTCCATGTTGTCTCCTCCACTAAACTGATTTCGAATCTCTTTGTTCTTAATTGGTTTCTTTTTGCTATCTTCGCTGTGCTGTGTGTGTGTGCTGGATTCGAGGCTCGAGGCGGTGTCTGACTTGTGTGACAACAAGTGTCCTGCTTTCCTAGGTGTGCGTGTGTGCCTTTGCTGCATGACTGTGTGACACACTTAAGTGTCCCATTGTCAGGTCAGTTAATTGTTTTCATGTTGTTTTGGGTGCTCTTATCTAACACTTGCTGTGTGACGATCTTTTTAATTTTTGCTGCGGTAGATATAGTACTCGTACCCAGTGCTACGGTCGGTCGTACTTAACGATTTTGCCTTTGCGTACTATTTTTGCACTCTTGGTGCGACTTTGTTGTTTTCTTATCGCAATTGTCGGTTTTTGGCTATTGGCTCGTATTGCATGTTCATAGTTTTGTGGTCTCGTAAATCTTCCGTAAATGGTTGCTTAGAATATTTATGTATTTTCTTGCTTATGAAGAAATTGTTTTGATTGTTTTTAGTTTTTATTTTTATTTTATGGAATGTACTTTGTTTTTGTTGTGGGTGTCGAACGGACTGAGACTGGGACCTCTCAACTCATCACCACTGTTTAGCCATAAATTTTGTTCTTAAGTGCAAAACAATGAATTTTAATATCTTGCTGTTTCACATGATGAGGTGTTAAGAATTTAATATTTTTATTTTAATCATTGTTTACAAACCAATTAATGTTATTTAGATGAATAGAAAGGAATATTCTTAATAAATACTTAATATGTTGTGGTTTTGTTGAAAAAAAAAAAAAAAGAATATTACTAATAAACATCTTCTCCGTTAAACGCAAAATGAAAATAAAAAGGAAAAATGAAATGAAAAATTAATCAAGCAAAATGCAAGGCGACGGTAGTCTAGTGGTGATGCCACTAGACTACCAACCGGAAAATCCGAGGGTCGATCTCGGCGGACGCCAAAATAATAAAAAAAATGTTAAAAAGAAGTCTGATGAAGAGATGTGCTGGTCTCCGAAATGGATCTATAACTTCTACCAAAAAGTATTAATTTTTCACGTTCCACACCAATATTTCCTTAAAAAAAAATTTAAAAAAAAATAAAAAATACAAAAAAAAACAAAAAAAAATTGGTCTTGAGAGCTCAAGAATGAAGTAGTTATAAAGATAAAAACGACCAAAAAACCAAAAGGAAAATATCCAAATTCCACAATTTTTGACTAAGAACAATAAAATAATACTTTTCTAAAGTAGAATCTTCTTCTGATTCCGAATATCACATCCACTTACTTGTGGTGAAATCAAACTTTTATATACATACATTATTAAAAGTGGTTAAAGTGACAAACAAAATTAAAAAGAAAGTGAAACAACTGGTTGAATTTGAAAGAGTATGGGTTGCTACTCTGAAAATGAAATACCCGTAGTTAAATCAACAACTTTCGGCTGTTGAATATTTCAAGAGCAAAAGTATTTGTTTTTACAGCAAAGTTTTTGATCCAACAATTTATTCAAAAACGGGCGCTGTTGTTTCAAAAACTTACTTGCTTTTACAATTTTTTTTTGTGAGAAAATTAAAAAAAAAGAATAATGATGGAGAGAAGATGAAGAGAGAAATTCAAACAAAAGTTTATTTTTAGCAGAAAATTTTCTCCCCGTTGTTGATTTAAAGGCAAAAGTATTTGATCCAACAGTTTCCGTTGTTAACAAAACTAATGAGAACAATTTTTAACAATTTTTTTTTTACAATGATTCATATAATTTATAGATGCTTCTTCGGGAGAGAGGAAGTATAAAAGGGGGTTTTAAATTAAATATAATGTTGAATGTTCCACTATTGTTGGATATAATTTCAGGTTGATATCATGGTTCGAATCCGGAGGAGAATATAAAATAAAGAAGAAAAAGCAGAATAAGAAATACAGATAGCAACCAGTGAATGATAAGAAAGAGAGAAGAGGAGGAGAACGAGCGGAGGCTACATATTTGCAGTTGGGACCCGGGTGGAGAGAAGATGAAGAGTAAAATGCAAACAAAAATTTATTTTTAGGTGAAAATTTTTTCCAACAGTCTCCGTTGCTAACTTAAAGGCAAAAGTATTTGCTCCAACAGTTTCCATGGTTGACTTAAATCAACAACGCTCGCACCTTTGAAACAACAACGCAGCGTTGTTGGGCGCATTTCAACTGCGGAAAGTAGTTGATTTAACAGCGAAAGTCTTTAGATTTACAACGTTTTTTTTTCAGAGTATACTTAAAACAATTCTACATAAACTTCAATTGAAAATGGGCAGCCTCGAAATTAATTTTAGAAGCATGCTCTAGAAGACTTTAATAGAATTTAATGCAGAATCCAAATTTGCTAGCAACACGATAGCTTAGGTTCCGCCTATACACATTGACCCGCACTAATGTAGGTATATGTACCTACATTAGGGTGGTCCTCAAAATCAAATTAACGATTTTCTTCGGTCTCAACACCTCCATCGCTAAAAGCACATTCAGAGATAATACATATCAATTTTGGTCACGATCGGAGACGGTTAAGGGGTGTCGCACAGGGGTCACATACACTGAAAAAAAAACTTACCTACTCGCATTACGGAGAAGTTGGAATCATTCGGCGCTAAAGACATATTTTCATTCTTTTGATGTACAATTTTCTTCTAAACAAGGAGTAAAAATTAGGGCTCTAGATACCCGGGTATCGAGCAACTCGAATTGATCGTTTTTGTTTGAAGCCCGTTTGTTGTTCAAATGCCCGTACAAACATTCGAGCATTCGAGCTTACAAACAAAAAAATGTGTATCGGAAAAACAAAAATAAAAAAACTGCATATAAATAAAGAAGAAAAAAATAATAAACAAAAGAAAAAAACAAACTTAAAAATACCCGAAATATTCAAAGGCCCGTACAAACATACGGGTAATAAACAAACAAACGACTGTTCGAGCATTTGAACAACATTTGTTCGGGCTACTCGAAAATGTTCAAAAAAAATCTGGAGCTCTAGTAAAAACCATGTTTTAAAGAAAATTGTATTCAAAAAAAAAAAAAAAAGAAAATATGTCTTTAGCGCCGAATCATTCTCATTTTTCCATAATCTGAGTAATTTATTTTTTTTTTTTTTGAGTGTATGGTAATAACCGTCTCGAAGCGGAACAAAAATTTATATTTCGTAATTTCGACTGTATTAGCATCGACCTAAGTGGTGAGATTCACGAAATATGATACACAATATGTCTCCATACATTTGGGGGCCACTCTAATGTATGCATATGTATATGTAGCTAATGTAGTCAGAGAAAAGGGGCTATATACATAGAGAAATACATAAATATATCCTAAAATTTTAAAGTCATCTCGAAAATAAACACAAACTTATTTGCATAATTTTTGTCTCACAATATGTCATCTATTCCCACTAACTCTCACCACAAACATTCCCACCGCATTTTAAATGAGTTATTTTATCTATGTATGTTTAGTGTGGCATTTTTTTACACAATAATTTTTGTTAATTTTTATAATTATCTGTTGGGCGACAATCCGCTGACCGTATTAAATTTTCGCGTCAGCGATATCAATCGCTAAGAATACATAAATATATACATGCATACATACATACGTATATAAATATGTACATGAAAACATATTTTATGCTAATTTAAATAATTTAATTTCCCTCAAGTGGAACCAACTAACTGACGATCGTCAAAATGAATTGGTGAGTGGTGGATGGAGAGTGCTAACCTCACCAACGTCGCTTCAGGTGTCATGCAGATAAGGATCACGGGACGCTGTCTGCATGTTTGTCTGTATGTCGGTTTGCGTGTACATAATGAGCCAGTTGACAATAACGACAATTCATGACACTCACGCATATCACCTGAGACTGAGAAAATTTAGAAGTTACTAGTACAATTTACAAGTGTTCTAGTACGATTAACCCTTTCACTACTGTACTAAAAGCAAATTACTTACAACAATTTTGATTATCTTTTCGAATAGATGTAGAATACTATAATCCAAAAAAAAAATTAAAAACAAATAGAATGTCCTTCTAAAGGAAGTTGGTTCTGGGATTATATCGTCGTACCATACGAAAACTAACATATTTAAAATTTCTGGTGAAAGCTATCAATAAAAAAATTCTGTACGAAAGGTAGAACATTTGACGTTTGGCCGATGAAAAGTAACAAAATCGAGTTTAGGCTGACGAAAAGTATCAGTAATTGTATACTGTTTTTACATTAAAATTGTTGTTGTTTAAACGAAATTGATAGTTTTCGTCAGCCAAAAGTCGATTTTGTTATTTTTCGTCGGCCAAAAGTCGAACATGTTTCTTTTCGTCAGTCACAAAAAACGTATGTTAGTTTTCGTATGGTACGACGATATGTCCCATTAGCATATGATAGAGAATCTCTATTAGAGATGTATATGATATATATATCCCAACGGTAGTGTCTAAGCCATTTAAATGGGATATATCATCTCATGGGGCTTTCTTATAAAAAGCACGTACTCTAGCAACAAAGGCACATAGTTGCATGCTAATGCCAGCGCGCTAATAAACGCACCCAAATCAGCCGCCAAAAGAAAGAAAACACTTTAGAGAACCTGGTTCCTTGGTATGATTGAAGACGCGAGCGACGACTTGAGCTTGGAGGTTTGCCCAAACAATGAACAGTTCGCCAACGTGCTCGCAGCTCTCATACAAAGACACTTTGCAGAGAACACGATACTACACACCGATTGTTGGAGAGCGTACAATCACCTTTCAAATTTTGGGTACTTTGAAAAAAAAAAACGTTGTAAATCTAAAGACTTTCGCAGTTAAATCAACTACTTTCCGCAGTTGGAAAGCGCCCAACAACGCTCCGTTGTTGTTTCAAAGGTGCGAGCGTTGTTGATTTAAGGCAACCACGGAAACTGTTGGATCAAATATTTTTGCCTTTAAGTTAACAATGGTGATTGTTGGAAAAAATGTTCACCTAAAAATAAATTTTTGTTTGCATTTTACTCTTCATCTTCTCTCCACCCGGGACCCAACTGCAAATGTGTATCCTCCGCTTGTTCTCCAGTTCTTCTCTCCTTCTTATCATTCACTGGTTACTATCTTTATTTCTTATTCTGCTTTTTCTTCTTTATTTTATATTCTCCTCCGTATTCGAACCATGATATCAACCTGAAATTCTGTCCAATCATCACATAGTGGAACATTCAACATTATAATGAATTTTAGTAATCTATTTATACTTCCCTTTTCCTAAAAAAGAATCCGTGAATTATTTGACTCATTGTAAAAACAAAATTTAAAAAAATTTGTTCTCATTAGTTTTGTTAACAACGGAAACTGTTGGGTCAAATACTTTTACCTTTAAATCAACAACGGGGACTTTTGGAAAAAAATTTCAGCTAAAAATAAACTTTTGTTTGGATTTTTCTCAACATCTTCTCTCCATCATTATTGTTTTTGTTTTTTTTTTTTCTCACAAAAAAATTTTAAAAGCAAGCAAGTTTTTGAGACAACAGCGCCCGTTTTTGAATAAATTGTTGGATCAAAAACTTTGCTGTAAAAACAAATAATTTTTCTGTTGAATCAAAGACGGAGATTCAACAGCCGAAAGTTGTTGATTTAACTACGGGTATTTTTTTTTCAGAGCACGAGCATCGAAGAGTAAATCACAGCGATCCTGTCAACCCCTTCATCGCTTCGGACTGGACCCCTACCCAATGGATAGAGTTGCAGTGGTGAGTAGTCAAAAAATATTTGATGAAAATCAAGCAACATATCAAACCGTCATAATTTGATGACGCCATATTTGTGGCGTAGAGATGTGGAAAAAAATATAGGAATGATCCCTTTGTCCAACTAATCGATGCAATAAAGCATGTATTTATATAGGCCATAAACTTTGTATAATTAAAAAACAAAAAACAGAGACAATTTTCGCTTGTTCTAAACCAGAGATTTCGTTCACTAGTTATTGATTTCCCTGCCGGGTATGTGCGTGCATACATACATATGTATGTAGATGTGGTCACATATGTACAAAGTAGTTATATATGTGCACCTACATATATCAAAAAAATAAGCATGTAACAAGAGGATGATCCACCATAAAAATGAAAAATGTTCCATGTGCAAGGCGTGCGTAATCGCATTTTTTGTGATGCAGTGTAAACATCGAGGCCCCTACATGCCCGAGGGCCCTTCATGATCAATATATGCATGTAAATAAATATATTTCAACGTTTAATCAAATACAATTGAATATATATTGTTTTTAGACATACATATGTATGTCGGTGTCTTGTATATTTTTCACGTGGACCACAGTTGTTGGACAACTTTTAACCGCCGCCTGTTTAGATTGTGGGACACCAAACTGACACAATTAATTTTATTTCGTTTTTGATGAATTCGTTCCAGTTTAAACGTGTGATCGTACCTTTGTATTGTGTTTTTATACACTCGTACATATGTACCTAGGTACATGAATTCAAAGTGCCACCGCGATCAGCATCGCAGTAACGCAACTGCGGAAATGGGCGAACACCAAGTAGAAAAGATGAAATGGAAAAAAGTTTGAAAGGACAAAGAAAGCAACAAAAATGCAGCGTATAATCGAGGATCTCTTTATGGCTGTGGCGGTACTGTATATACATACATACATATGTACATATCGCACCCTAAATCATAAAGTGACACAACTCCAAATTCAAAAATTTTCAGGAGAGCCAAAAAACTTTCTTTTTTATAGGCAATTATATGGGAAAAGGCCACGTATAATAGTTATTTTTCAGTCAAAAAATACTCCGATGGAAAAGATTTTTTGGCAGTCGCTAGAGATATAATCTGTGTACCGATTTATGAAAGAAACCCGATTTCGAAAAATTTTGAGTTGTGTCACTTTATATTTAGGGTGCGATATGTACGAGTAGTATACATTTTCTTCTTCTTGTTTGCGTACATGTGTGATCATAATAAAAACTTGGTTGCTAAGTCTTCTTCTAAAATGGCTTTCGGTCATCTGCATGCCTCATGCATCATTCCTCAATTACAGCCATTACGTACTATTGCGTCTGACGTTGGAAAATAATTGCAACAAAAAAAACAAAAGAAAAGGAAAAAATAATAAATCGTCGCATAAGTGCGAATTGCATTACAGTTCTATTCTACTATCAAATCCTTCCGAGAATCCTTTCGCTCAACGAAAGGGATCGGCATTTCGCCAAAGATCTTCATTTTGCTTGCGTTGCGTCACCAATAACAATTTTCTACATTTATGCTAGCAATTATCTAAGCAGTCAGTCATTTATCCTGTACAAATATACGGCGGCAAACAACAATGTGACGGATGTGCGAAGTGCATTCGTGTTGCAAGTTCTTCCCATAAGTTGGCTGCGATATTTCAAAAACAATTAAATTTGACGACGCGCTGATAGCGGCAGGAAATCGAGCGATATAGGGATATAGCATACATATATACATACATACATATGTACCTACCCTGCAAAAAAATGTGCGATTAATACCGAAAGATATTTGTCCCGGATTGATCTCTTTCGAGAACAATCGGTCCACAATTAGTCCCCGATTGTTCCCGTACGGGTATAAATGTAGACTAATTGTTGGCCAATTGTTCCCTAACGGGTACAAATGTAGATTAATCGCTTTCATCCCGAACGGATATAAATGTAGATTAATCGCTTTCATTCCGAACGGGTACAAATCTAGATTCCTTAAATGTAGAAATTTTACACAAATATGCAATGTATTTCAAAAATTGTAGAACAACCGGTAAAACGAATTGAACACCCTTTCTTTTAATAACAATGATGAATAATAATTTTAACAAAATGTTGCCTAAAATATTCTATGAAAAAATCCTTTGCATTACGCTCATATAATGCATACTCAAAAGTTAAATTTTTTTTTATTTATTTATTAAGATTTTTTTTCAAAAGTAAAACATTATATAATCTTTATTTATATATGCATGAAAATTTACAATTTTTTAAAGATTGTTATTAAAAATTGTCTTGGCGAACAACTTGGAAAAATTTACATCTGTACCCGTTCGTGCTGGAAGCGATTGATCTACATTTGTACCCGTTGGGGATGAAATCGATTAATCTACATTTGTACCCGTTCGGGATGTAAGCGATTGATCTACATTTGTACCCGTTCGGGATGAAAGCGATTGATCTACATTTGTACCCGTTCGGTAAGTTAGTGATTAATCTACATTGGTACCCGTTCGGGTATACAAGTTGAACAATTAGTCTCTTCATAGGACATGCTCGAACAAATGCGATCAATTTACTCCATATAAAGGGATGTAAAATTGTATTAGTCGCATGCTCCCTTGCGATTGATCCCGGGCACGTCCCGAATTAATCGCATTTTTTGCAGGGTATATACAAGCATTTACATATGGCTACAAATGGGAAAGGCCGAAATGAGCAAAGATATCCTTATCGGTTTGTAGGCGGTATAAGCACTTTGATCGTTGTTTGGAATTTTGCTTGTTGTCAAATATTCGTATATAGAGCGATTGGATTGTTTGACTAACCTTGTCGCACATTGTTTGTTGTTATGTATGTATATATGTACCTATTTCCGATTTCTCAAGTCAAATAGTGACAGAAAATGACATCGCCAAATTAAACACCAAATAAAGAATTTTCAAAGGAATTCACAATGGTTTATAGTCTTAGTTGAATACATATGTATGTATGTATGTAGATATTTTACCATCC
The DNA here is from genome assembly GCA_960531455.1 of Urophora cardui. NCBI lineage: Eukaryota > Metazoa > Arthropoda > Insecta > Diptera > Tephritidae > Urophora > Urophora cardui. The sequence goes on from OY482671.1 coordinate 100,701,726, forward strand.
AAGAGTCCTGCCAAACAAGGCCTTTTGAAGTTAAACACGCGCCCGAATCACTATTCTTACTAAATTGCTTCACATAAGTGACTGTTAGTTATACTTTTCCAGGAAAAAAATTATCAAGTTATCTTCGTTTTATAATGGTACTAGCTGACCCACCAGACGTTCTTCTGCCTAAAATTTATTCCTATAAACTTAGGGAAGAAGTCCTTGTTTACCTTGTTGTTGCTCAGAATTGTGTTAGAATCCATCGTAATAAATGCGAATTCTAAAAAATTCTCTGTATAAATATTAATACATATATTCGCCGCGGAAAACGCCCCTATGCCTATCCCTATCCCCATATAAGCGCTATCCCTAACCCTATTACATAAGAGATCTTAATCACGGTTAAATTAAAGTTATTTACATTTATATGTCTTGTTTTGATATTTTACCACAAATAATTCCAGGGTTTCTTTGTACCAAACATTTAATCGAAGGTGCCGTGCCCCCATTCTAATAAGTCAAAATTTCTATCATAAGTTTTGCATTGATTTCGTTTATCCTAACACCAAATTTCGATATTCTAGGGAAAACACTTCGAGAGATACTCAGCATGAAGCATTAAGATTGTATAGAAAGCGCCACGCCCCCTTTTCCAATAGCTCCCATTTTCCCGTAGGTATGGTAAAGTTATTGTTTATTTCCGTACGAATTTCCAGGGTCCACTTCCAGAGATATTCAGCATAAAGGATTAAGTTTGTATGGGAGGTGCCACGCTCCCTCAATATTTTCAACATTTTTTTAGCTTAATAGGAATTCGAGGTAATTACGAACAAACTTTCAGAAGTCCAGTTGTTTTCATGTTTTAAGGGATCGAACAAACCACGACCCATTTTTATATATATACCCCCTTATTCATAAAAAATAAAATAGGTTTATAAAGCTGTTAAAATTGTAAATTTGTATGAAAATGTCATTTTATACAATTATTAAAACCTATTTTATTTTTTATGAATACCGGTCATAGATTATAGCATTTCTCCACATAGCCTCGGTCGCTCTTTTTATCTGTATTCGCTCTCTCAATCGTCGCTAATTCTGAGAGCGAATAAAATTATTAAAATGCCTTATTCGTTCTCAACACTCCCGCCAACACCGATAATATTGATGCCTTCTCTAATTTTGTATCGCAAATCTATCGAAATCTCACACAGACCAAAACAGAAACGCAACAATGAACGAAAATACATACATTACAGGAGAACAAGAATGAGAAATATCAAACTGAACGCCGAGCAGCTACTTGGAGACGGATTATTTCGCAAGATTATTTACTACGGAATTCGACTGCGAATTAAGTTATGTGGGGAAGGGCCTGTAAGCACATAAATTAACAAAAGATACGTATTAAAATTTTGAACAAAAAACCTTCGGAAACGAAAATTTAACTTTTTATATAAAAAATAATTATTTATAATTAACGAAGTCATTCAGATGGCTAGGCTCTCCGGAGTCTATATACTCGGCTGTGGGGTATGCAGCGGTGTCATCAAATTTGGTCAAACAGTGCAGAGACTGGGCCGTGGGCAGTCGACACATCAAGCGTATTCCTGATCTGGGTACCAGGGCACCGCGATATCTACCACTCTGGCTGCCAAGGCCTTTTTAGAATTTTGATCGTTCAGTGCCAATGTCATTTGACAATTTGGTCACCTGAGGCCAATTTTATTTTTGTTCTTTTTTGTTTCTTAGTGCCTAAAAAATACGTTTTGACTACTCGCGATTTTATTGTGGTCCCTACTTAAAAGTACACAGGGACCATGGGAAATACACCAAAATGTTCACCACAGGCCAGAGAATCCAAATTCCATGTAAAATTCCATAATAAAATGCATGAAAAGTGCGACGTGGCCTGAGGGTAACATTTAGGTGTCGCACGAAAAAGTGCGACGCGGCTTGAGGGTAACATTTAGGTGTCGCACGAAAAAGTGCGACGTGGCCAGAGGGTAATATTTAGCATGGCAGCCAGAGTGCTAGGGCAACGAAATGGCTGATGAGCTGGCAAGGCAGGGCTCGGCTCTTGATATCGCAAAGGCGGAGGAGATTCTTGCCTCCCTGAGCTACATCAAAGGCCGAATGTCTTGGCACTGGATCGAGGAGGCTAAAACCAGATGGAGGCGGTTGCAGTCCTGCAGGGTCTGCAGAAATATGTGGCTTTCATATAATGAGATGTGTTACTCAGCTATTCTAAAGATGGACAGAGGTGACATTTCCTGCTTAACTTCGTTTATTCACAGGTCATTGGACCATTGGCAAACACGCGGCCAAATTGGGATTGGACCAAAACAACTTGTGTCGCCGCAGCTGCAGTCTTCCTGGGACGGAGGAGATGGTGTTTTTGTGTCAAATGCTTCGAAACTTTCTCGCCCCTTTTTTTTAAAGAAAAACTTCCCTTTTTAAATCCCCGCAAAACAACTTGAAACAAATAATTCAAGTCAAATGCCGCAATATTTTGAATCCCGTTGGACCCGAACTGATCTACATAATACGCCTTTAGAGATCCTTGTCTATGAAGATCTAAAAAAATTGTCTGACGAACGTTCTAAAACGATCTTCAATGTCCAACCCGTGTGTCCCAAAGTGAATTTCTCAATTTACAATTTACTATTGGAAATGATGTAGTTAGGCTTATGTATTATCTGCTTTTCAATAACACAATGCCCACAGAAGGATTGTTTAAGAAGGGATCTGCAAGATTTTCACATAACGTTGCACAATACGAAAACTAGCACTTTAAAAATTTTTCACAAAGAAACTCTAGGAAGAAATTTTGAAAGTGCTAGTTTTCGTATGGTACGACGATATTTAGTTTAACTGCTTGTCGTACTAATTAAGAAATTATTTAAGGAGAAAAGTAACTGCTATAATGTTGACAAATGAACTAATAAATTTAAGTTAATAATGACAAACACCATATGCTCTTTAATTTCGATATTACAAGCTTAGAAATGTACATAGTTAACTCTTTTATTTCTTGAGCTCAATTTGAAGGGTTGAAGTTGATGCGAACTCCCTAGTTGAACGTCCTCCCCCGCTGACCGATGGATGACTGGTGAACACACACATGTAGGTATGTATGTATGTACACATGTTGCACTTTCTTGGTTAGCATAGGTATCCATCAAAATCCGTCATTGTCACCGTCTTATATCTAAGTAGTATGTAGCCGCCTGTTGGACACGGCAGTTATACTCGTACGTCAAAATCACTTTTTTCCAGCACTTTTTCGAAATTCAACGTGCACACACACACACACGCACACACAACCGCTATCCATCCAACAACTGTTGCTGCCACATTCAATCAACTACCAACAAACTGATATGTGCCCTGCAGGGAACTCAATAACTAGTGAGCAAAATTTCTAGTTCCGAACTAGCGAAAAGGTGTCAAAAGGGAACTAGATCAATTGTAGTTAGACCCTCGCCAGTTCTGAAGGAGCGAATTGAGTGACCATTATAAGACACACTTTGATTTGTATGCAATTTCGAAGTGACAAAAATTCTATGAAAATTTTTCGTTCGTTCAATTGCCGTCGGCCTTGTATATTTCTGCAATTCTCAGATGTTTAGTGAAGCATTTTATATAAAGAGTTTTCTATTTGCATCTTTTATGAAATTAAATATTCCCCTAATTATGCTTTTCCGATCCCTCAGACTTATTTTTAATTTTTTTTTTTATTTTATTACTTTTTAAATATTATTGTAAATTTTTATTAAATAAATAAAAAAATATTAGTTAAACAAAAATTAAGAAAAAATTAAGGATTCGAACCCGCACCACTCAGATTGAAAGGCACATGCGTTAGCCAGTCGGCCATCGCGCTACTTGCACGAAGTGTGTCAAAGGCTGCACTTAAGCGGCAGATGTAAATCTGTAGAATTTGTAGGTACTTGTAGCTAGTTCAGAACTATCGTAATTGTGCAAATAAACGAACTAGTGTAAACTGTAGAATTTAGTACTAGTTCGGAACTATCGAAAATGTAGTGCAGAGGGTGACAATTGACACCGCCTAGGACATCGCCGTGTTAAATTCGCCAGTTGATAACATGCAAAAGAGATTTAGCTCGCACTAGTAGTGGCGAAAAATGCACTAGAAGCGACCTAGTTCGGAACTAGAGATTTTCTCTACAGGGTGCCTATACGAAGCATACATATGTATGTATGTTTATTAGCAAAACGTTTTGTTGGATGTCAGAGCGATTCGGCAATTCGGCGACGCTCAATTAAACATTTTTGACACATGTCAAATTCGTTCTCACACTTCGTGTGACGTAATAATATTTTTTTTTTTTAATATTGTGCGTGTTTGTTTGTCACTCTTTCTATCGTGATTATAGCAACATATGCCACTTTTTTTTTTAATTTATTTCCAATAGATATACTATGGGCACTGACGCACTAGATTGGTTATACGATCGTTCTTAGTGCGTTTATTCATATTGGATATCTAAGCTTATTTTTGAATATTCAATACAGCGTTTATTGGGTATTATTCACACACGTATGTATGTATGTAGGTGCATATGTTTTTTTTTTGTACTGCCACATTGAGATTGATAAGGATTACTCGTATATAATTGAGTGAATCTGCGCGAGAACTTACAATGATCAAGCCATGTTGCATGTCACAAAATGTTGCGCTCATCGCTGCGTATCCATATGTGTACTACATACTACAAATGTATCCATGTATCTTATACACGGTGGGCAGGAAGCGACGATAGGTTGCATGAAAATGTCGACAAAAAAGGAAAGTGGGGTTGTGTTATGTGATGTTTATAGATGAAACATCCGTTGAAATTAAAATCCGAGCTGCTCCTTTTTCAAGGATATCCACAGTTTTTGTTTTTTTTTTGAAAGGATCAAATAATT